>VXAX01002584.1:112188-274708 GCA_013399835.1 Leptocoma aspasia
AGAAGGTCAATGGCACCTGTGTGCAATAGTGTGGCCAGTAGGGCCAGGGCAGTGATGGTCTCTCTGTGCTGGGCACTGGTGAGGCCACACCTCAAACCTGTGTCCAGTTCTGGGCCCCTCACTGCAAGAAAGGCATTGAGGTGCTGGAGCATGTCCAGAGGAGGGCAATGGAGCTGGGGAAGGGCTCTGGAGCACAAGTCTGAGGAGGAGCAGCTGAGGGAGCTGGGGGTGTTCAGCCTGGAGAAAAGGAGGCTCCGGGAGGACCTCATCACTCTCTGCAACTGCCTGAAAGGAGGCTGTAGCCAGGTGGGGGTCAGTCTCTTCTCCCAGGTAATAAGAGATAGGAAAAGAAGAAATAGCCTCAATTTGCACCAGGAGAGGTTCAGGTTGGATATTAGGACAAATTTCTTCACCTAAGGGTTGTCAAGCATTGGAACAGGCTGCTCAGGGAAGTGGTTCACTCAGCATCCATGGAGGTATTTAAAAGATTTTTGAGTGTGGTGTTTAAGGACATGGTTTAGTGGCAGACTTAGTAGTGCTGGGTTAACAGTTGGACTTGATGGTCTTGGAGGTCTTTTCCAACTTAAATTATTCCGTTATCCTATGATAAACATAAGTATAAAAGTCAATACTACACAAGACCAGAACTCACACCATCGGGTGCAAATTTTGTTTCTAAATGTACACCTTTCATATCAAGGAAAATGTGGAAGATTTAAAATAACTCCCAAAGATTAATATAAAAATTAGTAGGATATGTATGTATGTACACACATGTTTTCAGAACTTTGCCTGATTCTGGTTTCTGTTCCACATCTGTCATACTCATTCTAGTTTCATCAGATGGGAGAGAAAAAGTCTGAATTAAATGTCAGTTGTTCAGAAAGTCCAGAAACAATATCCTGACAGCTCTCAGCAATTCATTTAATGAGAGACAGCTGCTGGATTTGAAGAGCTAAACAAACTGTCCTTTCATTTGAACTGTTTAGGACAGGACAGAGGCACCTTCACTAGAAGCATGAATCAGACAGATGTACTCCTTAACACTGTCTGCCAATCACTTACTATGGAACTCAGATCAAAAAGTAATTCTGATCTAATCCAGACACAGTACATCTGATAGCTGCTGAATTAAGAAACATGTCACATGTTCTCCTTTCCCTCTCACCATTTACCTGTAGATATGAACTTGGATATGAACCACTAGCTGTTTGTTTTTTCCATTAAACCTGACTTTTCTGTAAAGCAAAATTGCACTTATAAAAACATTACTTGAGAAAAAAGTCACCTGGGTTACCTGTGTATGTGTATCAATATCCAGCATCCCAATTTCAAATGGCTAAAGTGAACATGTAATTAAAAGTAGGAAAAAACTTCACAGAACAAACCAACCTCATAACAGTGTCATATTGCTTCCACTTGGAGGTCTAGTAGAAAGTCAGGTTTCCAGCTGGGAGCTGCAGACCTGTTCCAGACAGCAGCTGGGAGCCTGTCCTCGCTCCACACAACCATTCTCCATGGGATGAAGCAAGTGCTCTTGGTGGAAGGAGGGTTAAATGGCTCTGCTACAAGGTCCACAACTCCAGAATGCAAATCTCTTGGGATTTTGGATGTCAGAGGAAGAACTATTCATTTTTCTTTCAACTAGCACTTCCTTCCCTTTTTTATTTCTGTCTTGGCCCCCTTCTTATCTCTTAGGGACAAACTCAACACGAGTCTCTCTGCTCTGCAAACCACTGTGGAGGATGGTGATGTTCACTGGTGTTTCAGTCTTCTCAGGAAAGAGAAACCTGCTTAGCATAGTAATGAAACATTTTCCTGTTTTTCCTAGCAAGGGCTGCCTGTGAGAACAGGGCTGTGTTTCCAGACCCGTCTGTCTGCAGGCAGGTCCTGCCATCACTAGGGCTCGCAAGAGAGCTGCAGGAGCCAGCCTTGGCTCGCTGCAGGAGCTGCTGCTCCTCTGCTAAGCCCAGGCTGTAATGCAGCTGCCTGTGCCTGCCTGCTGCCAGGAATGGATGGAAATCCTGGGAGGGCAATCTGCACAGCAGGGAGTCTTAAAGCCTCTGCCGCAAAATATGAAGGGATGCCCTGATGCCCAAAAGAACCAGGCTCTGCAGGTGCTGTCAGCTGTGTCTGTGGAAGTGGATCCTTCAGACCCTGCTGCTTGCTGCCCTCCATCTGGTTGTGCTGTCCCTGTCCTTGGGCTGTTTATGAGCTCACAGCATGCAAACACTGGTGTGACATCTTTTTCCTAAATCTCATACCCATTCAGGCCCTGACAGAGTGAGAAAAGTTGTTTTTTTAAAAAACCACCATGCTGTTACACCCAAACAAACACCTCCGAACAGTGAAATGCCCTGTCATTATTTCATAGTTAATCATATGACTTCTCCTGGCATGGTAGATGACACCACCGCTGGCATCAACTCAGTGTGGGTTGTGCCTTGACACCAGCACCAGCATTTCACTGTCATCTCCCTCCCATTCCAGCACCCTTGGAAAGCACTGCTGGGAAGGGGAATGTGATCAGCTGCATTTCTGAAGCACTTTCAAAGACATTTCTGTATGCTGTGTCTCCACAGAGCTGGGACAACTTGACATAATTATTGTGCCACATAAACCCTTCCCTAAACAACACAGCTGCTGTCAGAAAGCTCCTTGATAGGCACTCACTGATGGATTTTAAAAATAATTGATCCATATTTTCACAGGTGATGAGCTTGTAATCCCAGTCGTTTCATTATAGGGTAGGGTACAAAGAATTAAGAAAGTGCCAAGGCATCACTGAGGTAAAGCAGATCACCTGCTTCTGAACTTGAAGAAAGAAAACAGACAAGATCTCCTATTCCTGCTTAATTAACATCTCATTTGCATTTGGTTATGCAGCTGCTCAGTTGCACTCAAAAAATGTGCAGCTCTGAGATATGGGAGACCCTGCAAACAACATTTGGGCAAAGATTCCACCTTGTCTGTTGTGTGCCCACAGGCCATGCTAAGCCAAACAACTAATCAGACTGAGACTCACGTACTGGGAAGATTTGTGGTTTAATGGGCATAGCAGTGGTTTCAGAAGGGAAAATACATTATTTAATGCATGATTTATCCCCCTGTACTAAATCCTAAAGTGCCTTCCCTTGTGCAAGGTGAGTGTCTGACAATGTTTGGTGGAAAAGTAACCTAACAGAGTCTTATCCCTGTTTTAAGACTTGGTCCCCTTGTGACTGTCATTCAGATAAGGACATTGTCCCTAGGAAATGCAGATTTTTGTCATTCCTAAGAATTGTTCATCACATCTGATTTAGTTGAAATTGCCCTTTGGGAGCACACAGATGATTCACTAGTACAAAGTCAGCTGGACCTCAATACTGCCTTAAGGAAAGGGGCAAAGCAACATGCCTTCAGGCCTCTGGAAAGTAAATCTCTTGCTGATGTCAAAGCCTTTACACCAAGGTTTTGCAGCACCAGGAGTTTCTTGGGTTTCATTTTAGTTGTCTTACACTGGTCTTCTGAGTGATTACAGGAATGTGTTAAGAGCACTTTGGGCTTCTGAACCTGTTGGGTAGTATCTGTTGGTTTGCCTTTTGACCTCATTTTCTAGAGGAGGCAAAGAGCTCAGGAAGAGGCCAGGAGAGCTGTATTTGACAGCTTCTGGAAAAAAAAAAAAAAAAGGAGTGGTCTGGAAGAGATGTGGAGAGGCAGAAATCTTCCAGCATTCCAGGGATCCCTGCTGCTAGCTGCGTGCTGGAATGTGAAGAATGGAAAAATGGATTGATGGGGAATAAGGGCTTTCCAAGGACTGATATCCTGATTTCTGAGGTACCTGCCCAAACCACTCAAAACCCAAGAAGTTTTCAGGTAATCTGTGCACTCAGTAAACCAACTGACCCAGATAAGAAATTTAGGGACTTTATCAGCTTTCCATTTGTAGGCTACTGGTAGAAACAGCTAAGTTCCTTACAGAAATAAAAAATTTAATGCAGTAACAGTTCCACCCTAAATATATTATTTTATGAAATAGAAGAAAGGTACATTGAAGTGGTTTTGGAGTGACTCTCATCACAGAGATGATGTGATGAGACCAGTTAGTCCAAAGGAAGGCCACAAAGATTATCTGTGGGCTGAGGCACATTTCCTGTGAGGACAGCCTGAGAGAGTTGGGGCTATTCAGTCTGCAGAAGAGAAATCTCCAGGGAGCTCTTATTGTGTCCTTTCAGCATCAAAATCAGCCTACAGGAAAGCTGGAGAGGAATTTTTTTATATGGGTGTGTCAAGATATGATATTGGGGGGGGGAGGGGGTGTGCTTTAAACTGAAAGAGGGTAGGTTTAGATTGGATATTAGGAAGAAATATTTTACAAGAGGGTAGTGAAAAACTAGGTTTTTCTGTCAGATTGTCATGGAGGTAGTAGGTGCCCATCCCTGGAAACATTCAATATCAGGCTGGACAAGGCTCTGAGCAACTTGGCTTATTTGAAAATGTCCCTGCTCATGACAAGGGGATTGGACTAGATGACTTTTAAAAATACCTTCTAACCCAAACCATTCTATAATTCTATGATTCTATGACTGTTCCAGTAAGAGGCAAATCAAGGGGTCAAGGGAAAAAATCTGGGAGCATAAAAAAGTGAAGGATCATGCTGATGAGTCCAAGAGTTCATCCTGGAGGCAAAATTAGGAGCTTTCATGTTAAGACCTGGGGTGAATCTTGGACAGAAAGTAGGGATGTTTTTGGTCATTTCATTTCTCCTGTTTTAGGGAAAATGGGATTTTGTACATTCATAGAACCATAGACTTATTTGGGTTGGAAGGGACTTAAATGTCATCCAGTCCAAAGATCCCTTCCATGGGCAGGGACATCTTCCATTAGATCACATTGTTCAGTGTCCCATCCAAACTGGTCTTCAACACTTCCAGGGATGGGGCATCTGCAACTTCTTTAAAAAAGATAAGTCAAAAAATCTATGTCTATTTTCTCTCCCTCCTCCTTAAAGAGACAAAGAACAGTTTGAATTCTCCAGTCCACATGGACTATGAAAGGCTGATGTCACTTTTCTGGCTTACAACAATTCTTTGAGCTATTAATTAAAACGATATAAAGCACTTGGAACCTCATATTAATGACACGGTATCTGTGCATTTTTGTCACTTGATTTATTGCAATCCTGACACTAGACAATAATGTTTCTCTGCACATTTTTGTCCTTCTACATTTCTGAAGCACTGCTCTGTTTTCTCTCTTTTTAAACCATGATGAAGTTTAACTAGCCATCTTTCTATGTTTACATCCCTGTTCAGCACCATCCTCATTCATTAGCTGTCAACACCAGGTACCAGCAGAGTTTCAGAAACCACTGGTGCCAATGTCTCACAGTCCTCTATCAGAAGCAGTTAGTCACTTTGGTGAAATCTGTCAAGGTGCCCTCCTTCTAAATATATATGCATAGTTATTCCCTTCAACAAATTTGTGTGGCAAGCTGGTGTTCAGTTCGTAAAAGAGAAAGCTCTGGGGAAACCTTACTGCATCCCATTCAGTATCTGAAGATGCTACAAGAAAGCAGGGTTGCACAGTGACAAGATAGAGTCATGACAAAGTAACCCCCATAAAGCAAAGCAAGCCTGAATCCGTGATGCAGAATGTGATGCTTTTTTGAGTAATGTATGATTGCTGAACTTTGCTTATGCAAACAGTTGAGGGCAGGTGCAGGTACTTCTGGGGACAGGCAAGGTTCAGCACATTGATTAAGGATCTGTCAACCCTAGAGCACTGAGGACTTGCCTTCCCAAGCAGAAATCTGAGTCAGAGCATGAAGACAAAGATTCTTGCAACCTAAATAACAAAAGTGAGACTCAGCTCCCATGTCCCATCCATTACATTCCCTCCAATTATGAGGAAAGGGGGACCAAGCATCCCAGTGAAAACTTTCTTCCATGATTCCTGCCCAGACATGCTCTTCTCCACTGACTGTAGAGGGAATCTCACATTTTCAAGCTCTCCAAATGCCATCAATTGAATCCTACAGTTCTCATCTTCCCAGCCTGGTTAGGAAATGCAAATGTCTCACCACACAGAACTCCAAGGGAATGCCTTCAGCAGGGTTGAAGGTCCCAAATACAAACCTTGCTGCCCATCAATGCAGCAGTACATGGAGGATCACTGGGAGACCACATGGGACTGCACCATCTTCCTCCTGATTCTGTTGAGGCAGTTTGTTCATGTTGGACACACTCAGAGAAACATCTCCACTTAATGCATTGGTCAGGCTTGACAGATCACTCAAAATGTTTAAATGGGGACCCTCCCCATCACTCATTGCACACAAAACAAAGCCCAAAACATTCTCTGGGCAAATACACAAACTAAAAGTCCTTCCTGTCTTCATCTCTCCCATCACAGGTTTTATGATAATTTTCAAGTGTTTTTCTGCATGCATAAATCTATCTTTGTTAAAAAGTAGAATTGACAATATGGAAAGCCACTCTTCTCCCCACAGAGATAATAATACATTAAAATGTCATTACAAACCAGTTTCATATATAGTATCTAGATCTAGGAATTATAAAAGTATCTCAATTTACCAGCTGCTATGAATCAATGCAAAGATGTAGTTGACAAGAACTACAGTTACAGGCTGACATTGGAGTTCGTTTGAGGACAAACCTGCTTTTCCAATTTATGCAAAGAAAAGAAGAACGACAAGGGCAGAGAAAGGGGAAAAAAGCACAGCACAAAGCCATAATGACCACAAGTCAGTGTTCTTTTCAGGTGATCTTTTTGGAAGATAAACACAAGATCAAAGATTGCCTAAATGAAAGCAACAGACTGGGTAATTTTTTCACTCCTTATATCTCCTCCTATGTAGTTGAAGGACAAGTTACTTTCCCAAAGTTCGGATTAGCACCTGTAAATTGTGAGCATTCTGCAAGCAATCAGGAGGCAGTCCTTGGCAGCCCTGACCCCAGATCTGCTGTGATCTGAGCCTGGTTTGTCATCTCCTGCAGTGACCTTACTGCCTCCCTGGAGCAGTCCAGTAATGTGCCTGGATATTTTTAGAACATCTATGGTGACAGTCTTATGTTTTCCTAAGGACTGAAGAAAAAAAAAAAGAGACAGACTTTGTATCTAGAACAGGCTGAGGCCAGCTGAGGGTCCTCAGAAAGAAATGCTCTTTTCCTCTCCCTATGATGAAAGGCAACCATGAATTCTTCTATTTCTTCCTCTCATTGCTACCAAGGACCATTTCAACCCTCAGCTGCAGTCTCTGCTTTTGTCAAAACTTAGTCTGAAGAGATGCTAAAGAATCAGGGACTGATAACCTGAAGGGACACAGGAGGGGTGGGATGGAATCTGTATGGCCACACTAAGAGTCATATCAGCAGCCTCTGGCCACAGTGCAGCTGCCACTGTCAAAAAGGAGCAGGATGCCCTTCAACCTGCCTCTGTCCTCAGTAAAGTCATCCCTGGCAAGAAGCAGAAATAATGCACCAGCCAAAGACGTTTGCAGGTGCTTTTTCTTCCTGTTCTCATTCAAGAAAAAGGAGGCATTTATCAAAATTGGAAACTGAAAGTTCAAACAGCAAGGTTTTCATAGACCACATGCAATTAAGCTGTTTTCCCTGCAATGCAGCTAGTTCTTAAGGTAAAGTGCACAAGCAATTGCTGGCAAAGTCAGGATGCCCAAGTTGCTTTAAACTGACTAAAGAACTTGGAAGAGCCAATTAACATCTGTTAAAGCATTTTAAAATATTTTTCTATCAGTGACCAGGGTGACAGCTGATGGAGGACAAGGATTATCAGGTGACTGCTTGGAACCTAAACATCCTCTAAATATCTAAAATGTCCCTTTTAAGAAATAGCTAGCTTTTTATGCAGTCTATTTTATGAAAGACTGACTTAAAGGACTGAACCACATTTGCTTCTAATATGGTTTGTCAAACTATTGTGGTAGCCTCATGGACTTGCACAGTGACTGGATGATGTGGCTTCAGCCTTGAATAGTGTGCAGGCCTGTGGCTTGCTGCATAGCCACTTTCCTCCTGAGATATGTGTCAGATGACAAAGCAGTGGCAAGGTTTAAACAAAAATTGCTGGAGCTTGGTCCTTGCACTCTGTTGACAGGAGTTATCCCATTGCTTTACCAGGACACACATTCAGAAATAAGAGTTCCTTTTCATCTCTAATACCCATCAAGACATTGTGCCCTATATGCCTCCCACACCACTGGGAAGAATGGGAAAAATTAAGTGAGAAAGGGCAGGGTACTAAGGCAGGGCCCTGGAAGACATTTTCCTGGGCAGTCAGTCCCCATCACAAAGTCAGGCTTCCTCTCACACAGATCTGCCTCTCCAGGCATTTACACCCATTGCTGCTCCCTTCAGCAAATGTTTGTTTAGCCTGGGGCCCAAAACTTACTGGCTTTGCATGAGGACAACACAACCTTGTCCTTTTCACACTCCATCCCTGTGCCATGGGCTTACAGGGAGTAATCTTGAGCAAGTCACTCAGTATTTGCCCTAATTTCTTGGCTGGAGGTATGGGGCAAGAAGGGTGTTATCAACCAATTGCCAATTAATTGTAGCTTTAAACAGTCAGTGTCATAATGCTTTCTATTTCAGACCGTTCATCAAGAAAGAATAAGCTATTTCCAGAGCTGAAGGCTCTCAGTACTAGCTCCTTGTCTAGAAAGTGCTTACCTCTACACCAAAAGCTCTCATTTCTCTGTAGCCTGCACTGCCCAGATGCTGATCCCATAAAAAGGCCCACTACCTCACTATTTTCAGGTGAAATTTTCAGTTCTTTCCCACCAACACAGGATGAGCACATGCATTTGGGGTGTAATTGCATGATACTCTCACATTTCCAGAAGACTCTCTTGGACAAGGGCTGCTACTCTAACAGCTTGCTTTCACAAATAAACCACACACAGAACATCTTGTTTGCTGTTTCTAGCAGCAGCCAAGAGCTTTATGACTGTCTGTTCTGCCTGAGGGCAGCCCATGCCCATCACATCTTGGCCAGGCTACTCCAGAATATCTCTTAATTAGTTTGCTGAGATTCAGGGACAGGTGAGCTTTAACAAGTCTGCTATGACTCAACAGACATGAGCACCAAAATCTCATTTAACCAGCTATTCCCAATTGCGAAGTTCAAGGTGATGCTTCTGCAGAAGCTCTGCACTCTTCAGCTACTGTAACACTTCATAGCTCTATTGAAATTAAATTTCAATAGCCCTTTCAGAAGACTTATAGTCTAATGTTGTTTAAGAATCCTTACACTATCATGCAAATAAGTTTTATTCCTGACTGTCGCTGACTTGTTTATCAAAGAAACATATTTCACCTTTTCTTCATTGTCTCTGTCTGAAAACAGGTTAAGTAATTTTAAGAGTCTTTATTTTTCAAAGCGCTTTCAAGGTTGGAAACAATTCACCATACAATACTTAAACATTGCTATGACCTTGGCCTATCTTGAAGGATTGTATTAAGCCAAGGACCTCTTTTGAAGACAATATAGTTGCTGAGATGGGTCAAAATAGCCATGTTTTTTCAAGAAGGCTACCAGGTTACCTCTCATCTCATAATTTCTGCCTTCTGCAACTAAAGGGGAGTTAAATAAACAATGGAACGGGAAGTATTTTTGACTGGGTCTGATCACATTTATTCCTTTTGAACTCGGTAGTGCTGCATGCCAGAAAATTTCCATTCATCATCGCCAATTCAGAGGTTTTCTGGCATTTGAAGTAAATAGCAAAGCAAATGTAAGACAATGTTTAATAAATGGCACACTGACAAGCCTGAGTCCATTTTTCTTTGTATAAAGCAATACTGAGTTATTATATTATTTTTCCTAATGTTTTCCTTCCTTTCTGACCCTTGTTTCCCATTGCTGGTTTACAGCAATATAATAATTGCTGGGCCAGTTTAAAACTGATCTTTTAAAGTCTTTTTAAAGTCTACATCTTGACGATAAATAGTAATGGCAATATGTTCTTTCTTTCTGTTACATATTGCACATGAAAGAGCTTCCTGGAGGCACTACATGAGAGAGACCACGCTTAAATCCAAGGAAAATATAAGCCAGAATTGTCTGTGGGGCTCTTTAGCAGTGCAGCACTTAGGTTTACAAATAGGAGAGTAGTTGTTTATACAAGTATAAAGGAGGGAGCAAAGTTTGAGGAAGAGGCTGCATCTTCTCTCAGAACAACTGATAAAGGCAGAGAAGAGATGAGCTTCATCAGCTTGCTTAGACCAGGTGGCAAATATTGTTTGCTACTAACAAGGCACAGACATTTAAAACAGACCTGCAGAACTTCACGTGCTGAACACGAGGCTCACAGCTGGCTCCTGGCTCACATCACCCCACAGGTAGGACACAGGTAGCATCACAGCCAGGATGTCCCAGCCACTCTCTTCATCAGACTTTCCACATCCATCTCTCCCAGTAAACAGGACCATGCAGAATGCACGGCTTCACCGGTGTGGGACAGGGGCACAAGCCTGTGTCACAGCTGCTGATGTGCCATGGAAATGGAAAGCTGTCTCATTGCTTTCACAAATAAGAAGTTTAAAGACGTCCTGGCTGTGAAAACCTGGCAAAGAGCATGAGCCCTGGCAATGAGCAAACACTCTTTGGGGGAACTCCTTAATAAGGGAGTGGGTTACACAGATCTTGTGTGTAATGCTAAACTTTGAGATGTCCAGCATGGACAGGACTAAAATCACAATTTAGGGCCTAACAGAAACAGAATACCTGTAATTTAAATGAGCTCTCAATGTGCTTTTAAAACAACAGTAGGGACTCTTGTATGCATGGACGTACATCAGAAGTGTGATTTGCATGGTTAATTATAAGAACAACCTATAACACCAATTAGCTAATTGCCAACACACTGAAATGGGCAATGAGTAAGAGAAGTCAGAGCTGATAGCCTTTGTGCTTTGTCATCTTGTCTTATGGGTGGTTTCTGACCAGCTGTATGCAAGTACTGTATTGTTTGTCATATAGAATAAATAAAACAGACATCATAACAGCACAGAAAATCACAGTGAGAAGGGTCAAAGCCCCTGGCTGAAGAAGACCATGGAGGCCTGCAGAACATACACCCTTAGAAGAAAGCCCAGGCCAAGCATCACACAACCCAGCATGTAGTCCAAGTCCCATGGTACAGTGCATAACATCTGGTGCACTTTGAGATAAGATTTGGATAGTTGTGAGGTCTGATAAATGAGTTATGCCTGTGTATAAAGCATCTATGGTTTTCTTCAGCTATGTTGCACACTGAAGCTTTTGGGGGTTTATTTTTTCCCAAAGCTGCTGGAATCAGAGCTGCATTACTGAGAAGCCAAGGAGATCTGCTTTCCACCACTGGGTGGAAAACACTTTTCTGACTGGGTGGTCTTTGGAGCTCACCATTGCTGGACAATACTAAGTAGATTTAGGCTGTATTACCCATTGAAAGGATCCATGGCTTGGAGAAAGATACAGGGATCTCCTTAAGTAAAGAGAGCCATTAGAAACAACTCAGCTGCTCCATCATTCTCTCCACCTAAGGAAGGCATCACGTTGGGACATCTTTTCTCCTTTGATCCATAATTCACCTGAATTCCAGTCTTCTGGGACTAACGAAAACATTGCCTGACCCTTTGCACAATGTTTGTTGATAGGAAAGATGGTTCTGATAAAGAAACTGTGAATTACTTTGCCACACCTCAAAATGGTAGGTGAAGATCAACAGTTCTACCCCAGACACACCCTGTGTGGGACATTGTTCTGCAGAGGCCACCTAAATGTGCCACTCCCTCTCAGATCTATGTTAGGGCTGCCAGCCATGTGTCAACTATGACAAAATAAAGTGTTCAGCAAAACTTCATCTAACTTTCTGTCCTCTCCAGCAATAAACATCTATCTCAGAATACCAGCAAGCTGGCCACTAATATCACTGTATTTCCTTTCTGACACTGTTGTCTATTGAAACAAGCTAGGAATTAAATTCTTCACAATGTTAACAGCACATGTACACCACTAGCCAAAATTTTCAGAGTGCTTTGTGAACACAAATTAATTAATCTGCATAGTGGAAAAGAAAGTGATGTGACTTTGACTACTGTCCCCTTAGGTTTAAAGGAAGAGTGTACAACTTAGTTTTGCATTAATTTGTTTCTGGGTCAGGTCTTGCATACTTTGCCAGTATTAGCAATAGTTAGAGAAAGGGAAAAATATGCAAGAATGGAAGAGAGAGGATTAAAAACTCCTTTCAAAAATTTGCTTGAAATAGAAGCCTTACAAGGGTGTCTTCAGAGTTAATGAAATAGAAATAATATTTTAACAAGTTTAGATCAATAGTGCCCAGTCATGAAGGATTTTCATTGATGCTGTGCTGGAATGGAAAGTCATTATAAAAATCTAGATGTGTTCAATTTCACAACAGATGAAAATTGAAACCCAGAGCTAGACCTCAGAGGCGGAAGATCCAAATTCTGATCTGGACTGTTACGTGACAATTGCTTAAAACCATATCTCTATATAACTTCTTATGACCCTTCACCTTAAGACCTAAGATGATATCAGTGAAAGTGAATGATGGTGTTTAAATGGGTTCTTGTCTCTCAGAAAAGTGTGACCACTGAAGTTGTTTTGCCTGTATTACTGAACTCATTAAATGAATACCAAATTTTTGGTTTGGTTTCAGCATAGACACATATTTGAATTTCTTTTTCTAATGTTACTTTGGACTTGCTCTAAAATGAGCTCCAGATAGTCAAGATGTGGAGAGGATCAAGGGCTCAAGGGTTAGGTGTGGGTGCTGGGAAATGCTGTGTACCAGGGGGCATGGCTGGGGAAAGAAGGGGTGCACTTTATATCATTAGACCAAGATTACTGACTTCTGAATGAAGTATCATGGAGAAACACTGACATCACATGTGGCTCCTTTGGAGTCTTCCTAACTGCCAGCTCATGTTTACAAGCCCACAGTTTTAATCCTCTCTTCTGTGCTACACTATCCCATTCCTTTAATTCTATCAAGGTTTATGCAAATCATTACTTGGATTTGTAAGTTTTTGCTGTTCTCTTAAACTTTCAATTTAACTTCTTCCAGAACCACTTTTTTTAGCCCCAACCCAGCAGCTTCACTAAGGTGCTTACAGAGACAGAAGTTGTTGCATTATGCAAACCATATCTAAAAAGTCTCAAGAAATGGGGCTCTGCATTTTTTATCCCTATGGGCCAGAGTCAGCTCCTTCCTTGGTGTTGCACCACAGTCATTCCATCCCTTTTCAGGTGACATCAGTACATCCTGATAATGTTTTACATGCATGCAGACAGCATGGATGGCTGAATTAATTTCATCACTTGATAAGGCATTCATGGAAGTAGAAGACCAGAGAGACCTTTTTACCCTAATGAGAAGTATTTATACTTACATCATCTGTGAAAAAGTTGTGTCCTAATCCTCTTAAAAATTGTCAGTGAAGAAGATCCCACAAAATCTGCATACTGTTTGTGCTATGCATCTTTCATATTTTTAAATATTTTCCTAATGTGTAATTTACATTTTCCTTGATGATTAAAATGATTAATGTGAACTGATTTTTTACTATCTTACAACAAGTACAAATGATGACATTCTCATTGGCCTCATCACACCATTTTGCAGACCAAATATGATTTAATCTGTTCTCTAAATTAACACCCTTTTGACAGACTTTTCAATTTTTTTTCTGTCTATTTCATTTGGATTGTTTTCTTTTTGCCTATATCTTTATTTTAAAATTATTCTGCTTATTTTTAAAATTACACTTCTCTGGTCTTACATCCAAAACCTTGCACAATACCTCTCAGAAAAAAATGTTTGCAACAATGCCCCTTTATAACGTCATTTCAGTTTGTGATTCCCAATATTCACCATTCTCTTTTTGGCAGTTGTACCAAAGCAAACATTAACCACCTTGTATTAGTCCATCTTTCCAAATTATAGCACTTGGCTTCTGACTTTCATGGAATCTCATCTGACTACTTTCAGACGTTCTCTCCAATTCAAATCTAGTTTCAAAGCTGATCTCCTACCAAGACTTCACAGCCCAATTCTATCCAGGAGTCTCCTCAGCTGCCCTGAGCAGCCCTGAGCTTCCTCATCATCAAAATCACTCACAAAATAATGCCCAGCTCAGCAGACCAGACTCAGCCCCTCTGAACCCCCCTCTTTCACTGTAAAAATCTCCTCTCTCTCTGTGGATCCTCAACACTTATTTACATCCACTGCCTTCATTTAGACCCCACAGTCTAACCTAGGACCCTCTTAATGGAGATGAAAATGAAGGAGAAATGACTGACACAATCCATCATTTGTCCTGCTGAACTCCTGTGTCAGTGAACTTTGGTTCTCAGGCATTTAAAATCTATTCTCCTAGTGTACATGCTAGAGTCAACTGAGAGATCATCAACAGCATCACTACAGCTGGATCTATTATTTACTAAACAGACCTCATCTTCTGTGTCCACATAATTTTACAATTCTCTTTCAAAAAAGAAATTTAAATTGTTTGGCCCAATTTGCTATTGACATGGTTGCACTCATGGCTTTTCACGACTCAGCCTTAAGTGGAAGGAAGCACCTTTAAGAATATTTTATTATTCTACAGACCTGAAGAAACTGATTATTTATAAACTTTTCTTGTGTCTACCTGGGTAACAAAGTTAAAGTAGCTGATCTTGAAATCCCTGATCCAATGTACACTTTCCTTCAGTCTTCTGGGACCACAGTGCTCTTGCTGAGTTCTCAAAGATAATCACAGATAACTCAGAGCTGTCTTGGATATTTCTTAAATCTGCTCAATTTTATCAGGTCCTGCTGAGCTGACAGCATCTATTTTATATAAATAATCACTTACTTTTGGTTCCCTTCCTGATCTCATTTGCATTTCAATCTCTTTGTTAAAATTAATTTTGTCATGTGTCTAGGTGTAAGTAATATTTTTGGGGGAGAAAAGTGAAGCAAAGATGACAATTATTTTCGGTCTTCTCTGCAGTTTTCTCCCCTTTTTTTTTGTTCTTCCCATTAATGGTGGGGTGTTACACACTCTCTTTTCCTTCTTTATATTTCTAATGTATTCACAGAACCTTTTCTTGTCAGCTTGGTGATTTTAAGTGCTGGATTAGAACTTGGACCTTTTGTGTTCAATCTTTACTTTGGGAAAGATTTAAAGAGGAACAGGGAAAGAATCAAAGGAGAAATCCAATGAGAAACTGAAATAAAAAGAAAGAGCAGGGCAGGAAGGAACAGAGTTGGAACACAATATTAAATAAAATAAATTCTCTATAAATGCAGTCATATTTTATCACACAGTTTAAAGATTTATTCTGTATGTATAGATAAAAAATATAAATCTAAGAAAACCATACTGGTGTTTTGAAATTATTTGAATTTCTGGGGACACATGAAGGATGAGAGAATCTGTGAATCTGAGTCACTCTGTCATCTTCAAAATTAGTTGATGTGCTTTCCCAAAGCACCACCACGAGTCACCCAGGACATTTTGAGCCCACTCAGTTGGTGCAGCAGCAAAGGTCACTTTTCAAACAGACTCGGTGCTGGCAGTGGCCCTCTGATGCCCAGCACACCTGTCCAAGCCAGTCTCTTTCAGAAGATCACCTACAAAGACACAGCTGATAGAATTGGGTCATTGTTTCACCCAGTCCTGAAGCCTTGGAGGGTATCCTGGCAGCACCCCCACCGACTTCACAAGTGCCAGGCTGTCACCATGTCCTCCTCCAAAGGGAAAAGGAGCAGGTCCTCTGCTGATGCCTGCAAGGAAGGAACAGGAGTAGGTCCTTTGAGCACACACAGTACAGAACAGCCAGCTCAGGGGAACCATTAATACAAGAACTCTGTAATTTCCCTGTGTGGGAATGAGTTGTTATTCACTGTGTTGGTACTGCATGGAGGTGTCACCTTAGATATGCTGGACTACAGTGACATGCTGGTTTTTGACCACTATCAGTAGCCTGACACTGGACACTGCAGAAGAGACCTGATCTGCTGATACTACCAGCAAGTTTGTTACCCCTGGAGAATGAATGAATGAATAACCTGGTAGAGAATTATCCTTCCACCTGCCTCCTTAAGGGTTCCCTGTCTTTTACCTGTGTGCACAGGTAAAAAATATCTGGCTGCCAGGCTGTGAAAATGTGAGGGTACCTAAGCATGCACACTGTAGCACTCCTTGAATGGCTTTAGATGTTTGAAGTGACTTGACATTTCAAAGTTGTACTACAATATTGAACTTTAGGTACATGGCAGAAGCCTGGCAGGCCATTCTTTCCACACAGCAGACATGGAGAACAAGTCCAATGCAGATCATATTTACAGTAGAGCTGTCAAATGTTTGGAAGCTGGTAAGTGGGAGCTCAGCCCATTCCATTAATTCGTTTTCTTTGATATAATTTTTTCCCTCTAGGGTGCTTTTCCAATTTAAAGCTATGACTCTGAGCCTTACACTTTGATATCAGCTATGACTACTATAATGGCCTGAGCAAATTGGGTGATTTAGATCCGAGGCAAAAGGGACAGACCCAAGCCTAAGGAGTTAATGATTTCAAAAGGTGTGACCAGAGAGGAAGAGGGAGGGAGNGTTAATGGGCTCTGTTCTAGCAATTCCTCTTAACCTACATTTTTGGCCCTAAAATGCATTGGGGTTTTCCAACAGTTTCTTTTTTTAATCATCAGAGTGATGAACAGCTGGTGAAATAAGGTGCTTTTTAGTGCTCTGACAGCATTAATCACTGGCATAACTAACTCAAGGCCAGAGTGCTGTCACAGCAGATCTATAAATCAAGAAGAAAATCATGTTCCAGGTCTCCCCAGAAGTATATATGCAATGCAGGATCCATTTGGTGACCTCTTATGGAATCTGGTAGAGAGAAGATTGGATTATTTTATCTCAGTGTTGCTTTTCAGTCTTAATATTTTCTTTTTCTGATTTTAATCATGTTCCAGGAAAATATCTCTATTTCTGAGAGCATTTAGCCATATGCTTACTTGGCAAAATGACTTGCTCAAATCCTCTGAACTCCTCAGTGACACAAGTACATGCAAAACAGTTCATCTGAATTTGATTTACATTAAAGTTGGAATTCACCATGCCAGTAAAAGTGCTCCTAATTTATTTCTTTTTTCCTGCATCATCATTAAAGATGATGTGATCATTAAGAGCAGCCTAAGTTTGCACTTGTAACTTTGGCTCAGGTCTGCCCAGTCCAGATCCTGTGGGTTCTGGAAAGACAGTATTTGGATGCTTACATAACTCCTCAGCTTTGATGTGGTTCAGTTTATTTATAACAGCAAGCTCTTGTGAATAATAATTCCTGCTTCAAAGAGTTCACAGTCAGCTCCAAGTTCTTGGCCCCACGCTGCTCCCCCTCCAGAGGAGCAGTCTGGTTATCAGTGCTCTTCCCTGCCACCCGTGGGGACCGTGCACAGGGACAATACCTCCAGTTTGATCCCAGCTGGGCAAAGCTCAGGACAATGCCATCAACCGGTAAACTAATTCACTGGATTGTCAACATTTTCAGGCATAATTCTGATGTTCAGTTTGAGCCTTTTGTCCTCTACTGTGTATTTTTAGAGACTCTTGCCACTGGCATTGTTGAAATATTTACAGATGAATTCTTTGACTTTCAATGTCATCCAAATGCTCTAGGTGGCAATTAAAACTCAAAATAGAGCAGTGACAAATTCAGAGTTGTGAAAAAATTTCTTTGCTCAGGACAATATTTTCACTTCAATCTATTCACTGAATTTCTATTGACATGTACAGGAAGTTTGCCCAAGGGCCCTTGAAGAAAGACGAAACATTTTGCCAGTATTGCATAAGGATTCTAAAAGCATTGTGTTTCACCAACCTGATCTGACTTTCTGTCATAAGAGAAAGGCACCAAGTACTCAGAAAAGACATTTCTGAAGGAAAAAATTCAAAAGGATTTTCCAGCCTTTTGGTTTGTTGTTATAAAAACAACATTTTGGGATCTGAAGATTCAGCAAGGGATATTGTGTTTCTGGATTAAATTGGACTTTGGCATTGCTAACTAACCTATCAAATTGGTATTCACCTATGCTGGGGCCCTTTGAAGCTCCCTGTGGTGTGGAAAATCACATGTGGAGCCTTTTGTGGAGCAATTAGCTCATCATTTCATCTTTCCAAGGGTATGCTATAACATACCTCATCTTTTCTTCCTAGGTCAGTAATTTCAGGCCCCTAATCATTTTTATTGCTCTCCTGAATGCATTCTAATTTCCAGTAGTTAGAACTTAATGCAATATGCCCGGTGCAGTTACAGCAAAGCCTCTAAGAGCTAAAAAGGACTTCAGTTATATATCTGGTCTTTAACTGCAATTATGTTTTGCTTTATTTGCTGGTAATATCAAAATGACAAATTATATATCCCCCATCATGGTAATGAATGTGCTCAAGCTATTTTCCACACACTATATAGAGCAACTAGCATTTTTCTGACATACATTGTGCTACTTTTTGTTCTGTATTTCTAGCCTGTTTCTCAGTGTCTTATTTCTGTGATTTCATTAGCATGCACAGAAGCTCTAGCCCATTTAAGAGCTGTATTCAACTGCTCACAACGGGTGATCACCTTGTAACAAAAGTCTGTCAGTTACAAGAATTAAGGCAAAATGTGTCTGCCATCAAGGAACAAACAATCTGAACACAACGCTTAGACAGCACGGAGTTCACCTGGAGAAAAGAAGGGCAACAGCGCTCTTGTGTTTTAACCCCAAAATATTTTTGATGGGCACTACAGAGACTCTATCCTCTTCTACAGAACATTAAAGTTTTGATTGGGCAGGGACTGCCTGGTTGGCAGATCCTCTAGAGTTGCCCAGCCAGGTGGCTTTTGCTAAATGTGTATCTCTGATGTTCGAAGGTCTCACCACCCACTGCTCCCAGTGTAATCATTAACAATCCTTTGCATCATTCCATCCTCCCAGAGGCTGGGGCATGATGTGATGTGATACACTCCCTCAGTGCCAAGTGTCTATGAGATTGTTTCAGAAATGAGTACTATTGTCTGAGTCAATTATTTCTGGGATGCTTTATCTCCCAAAAGTTTTCTTTTCAAGGCCCAGTGTAGTGTTCCAAGTGGTGGCATAGGACACTGGTTATGTTTCCAGCCACCCATTGCACTATTGTAAGAACAGGGTTCTTGCCTTGGCAGGTTTTGGGGACTGTTTATATATTGAGTAAGATGTTCTGTGGTGTGGAAGATCCCTTTGGCCAGTTCAGGTCACCTGTCCTGCCCATGCTCCCTCATGACTCCTGTGCACCTGCTCAGAGCAGAGCACAGGACATTGAAAAGTCCTTGACTCAGGGTAAGCCCTGCTCAGCCCCAGCTGGAGTGTGTTAGCAGTTATTATTGTAGTAAATTAAAAATAAAGTGCTGTACCAGCTATTAAGAAGAAAATTAACTCTATTTCAGGGTATGTCAGAAAAATGCTGGTTGCTGTATATAGTGTGTGGAAAATCGCTTGAGCACATCCATTACTGTGATGGGGGATCTATAAAACCAAGGTGTGTTGACACATGGGTG
Organism: Leptocoma aspasia; assembly: GCA_013399835.1. Taxonomy (NCBI): domain Eukaryota; kingdom Metazoa; phylum Chordata; class Aves; order Passeriformes; family Nectariniidae; genus Leptocoma; species Leptocoma aspasia. The sequence goes on from VXAX01002584.1 coordinate 131,782, forward strand.
TCAAGTGGACACTCTTCAGAGGGAACAGAGAGAAAGAGGCACTTTCAGGGAGAGTTTTGTCTGGTCTGCTTTAGGCATCTACCTTGGCAAGACACACCTTAAAGATGCTGCGTCTCTTCACTGAGTAAGTGGGACAGGACTCTACTCTGTAGGTGTCTAATGCAGGGTGAGATTAATCCTGTTTTATTTTTCTCCATTCAGAGTCATGTACAGCTGCAGTAGATGCCTGATTTCAGCTATAGCAGCTAGTTTGGCATCAGAAACTGAGGGGGGTGATAAGTGAGTTGGATCAGGACTCATTTCCTAGGATCTGCACAGACAGTAGGGAATTTCTACACCACCTAAGCACAGCTCTCAAAATAAGCTAATTACCAGCCTCTCTGTCCCACTTTCACAGTTTTATAGCTTTGATCATGGGAGCCTTTGAGCCAGACTCCTGACTCCCACATTACATATGTACAGACTCCTGCACAACAAGCCCATTTTGCCTAAGGACCCCCTGGGTGTGACTTGAGAAATAATACTAGATTAAAATAGGATTTTCATTTTCTCTAAATATAGTTCAAGTGGCCAGGCACATTGCTGCTAGTGGATACTTGGATCATATGATCAACCATGAACACCTTCTGTAAATATCTTTCCTGCAATAAACACCACAGAATTTAGTTTTGTGTTATTTCTAAAAGCAAATTTCAGCTTCTGGAAGCTGAACATCCTGAGATGCTTCTCAGGATGAGAAGAATGACTGAAGAGAGTGGGTAGATGTGTTCAACAAAACGAGCAGCACAATACCTTCACAGAGGTGAAGGTATTTTATTTTTAATTAAAAGAGGCTCTTGTAAGCTGCCCCTGTGCCTCAGTCTCCCTCTCTTTAACTAAGAGATCATGGCAGAGCAGTGCTCTGCAAGGTGGAAGATATCCAAATTGAAAATGTTGTTCATTCAGTGCTGCTCCAGTACTGTCCATCTCTCAAGGTCATTAGCAAATCTGCCTAAAGCCTCATTTGACAGGCACTGAAGTTGCTCAAGTCTAAGCACTGTAAGGCTCAGTGGAAATGATGAGATTTCACAAGCTATATTCAGCTTGCTAAGATATCAGCAGACACCCTCTGGGCACACTCAGGTCTCTCAAGCTGAGCAAGCTAGCCCGGGAGCCAGGGTCAGCTTGGCCGCTCTGTGACATGTTCTCAGAGTGACAGAACAAAAGCCAGCAGGTCAGAGTGATGGCCATTAGACTGTTTTCAATTCACCAAAAAAAAGTTTTATTTCACCTTGGGCTCCAGATTCAGTATTGCTTATTTCAGGAGAAAGCAGTAATAAATAATGAGAGAAAACACCAGATTTTCACAAGATAAATAGTCCCAAGGGCACATGCAGGACAAAGGCCTTTTTTTTCCCATCTCTTGCAAAAGAACTGGCTTCATACTCATTCTTTGTTCTTTTGTCCTACTTCTTGCAGCAGCATCTTTGTTAAGTCTTTTAAAAATGGCATGGACCATTATTTACACTCCTGAGTTTTCCTCAGTCATCCTCGGGAATGTCGCTTTACCCCAGAAAAATGGGAGCGCTCCCTGGACTGCCCCCACTGGAGACAGTGGCAGGCTTTGTTGTGACCCAGGCTTTTCTTGTCACATACAAAACGTTGACAGGAATTAGTCTCCACTGGAATCCCTGCCTGCTTTAGACAGAGGACAATCCTGTGTTTGAACAATCCCTAACAATCCCTAGGAATAGGATACTGGAAGGACCTCCTGGGACAAGTCTCATCTCCAGCTGTCACATATCATCAAGTTCCATCTATAAGCTGATCATGTTTCAAAAAAAGGAAAAAAAAGAGAGAGAGAAAGAACAAAACCCCTCGAAACCATAAAAATATTTTTGTCTTTATTACTACTACTGGAGGTTCTTCCAGAATCTCAACAATTGCTGCAACAACTATTAGACATTTACCCATAAGCAGTTAGTACCTAAATTTTCCTGTAGCATTATTCCTCAAATTAACCCATTCTGGTCTTTCTCTGGTGTTCACCCACTGGTGTGTTTATAGCTGACAGCCACACCTCTTCTCACTTGTCCTTCTGCAAGATGAGACAAGCTCCCAGGTTGGTCAGACTCTTTCCAAGTGATGAACTCTCCTTTCCCAAGTCACCCCCATGACCACTCTCTGTGACTGCTGCAGTATAAGCTCATCTTTCTTTCCAAAGGGCTGAGGAGAACGGTGCAGAGCTGCAGCACACCTTCACACTTCCCTGCTGGAGATACTTCCCTTGAGACACTCCAGGAGTGCCTTTGCCTTCTTCACACCTGCACCATTTCTATGGCTCGTGTTCAGCTTTTATCTGGCTATAACACATCTTTCTTCTCCTTAGTTACTTCCTGCTGATGAGCTCCCAGCTTATTGCAGAAATCCATCTTATTACTCCCTAAATCCCTGCTACAACAAAGTATTTAGGTTTCTAATTCCTATTTAGGCATCTCCTAATGTCCCACTGAAATCAGTAGGAATCAACTGATGTTACCCTGCTCCCACTGAAATCAGTGGGAATTAGGTTTTGTAGTATAAAGTAGAGTGAGCTATCAGCTTTTCTCTAAGATGCTCATAATAGAAACATTATCAGCAGGAGACACGACACCATGAACCTTAATATTTCTAATAATTACTTCAGGAGTAATAAATCAGAAGGTGTTTTTAAAGACCTAGTAATGAATCCAGAAAAAATAAATATGCACACTAATTTGACAGCAACCATTCTTGAAAAAAAATAAAAGAACTATACTGTTTGGTAAGGGAAAAAAATGTTAATACTAAGTCAAAAAAGGCAAAGTATTACTAATAATGATAATAATATAACAGTCCTAGCTTTTCTCTCTGAGTCAGAAGGGCCAAGTGGAACTTCATTGAAAAGAAAATTGTCCCTCCTAACCTTCTGGTCCCCTAAATCACTGTTGGTACCCGAGGAATTTTCAGTTTCAGGTGCTCCTGTGAGTGAATCTTGAAAGACAGTGACTTCAGAGAGAGTGATCTTTGATTATTGTATTCTCCACATCACTATTTCTGACATTTCCCAAAACTTCCATGTGTTTTTCTTAGTGCTACAGTCTAGCCTAGCCAAATTGCTAAATTATTACAGGATGATATTGCTTGGGATATCACTTGAAAAAAATGAGGCACAAGAAGAGAAAAGTCTTTGATGGAAAAAATCATGATAATTTAAGAATTTGTTATTTCCAAACAGGCCAAAACCAGACAATTATTTGCTGGAAAACCTAGACTGTAAGAATAGTGCTAATCACTAGGTTCTGCAAAATAATAAAAGTGTGTGCTTTACTTCCAACCTTCTTTATAAACATGAAATAATGTAGTAAAATATGAGAAAATATTTCATTATAATAATTACATGACAGCTCAGAAGCAAAGGCATGTCAGTTTTCTTCTAAGACAATTTTTTCCTTGGAAATTTTCCCAGGATGACTGGCATTTCTTCATGCGTCAGAGGTAAGCTGTTGTTGCAGAAATGAGTGCAAGAAAGGGGTAACCAGGACCTCTGGGTGCTTCCCTGCAGCTCATGCACTGAGCCCTAGGTCTGCACCCAAACACCCATCTATTCACCCCTCAATTAAATGAGAGGACTCAATTCCAACACAATTTCTCTTAGTAAAATGCTTCATATCATCTAGCTGTGGTGAGATTTCCCTGATAAGAGCTTTTTGGAAGAAAACAGAAATACTTTCCTATGAGAAGACCCCAGCCAGACACAAAAGGTGATGAAGTAGTCCAGATGCATCCCACGAGACTTCAGGAGACTTACAGAGCAGCCTGAAGATACAGCTGAAAGCTTTTTCCCACCCCTCAGGATTTTTAAAATAACTCAGCCCCCAGAAAAGTCCAGATTTATAGTTTCAGAGGTAACTTGGTGAAGCTAGTGCTGTATACTAAAGAAGCACCATGAAGAAATTTAACCCCAGGAGAGTAATTTTATATTTATGTGTTGAGATGCCCAGGTACTGCTTAAAGAATCAGAGAAGATGCATGGAGGTGCAAATAGCAAAGATATGTTGACAGAAATACTCCCATTCTGAGGATTAAGAGATGAATCTTTCAGGGTGGCACAGGCCACTTCAATCTTCCCCAAAATATGGACTAAGCTTGTGTTCAATAAGGATAGCTAATCTCCTTGTAAGGATTTCAAGTGAGGGAGAATTCAGCAGCTTTACTGGTAGCTGCTTAAATATCTAATTTATCTCACAACTGGGATACTGCCATTTTTAAATAATTTAAAACACATCATGTCACAACATAAGAGTATACAAGGCTGGCAGAGACCCTGAGGGGCCTCTTGATTCATCTTTTTTTTCAGGTAGGGATCAGTTTTACCTAATATGCTATTGTACATGATATTGGTTCTCAGCAATCCACAAGGATACAGATAGGACCAAATCCCCCATTCCCACTTTCTCATAAATAACCTGAATAGACTGTGTCCTTTATATCTTCTAAAGAAAGGTTTATTTCATAGTTCTCAACTAGTGTTTGGGCCTGGGCCTCTTCTGGACTTCCTTTATTTCCATATCTGTTTGGAAGGATGTCAGCTCAGTTGGATGAAATATTTAGTTCATGAACCATCCAGTGTTGTGTCTGAAGAAAGGATGACTCTTCTACAAATATATATATATATTTTTTTATCTCTCCTGCAGAGACATTTGTGTTCTTTCTTTCCTGTCCTTGCACCTTGCTTAGGCATTATGAGCCTTAATTTTCTGGATGAAAACTAAAAGACCACACCTTTCTAATAATTCCTCTCATAACTTGTGTTAAAAAGCAAATATATATCACCTGTTATATCAGAGGTGAAAGCATCATATGTTATCTGACCAAGAGCTGGTGACCAGACAAGTCCTCTACTAATGGCCTCACCCAGCACTAGCTGTGTTAATAACTCCATTCCCAGTTCTGTCAATGAGGCAGTTTTTCATCCATCTACTTTTTGCCCTGTTGATTCCCTTTGATGCAAGATTTTAATCAGTGTATCAGGCAGTATTAAGTGAAGCACCTCGGAGAAATCCAAAGGTACCTCCTCAGCACAGCTGTCTTAATCATCCATACCTATAATCTTATCAAAAAGAGATAACAGACTTGTTTAACAAGATGTACGCTCCATTAAAACCATTTTGCCTGGCATCAATGACCTTCTTAAGGTCTAACTCTCCATTGACAGAGTCCTGGACTTCCTGCCCCACTGTCTGGCCCATAAGAAACATCAGACTGACTGATGGTCTCTGGTTTCTCCCTTTTCTCTCTTACACAGGAATCAAATAAAAAAAAAAATTGTCTGAAGATACAGACTGCCTTATTTACCAGGATGAATTATCAACTAACCACAGCAGATCTGGGTAATTCTTGCCTCAGCCCTTCTTGATGACTAATGTAAATTATTTACTTGATTTGTTTATTTGAAGAAATCTGCTATCAAATTCTGCTTCATATCTTCTTTCAAAATGGATACTAATTTTTTTTTTAATCCACAATATCACTTGGGCTTAGACTTTTCTGTTTTGTATCTTTCAAATATAGAACAGAAATATCTGCAGATAATTTTTTCTTTATAATTTTTGATTTTATACGTACTTACTGCTGATTTTACATCTGAATCCAGTAGATAACTTATATTTGACCTTAGCTTTTCTTTTCTCCCCTGAAATATTTGTTCTTATTGTTTGTAGTCCTCACAATTGTTTGCTATTCTACTGACTCTTTAGCTTTTCGTATTAATGACTTATTATATTTTAAAACTTGTAATTTTCATTTGTGCTTTTTAACTCCCACTTCTTTCCTGTGCTTCTTTCATAGGTGCTTTTTCCTACAGGATGCGTTTAAAAAACCAACCAAACAACCAACCCAAACAACTCAGTCTTCTTATACTGAGTTTGGAAGACGATGATTTTATGGACCTTCAGGGGTATTCAGATAACGAATTTACAGAGTTCATTAGGCTTTGCCACTTGTGTTCCCACATTGCAAATAGAGGTTTAAGGAGAAGACAGTTGTGCTGTCCAACGAAAGACAGGCAGAAGCTGTAGGTGCTAAATATCTTACACTTCAATGTTCCAAAGGTGTATTCCAGCAGTCTTTCTAACCTGGAATCATATATGAACACATAATAGTTACATGAGTTGAGATGAAGAGTGTCTTCTATTTTTCCATTCCCTTCCAAATTTACAGAGCCAAAAGGATCCCCATCTCTTCCCCAGAAGCTTTCCTCTTTACAACCAAGAGGGATGTCTGTCCCATTTGCAGTGTCTCCCAGCTTGTGTGTAATGAAGCTTGCTAGGGTGTCACCAGTCACAGTGCAGGTCACCGCCAGGGCACCAGGGGACTGTCCCTCCGTACCTCAGGATCACATCTGTAGTTAAAAGCTTCCTCGCCTTCTCCTGGAAAGTTGCTGCACTATTCTACTCTTCTTTTGCAGGAGACTTGCCTAATTTTTCTGAGACCATTCACCTCTTTTGGCCAATCCTAGCTATTGCTGAATTGTCCATTTTGAGTTCCACAGAGTTTATTTTCTTTCCCATTTTTGAACCTGTTTGTTCTTACATATTGTTATCCTCTACCTAACCACATGGAGATATCATTTCCTTTTCTCTCCCTTTCCAAGCTGTTTTTTAATCCACGCCCTGATGATACAGCCTCCATTTCTGAGACAGAACATGCTGGGCTGTTGTGTGTACCTGGATGTCAAGGAAGTCATGTCTGCTCCTGATATATATGATCAGCTATTCCCTAAGAACATAATTTTTCTATACCTTATAGGCAAAGATTCTCTCTTCAGGCAGGATTTTCTAATGTATGTCATGACCATTAATTTCTCTTTAATACTTGATAGTGAATTAAACTTATTCCTAGTAAGCAAGACCACCAATCTTTCTCCCATTAATTCCCATGTAAAATCCATTCAATGAAGAGATTTTACATACTTCAGCTGAGAAAGACTAGAAAAATATGTTTAATACTCAGTTTTTCACAAAGAAAATTGAAGCAAACTACTGATATTTCAGACCTAAAGCAAAATGTAGCTTTTTGAGAAGGTTATCTGAGTTTGTTTCACTATAAAATTCTTTATTTTCAGAAATCTAGACAGGCAAATTGCCCACTTTTCTTCAACTGAGCTGAGATGTTTTTTGTAAGTGTTAACAAGTAGAAGGCTGTACTTGAGTACACTATGACATCTCTATAAACAAAATACACTGGGGGAGGAGAGATGGAAATGCACTCTGATTTCCATTTAAGGTTCAATCTTACCATCCTTGAATACATGGAACTTCATATACTTTCAGCACATGGATGCAGAATGAAAAGAGGGATTGCACAATAAAACTTCCTACCAAAAAATGCAATGTTGAAAGTTGTCTGTTGAGTGTCCCATTCTTTGTATAAATTGCAGATCATTAAAATGTCACAGAGATCTGCTTCTTAAATCTGGACTTCTGAAATGAGCAAAATGAGATGCAGAATCTAGGTCATGTAATTTGAGGGTCCACAGATGTCAACAAAACTTCCTAGTCTGGGGGGATCAACATTCAACTGCAACAACTGCTACAAGTAAAATCTTTTTTTGTTGTTGTTCCAAAGCCTTAAAGATGTAACCATAAAAAACTGTCTGTTCAACAATTGATGCTGGATTGGGTTTCTCCTGATTGGAGGGTTCTGGAAACCATTTTCAAAATTTCTACATTGATTTTCAATACTTGGTATATAAAACATTGCAGGAGGATGAAATGAGGAGTAATGAGCCTCTTTGTGTGCATCATTGAATCTGAGGGTGAAGACAGCAGGATACTGAATTCCTAGGTCTTTTAAAGTAGCTACACCACCAGGTTTTTGTGCTATTTTGTTCTCAGGATGAGAGCACACAGGAGGGCAGCATGAGTTTTACTGTACTTCAAAACCTTTATTCCTTCCTTGAGCTACCCTCCACTGTATAAGGGAAGAAAAGGAATTAAATCCCCTGCTGCCTGGATTAGCTGTGGAGGGCAGGCTGCTGCAGTTCCCAAGTACTATTTGCTGTTGATGGATGTCAGATCCACAGCCATGGGCCACTAAATAGGTTAGGTGGCAATGTGATTATTTTAGTGTAGGTATGGAAGGATAGATGGATTCAAAACTCCTCCAAGATCCCTTTGTGTCTCAATGCTTTCCACCAGCCAGGGGGCACCACATCATTCACTGACAGATCAATGCACCAGGCTGGACAAGCACCAGTGCTGGAAAGGAGCTGCAGTGCAAGAACAAGTCTGGCCCTGTTTGTTCTATTGTCTGTGGGTGTTTTGAGCATGGAGTTTCTCCAAAAATGGATCCTAAAATCAGCAGGTTATTGCTTGGCAGGTTCAGCCATGTGTAAGCTACTCTTTGCTAGTAATTCCTCTGTGTCTTTCTCGCCCTGCCTTGAAGTGTATGCAGTTAATTTATGACCACACCTGCTGTCCCCAAGGTGTGTTTCAGAATAACCTCTCTTTGACTCGGCATTATTACAATTCCCTCCCATCACTATTTAAGTCATATCCCCTCCCTGCATTTTCCCTAAATTTAAAGGGGTTGAGAAGTGGAGTTTAATCACTGAACTTCACTGGCTTTATTATGTTATAGCATTGAACCTCAAAGCTTGGCAGTAAAGGAACTTCATAATAAGTTATAATGATCCATCTTTTCTTATGTATGGTGAATTTTAAGCCCCCTTCTCTGATAATTTATTATTTCTACTTGGTATGTGAATATTTTATTCTCCCAATCTCTAACATGTAGGAAAAAATGCTATGAAGCAATATATATCTAGACGTGCTTCCACCAAAGACAGAAACCCTGGCAATTTTGTTGGAAGCTCACAAACGTAGAGGATTGTTTAGACAGAAATTGCTTCATTACCAAAGTGATTTACAGTGCTATCTACAGAGTTGGCTTTCAAGACTCATGTAGACACAAAGATAACATCCAGTTTCAACTCCTAAAATAAATTCCTGACACTGCAGGATCTTACAGAATTGCTGGAACCTCACCTTCTTTGGTCCTCTCTGGTTTGGTCTCCCAAACTCTGTCTTAGCTATGGTCTGGGATCTGAGAGAGGGCACTGGTATGGTATTTATTGTCTGAGTAGAGAAACAACATGCTGTGATGGTCTATTTTGGCTTCAAGCCTGGATTAAGTGTGGAAGATCATTCCTGAGGACTGGCATGGACAGCACTCTTCTGGGAAGCAGTCACTGTTTGTGAAGGGTCCAGGCTCTGCCAAAGGAAAAAAGTGAGTGCCAGAAGGGACATGTATGCATCTCTTGGAAGGCATCTGCAGCTAAGGGAACAGATTCCAAACTTCTAGGCAAAGGATCCCAAAAAACCCTCTGCAGGGCACATCCCAGACACTCACTTCCCTCCATCAGCCGCGGTCTTTGAGGGTGATGGAGATCCCGCCTGTGCCATGCTCCTGGATTTTGTTGCTATGGTAATCCAGAAGTTTTTTTCAGGACAGAGCTTTACAAGTTCATTGTTTACATTGCATTGCTGTCTTTTGTTTCCTTCTAGTCATCTTTCTTATTTCCCACTCTCCCCATTCCCATGGACTGCCTGTCCACATCATTAAATAATTAACCCTCCTTTGTATTACACACCAGGGATAGCATTGCAAACATCAGCCATAAGATGCAATTCAAAAGTACAGAAATTCCTCTCTGATTTGGAATTAGGCAAGGGAAATGTTCAACCCTAAGATCATATTCTTCAGTGCATTTGCATTTCTGTATCGCTCACAGCAAATAATTTTAAAAACTTAATTTGCATTTCAATTTTTGTCATTCCATACTTACTGTATTTCACTCCACATAAAGAATGAAAATAGACCATGAAACTTACTGGAAGCTAAAAAATCTGGCTCTTCTTTTCTAGCAAAATGATGCAGTGTTTGGCTTATAAACCCAGCTAGGGAACAACTCCAATTAAAATTGTTTTCATTGGAATGCTTAAATATGGAAATATTTCTATTGGTTTGAATCTTCATTTCACAGAACTTAAATTCAGCTCTAACCTGATGTGTTGATACAATTTCTGAAAAATCCATATATTTTCTTCCCAGCCTGCAGAGACCCTGAAGCTGACTAACACTTAAAGAGAGGTTTTTAAATAAAATTGCTGAGGCTTATCTGATGAGAGCAGGGCACTGTGCTATTTCTGAGCTTAGTGATAGGCTTTAAAACTTCTATAAAGAAAAAATTTCAAGCAAGAAAACGTCTCAAAATATACGAGCAAATAAGAATTTGGGAAATGTATTGGAAATAACCCTGAAACAAGGCAGTCCTCTTTTCTTCTAAGTTAGTTAGTTGGAAGTGGAATAAGAATTTTTCAGGTTTTTTTATCTCCTCTGGGCTGGAATTAACCTGGAATTAACCTACCTTTCAAAGTTCTTTAAATCCAAAAAAATGTAGGACAAAATCCAAAATTAGCTCTGTGGACTGATTTCCATCCATTAGAATTTTTTTTTTTTTTGCAAAAAAGAAATATCAACTTCATTATTTCCATGTCCAAAACCAACAGAGAATGCTTCCAAACGTAGACATACGGATTTAGTGTACTTCCACTGAAAACATGTGTAAATCTCCAGTTACCTTTCTTTGCCTGGAGGAAAATTCCATACTCTTCTTACTCCTTGAAATCAACTGCAACAACCACACAAAGGATGAGTTCTGACAATTAGGAATTGCTTGTGATGGAAGATAGTAGCCAGGAGGTCACCTTAACAGAATATCTTTAACTATGTTTGAGATGCTCTTTCAGCCCCAGAAGGACTCTCTGACCCACACAGAAATAATGCTTCTCCCTTATGACATGCAACATATCTCTGCAACATGTTGCTTTGAAGGCTTGGTTTGTTTGGGGCTTTTTAAACTCTCCAAGGACAAATTCCACTGGCAGTCTTTATGTTGGAGAAATGACTCGGAGATAAGCGCTGGGTCTGTGGAACTCACTCGTGATACTAATTGATGCATATCCTGTGAGGATTTGAAACAATAACAGCAACTCTGCCACCAGCATGAAAACAGAACCTATCTGTCGTTCAGCAGAGAAGAAATCTCTTTTCCTGACTACCGGTCAGTAAGTAATCACAGGGTCCTTCAGAGGAAGAAAAGGTGGCAAATAGAACAGTTTCTTCATCAATCTGTTTTGAATGAGCAGGGAATCCTGATTCAAGAGTTTTTCATGTCTTCTATCATGGATCAAGTCAAAGTCAAAGAATTTTATCTCAAAAACTCTGTCCTCCATTGTAATCATTATTATGCATGTGATATGGTACGACAGCTCATCGACTGGACCTCAATCCAGGGAGTCCTGAAGGAATGCAGAAGAGAATGGAGTCTCCCATGAGACATGACTGAGATAATCTCCATCTTGCTGGCCACTTGGAGGCAAGGTGGGAAAGACTAATCCTCTGTCCCTGCTCCCAAAGCACAGGAAGAAGATGCCGTGTGGCTGGAGTTGGCTGTCATCCACCACACTCCTTGGCAGTCCTCTCCCTGACCCAGTGCCAGTTCAGAGCTCTGTACTGCAGCCCAGAGCAAGGCTCCAAGCCTGAACTCTGCTGTGAAAGCACTGATTGAGAAACAGAAGCAAAAGATGAGGTCCCAGAGGGCTGGAAGGAGGTAGTTTTAAAGATGAAGAGGTCATCCAGCAGTGAGACCACTTGCTTCCAAGGGGGTAATTTGAGCTAAGCTCACGACCTCCCACAGACTTCCAGCATGCAATCAAAGACAAATTATAGGTGCTGCTTATGTTCCAGGTCCCCGTGTACAATTTGGATGCAACGGTATTTTCACTGCTTCATGGAAATGTTGGCAGGATGAAATGGAGAGGTGCCACCACAGTGCAGCAGTTGCAGCCATGAAAGCCTATAGGATCTGAACGGGACACAAGTGTGGATCTTCTGTGAAACTGGAGGGAGCTAGAATGAGACAGTGGACTGCCAGGCCAGGCCATGGGAGAGAAACTGGGATGCAGAATAAAAGCTTTTTGCATTCCCAGAGCAATTTCAAAAAATGACAGTAGTATCAATAAAAACCATTCACAGCTCTGTTACACCCAAATAACCAGCGCAAAGCTCAGCTAAATGTCAGATCTCCTCCACTGTCATAAAAGAGCTTGTGCAATGCTGACAGTCAGAACCAAACCATTTAGGGGAATGAAGAAGATTGTAATGAGAAATGTCAGGGAGACTGAAATATCTGGTCCCCTCACAATTTCACCCTGAAGAAACACTTTCCTACAGCATGAGACTGGGAATGAAAGGGGGTGAAGGAAGGCTATGAATCATGCCATAGAAAGTCCTTGTTAGGGAGAGCTCTATGTGACCATAAAACTTATAAGCAGGTTTTCTTGCTCAGCATCAGCAAAAAGACAGAGAAAGTGACAACGAAAGGTGTCATAACTGAGAAGAAATTCAAAATTTAATTGTTTGTTTATTTGAACCAGAATGAACAGCACTCACATTTTCCATCATGCTCACACTTGTATCTGAGACCTTGCTAAGTGTTAGTGTGTTTAACCTCACAAAATCCTTTGGCAGCATAGGTACAGTGGGAGGCACAGTTTCTAGGACAGCCAACTGCCAAACACCAGCAGTGAAGAGTCCACCATGGCCTGGCTGCCTTCTGTGCTTGTGCCAAGGTGCAGCACAGCCAGCCAAGGGTGGCAGAGATGGAGGGGACACATGGTGGCTGCAAGGAGCCACAGGCCCTGTTTGCCTGAAAGCAGAGAAGGTGGAGCAGAAGAGAGGGATGGTTCATGTTCTTCAACCATACCAGAGGGCCCCTCATCCAGCCCAGTGTAGACCTTAGATGGACACACCCATCTTAAACCCAAATTTCCTCACCACATATATCCACATTGTTCATCTTGTCTAAGGTGGCTGGGCAGCTTAGAGCAACCTCCACCATGGCAGCTTAGACCTCAAACCCATGAATAAAACGAGTTTGAGCAGTCACAGATGGTCAGCCTTCAGCCTTCCAGCCTCACTAGAGCTACATTCTGCGAGTGTTTAAGGGACATTGTTAAAATCTTGGAGCGTAGGGGGAGGAAAGAAGCCACCACAGAGAATGCCATGAGTTATATGAGTCCTGCAGCTGCCTTTCACCAGCTGTTCTGCAGAAATGTGCACTAGCTCAAGAGGGAGCAGTCAGGGTGATCACACCGAGGGTGTAAAAGGAGGTTGTTGAAGCATGGTTGAGCAGACAAGTCCCTTGTCCTGTCCTCTCAGGGGCTTCCTGGAACCGCGTCCAACACTAGCGAGGGTTTTCTCCAGAGATTAGCAGCTTTTCTATATTTAAATAACTTACACAAAAGCATCTTCCTTCCCTAAGTCTGGTTATTTTTAAACAGAGAAAAATACACACTTTTATCTTATAAATAATCAGAACCATATGGCCTAAGCATTCTAAAGAGATCAGTTAAACCAGCTTTCCAAGGGGTGGAATTTGTGTGTGTATGGGTGTCTCTGTGTGTGCTTAGCAGATCTGAGCTGTGTCAGGCTGGCAGCTTTAAAACCTGAGTGTAGGACTCACAGCTGGCTCTACAGCCCAAGATGTTCTTACACCACTGTTGCAAACTGCCTTGGGCTATATAAAGCAGGAGACAGGTAATTTTTTGCATGGTTGTGTTTTGTGCCTGACTCAACATGACCAATAAGTGCCAAGATCAGACTTGGAGCTGCTAAAAAATATGAGACAATCTCAGCATGAAAAGACAGTTGGAGAACTTGATAAGAATAAAGGCTGAAGGAACTGGGTTTGTTCAGCCTTGAGAAGAGGCGGTTAGTGGGAATCTAATAATAATCTTCCAATACTTAATGGTAGTTATAAAAAAGAAGGTACTTTCTTCACAAGGATGAACAGTGAGAAGACAGAAGGCAATGGGCACAACTGGATTTAAGAGTAATTCCACCTGGATATAAACTATATGCTTCACTGTGAAAACAATTAAACATTGAAACCGGTTGCCCAAAAAAGCAGAAGAGTGTTCCTCAATGGAAATATTCAAGACTTGACTTGGCAAGGCCCTGATAACCTAATCTAAAGTCTGCTTTCAACAAAAGATTGGACTTGGTGATCTCTGGAAGTCTCTTTCAGCCTAGACTTTTTTTGTCAGTCTGTGATTCAGAGTTCTTCATGTAAGACAACCCTCCAAGAGGAATAATTAAAAAATAAAATCCCCTAAATCCATCAAATGGACACAGATAGTGAAGTAGAGCTCATAGCCTGTGTCCTAAAGATCAAGTTCTGCAGGCACAAAGGTTTTGACTCCGAGGGACCTGAAGGTGCATGCAAAATGGAATTAATTTCTATATTTGAGATAGGTATGCACAAAAGTAATTCAGATTAGTTTATAGTTCACTGTATTTTGCAGCAGAGCTGGTATGGAGCTGCCTGGCCAATAGGGGAATCTCATTGTAGAAGGTCTTGTAGTCCACAATGATGGTTTCAGTATCAAATGCAAAAGGATAAGCAAGATCAGCCCCTGTGTTTCTATGGAAGTCAGTGTTCCTTTTGCTGCAAACACCCAGCAACTTCTATAATTCATCTGCTGGTTTCCACTCCCATCCTGCCACTTGGCAAGTCTGTACAGAGCTCTGGAATATAAATCTCCAAACAGCCAGCAGGAATCATGCTGCAACCTGCACATGGGGGTTGAGGAGAGAAACATGTTCCCCAGGAGAGCTTGTTTATTTTTAGTTCTAGAGAACCCACTACAAATCTGTTGAAGAAAATAAAGACAGAGTCCCGTGGTGACAGCTAATGCTGTAAGTAAGAAGACAGATGCATGTATGTGCAGAGTAGATTAGATGAGTGATCACTGCCAAAATCAGTCGGTGTATCCTTTTCAGGTCATAAAATTGTTTTTAGTAGTAGGGCAGAAACATGCTAACATTGCTTCTCTGTTTACTTATTTGTTTTAATTCCTTATCCCAGGAAGTAGTCACTTTGAGCATTTCAAACTGTATATAAGCAGTTAGCAAGCCTAAAAATTAAGAGCCTCTGCTGGAGAGTGAATGAAGGTCTTTGTGCTGCCCAACCTCCAGCTCTCCTTGGCCAGCTGAGATTTACTCTCATGTGGGGACTCTTTGATGGATGGTATAATGAGGCTCACAGGGGTACTAATCCCCCAGGGTTTAGGAGGGTCGAACAGAGGGTATGAAAGGCCATGCTAAAGCAGATTTCAGCCAACAGCCACTTTGGCACCATTCCCAGCCAGCGTAGGTTAGTGCAGTCTCTGGAGTATTTCTAGCTGCTGAGTGTAGGAGTCCAAGAGGAGAAGAGAGAGTGAGTAGGCTGCAGCATCTGTACCCCCCTCAGAAAACAGTGCAGTGCCAACCTTCCCTTTATAGAGACACATCTACATGCACACACAATCTCATCCTTGGCCTCACATGGCCAGGAGAAAATGAAACCTGTTGGGTTTGATGAGGGGGATGGCCAGCAAATACAAACACGACAAGCTGGAAAAGCAGATTCCCAAAGGCTGTTGTGTCCCCAAACTCAATAGAAAATTTTGATTTCTGCTTATAGTGGGGGCCATAAAGCCAGCCAAAGTGATCAGCAGAGGCGGGATGTGCCTGGAGTAGTCTTTTTAGAGATTAGGAGAATTTCAGATATTTGGTCATTGCTGCCAGCAAGGAGCAATTGTACATTTATAGACACCAAAAGTTAATGGATGACAGACATAGTATTGCCACTGCAGCTGTACAGAGCAGCAAAACAGTGAAAGATGACCGTGTGGCTCATCACTATGTGTTCCCTCATCTCATGGTAAATTAGACACAGAACAATTCTTCTTTTCCCTAGCTCTCCTCTGGTTTTTTTCATTTCCACCAACATAATTGCAAACTCCAGTCTTTTTGACCTGTACTGAAGGAGAGAGAAAATCAAACACACACATCCCTTGAATTCATGACTTTTAAGTTATTTACCTCTGTTATCTCTATTCAGCCAGAGTACTGTAGGGGCTTTCTGTCACAGCAATATTTGTCACTTCTCTGACTTCAACCTTTCCTCTTGTTGGTACTTTAAAATGATTGGTTTTCTCTCTAAACAGGTGCTTAGTTTTAATCAGTGTTTAGCCCCATTACTCATCTAAGTATTCATTATGTCTCAGTTCACTGATGTTTAATCATCCCCATTTGATCAAACTGAGTTCTTCGTCTGCTCTTCACAGCTTCCACGCTTTGACTCTGGTCCCTGGTGTACCCAGCTGCTTTCTGCCTATAAAATTTCTCTATAGACATTTTATTTTTTACTTCATGAGCAGTTAGGATCAGGAGATGAATCCTTCCTTTGAGTGATTTCTTTAATATTCATCCCTTTTTTTGCCTTTTCTTGTGCATTACTTGCTTTGTGTACATGTGGGATTTGTGCCAAGAGGTGCTAATTTCTTATGACGTGGGTATTGTAAGCGACGGGCGTTAATAAGGTTTGATCTGTGACTTCTATTTTACTCAACTTTTGGATTCTTCTTTTCACTTTAGCTGCCTCTTTAACACCTTTGATAGGCCTGTACAACTGTATATCAAGGCATAATAGAGCGGTCTCATTGATATTGATATGTTTGGGATGCACTCCTCTCACTCTCTCTTTGAACTAATACTTTGATCAGAGAGCTTTTCATTTATGCTCATACTTCCACATTTCTTCCTTGACTTCCAAGGAAAAGGCATCCAGTCATTCCCAAGAGAGCCGTGGGAGGGCAGAACAAACTAGAGCCCCAAAGAAAGCATTCTGGAAAAGGAATATCCACAGTGGCCACACATGTATTTAACCCTTACTTTCTTCATAGAAATTAGATTTAATTTTTTATGAGACAGGTTTTCCGGTAGTTACTTAGTTTTCTGGGAGTTACTAATGAGGATTTTCTTCCCAAAAATACTTTCCTCAGGTTGAGACTTAGCCCTAGCAGCAATGACTCAACAGCTACAAATTCCTAACTGGAAACAAGCCAGTAATTAACCTAGTTTGGAGGCTTTGCAGAAAATGATGGACAGAAAGCAACTCTGCACTTGACTCTGGGACCCTGACAGACTCCAGGCTTTCCTACAGTTATGTGTTGATCCAGACATCATTGCAGGGAGATACCAAGCGATTTCAGCAGCAAGAGTGCTGCATTTTTCTGCATCAAGTTCTTGCAGTGAAAAATGATGTGGCAGCACAGTTTTGTCAAGGGGTTGGTGTTCACAGTGTTAACTTGGATCTTGTTCTGATCTCCATGAGCTGCTGCTTCTGCTGGTTCACTTGGTGCCTTAAATGTTGCCTCAGCTACTGTCAGGGCCTCAGTGTAGGTGTCTGCAGCTGAACTGTTTGGATTCTCTCTGTAGTCAGTGGGGAGAAAAAGGAATTTCCACAGGGCAGTTCATTCCATCTGGGAATAGGTGTCAAAAATGAAAAGTAAATCTGTCAAGACACAAGGATTAACCCAGATGTTGACCTCTGTGTGGTGTAAAGTAAATGCTACATTCATACTCAGATAACATGAATCCCAACCTTGCCTTCTCTTCAATGACCTATTGCAATGCTTTTTACCATCTCATGATGTTTCCTTGGAACAGAACAGCACAGGGTTCTTCTCAGCCTCACAGCTCTCTGCAGACACACTGCTTTGGACTCACTTTATTGGCCCAAATTTTAACAGAGTGACAAAGTGTTGAAAAAAATCTTTTAAAGTTTCCATCCTACCAACACCCCCAAAATCTGTTGGTTTCTGTGGTAACATTCCAAAATAGGAACTGAGTTGTTCAGTATTCATCCTACTTGAGCAGAAAAAGCCCACAAGGCCTACAATTCTCCACAAGTGCTCAATTTCTGCATTTTGGGATGGTCCTGAAAATGAAAGAATGGGAAACTCACTCACCATTAAGTCCACCAGTATGAGGACTTTTGACAAGGCCAGGCCAAGTCTCTGCAGCCTCCAGCATCTGAGCTGGACCAGAAAATATCTGTTTGCCAGGACCAGGATAAATCTCCTCACAGTATTCTCCTCAAGGAGCAATAGGTCATTAAGTTAATAAGAGTAATTTAAAACTATAACTATCCCACCAACAGGGAAGCTGTGAAAAAATTTTGGAAGAGCCACTCATTTATCTCTTGCTCCCTGGGATGTCCTGATACTGCAGACTATGCCACCCTGAAAAGAAGGGTCCAGTGAAAAGGAGCTCATGTCACAAGGAGTCACATCCATGGCCATAGCAGAGAGATCAATGAATTTACATTGATTCAGGGTACCAGCTGGAAATGGCAGGGTTTCTTTCCACAGCACCATATCTTGCTGTGTTGTCAGTTATCTTCCATATGCTGTGGGAATAAATAAAAAAATTTAGCCTCCAATGGCCTTTAAAACCACTAAATGCCTCACAGAATCTTTTTTCTAATAACCATTTATATAAGTTGTGTCTATTGAAATGGGAGAGAAGAGGAAGGAAATGCACCTGTATTTATTTATCTCATGATTTCCTGATGATTTTGTCAGACCTGCTGTCAATTAGTCACCAGTTTTGCTGTCAAAGAGAATGTTTTTCTCCTCAGAGTTTCACTGGGTTAAGTGCATGTTTTGATTGTCTGTTGGAAACTCCTTGCTTAAACTGTGCACTGAGGGGATAAAAAATCTGCAGTCAAACAGAATAAAACTCCTAAGGACTCAGTTCACTGCCATGCTGTACTAAAATTGGCCATTCACAGCTGTGCTAAGCAGATGTAAAGCTCACAACAGGAGTGAGCATCCACTTTGCAGTCACGTAAGTGACCCCACAGGGTGCCAGGCTCAAGGAGTTGAGTCTTTGTAGTGGAGAATCTACCAATTATGGAAGAAAATGGGCTTTCAGCATTTATGTATTTAAAGTAGCTCTGTGTGTATATGTGTGCATAAACAGAGAGAAAATAAGAGTTTCAGACTGGCCATGCATCACCCCTTCGAAGCTCTGCCATCTGAGTCATCACTGGTGCAAACACCATGACACAAATATTAACATGCCTCTGAAGAGATGTTGTTTTCTACTTCCAACGATTGGAAGAGGATTCATCTGTAATGGTCAGACGGGAGGTAATCAAGAGAATCAGTGTTGCCTGGGGTGCATTTATCCCATCCCAAAGCAGACATCTCAGGTAGGTAGGATGAATCATGCCTGATCATTAGTTATGTAAAGACATTATATGCATAAAATTAGGATGAATTTTACCATTGAGGTTTCCATCTGAGTAAGAAAGCTTCATAATCTTTGAAGAAAGAAAAATATCCTCGGGGATTTACTATTTCTGTCCTACCAAAAGCAAACATTATTTGGTTTGGCTCTTAAACGTAAATTAGAACAGACAATAACTTTAGAGACCAGAGCTCCTAAATCAGTAAAAGTGATTTCTGTGAGCATTAGTAAATTTTGAATCAAGCCTGAAGAATCAGATCTTTACACCAAATACCTGCTTGAGATAGAAGCAATGTCACTTTTTAGCTTTGGTCTTCTGCCCCCCAGACTGGCTGTTTGCCACCAGCAGCAAGACCTCCACAAGTCTGCTTTGCCCCTTTGCCCACCTGCATTTGACCTTGAGCTGCTGCTGGACTTTCTCAGCTGTGAAGCCGTGGTGGATGGTGGGTCAAGACCACTTTCACAGAAACACATTGGATTGTTTTTCTAAAACCAGTTTAAGTTCCCTAAACCTGTGTGTGCAGGAACATGTCAGGGGAATGTGGGAGGGAGAGCAGAAAGGGACAGATACACCTCAGGGAGGCCAATTGTGGCCAGTGCTTCATCTTGGGTAAAGCATGAGGGTTTTGCTCATGTGTGGGAGTCTCACGTGTTTAATGGCCTGACCACCCCTGAGCTCCCACCCTGCCTTTTGGTACTGTAAAACAGAGCCTTTGTTCCAAGTATCGTATTATGAAAAAATCTATGTTACTCCATGGTAATGTGAATCACTTCATCCAATATTTAGCAACTTAAACAGGTGCCAAGCAGTAGAGTTATTTGGGCATTTTCCAGAAACCTAGTTTATCACTGGGAAATGCCACTTTGTTGAAATGGAGATTTCTCTTGGGAACATGCCTGTTTTGGTGAATTTTTTCTTGAGAAAGGTTTCCATGGTAGGCTAGTATTTCTGGTCAAAATGCCAAAGAGAGAGAGAGAGATGTTTTCACTCCTCTAGGGAAGCCAGTAGTTATTGTTAGGGCACCTGGTGGTGTCAGGACATCCAGACCCAAATCCATACCCAGAGCACACCTTTGGACTTGGCTGCCCAGTTATCTGGTTGAGTACCTGAGCAGTCCATTTGCTGTTCTCAGCTGACTTCAGCATCCTCTGTAGGAGCTATTCTGCATTCCTCAAATAACTATTGGTGTAGGAATATGAACCCTAGTCCAAACAAGGCTTGAGACTCAGCCAAGCTCCTTCTCCTTTCCTGGCCAAATATTATTTATTCATTAGGAATGTAGTCATTGGAAGGAGTAGCTATTCCTCACCTAGCTTTAGTGTGTGCACCCAAGTCTCAATAGTTGTGGCTATGCAACACCAAAACTTGTACATGTGTCCATGTTTACAGCCATGTCTAGCTTCCCTTCCCCCCACACAGCAGCCTGGTGGATACCCTGCAGCTTGCATGTTGATTAAAAAGTTCTGAGCAGCAACATGGGAGCCAAAAAGTTTCCACATGTTCTGGAGGGCACATCCCAGCTCCACCTAAATCCAGCAGAGGACCTTGGTGAAGGTCCAGCGGTGGGTCTGGTCTGAGACGCAGGCTAAGGGCCATCTCAGCAAAGACAGCAAATGCAGACACTGACCTCAACAGGATTTAAATACATGGATCACAGTGGATGACAGCTGCTAGGGTTGTGGGGATCCACTTATTTAAATTAGTTCGTTGAAATTAGGAATACTCTTATTTCTTTAAATTCAGTGAGGGCTGCTAGATCAGCTTTTGAGTTAGGCATGTCTCTGATGTCTCCAGCTGAGTGAACTTCTGACTTTTTTGCTGGTAAATTTCCATAGTTTTACATTCTTAATGTCATTTGAGCAGACAAAGACCACAGATCTTTTTTTTTTTTTTTTTTTTTAACCAGGAACCATTTCATTATACCCAGAGCTCCTGAAAGAACCAGAGTGTGGGCAATAATCTGTGAGAATTTTTTTAAGTTTTCTCCATGGAGTAAACATTATTTGCAAGCACATCATCCATCCAGGGTTCTCTGAGGTATCGTAGTGATCAGCAGCATAAACAGAATGTTTTTTATCGTGATCCCAGCAGGCTTTTTTCTTATCTACAGACACAGAGCTTTGGATTATGTAGGAAAGAGTACATAGGAAGCTTACAGCATCTGAAACTTTTTCATTTTATTTCTCATTGCCTCATGCATTAAACCAAGGCAGGAAAAGTATATTTACATACACAGTTATGAGCAAGGTTCTGACTGTTGCTGAGTCAGAAAGAGCAGGTTTAGCAGGCCAGGAAGGAAAAGTGCAAAGACTGGAACAGTTGTTTTGCCAGTCTGATTTCCAGTTACACCACTGGAATGGCCCCAGTCACGAGATGACAGAGCTGAGCAGTGCCTGCCACTGCCCCACCGCAGCCTTGGGGTTTGCTTGCACAGAGCAGATGTTGTGGGAGAAAAGGGTACTGATAAAAGTGGGATAAGGGATAGAAAACAACCAAAGGCAAAGTCTTTGCCTGCCAGAGACTCCCACCATGGCCCTGCAGGTAAAGACAAACCAAGTGGTTATTGCCACTGTCATCTCTCTTTCATAGTGCCACTGGTATTTTGGTCTTTCCTTTAAAGGGTGAATTCTAGGTTCCACACATGGCACAAGCTGCAGTAGGCTGGCACTTGGCAGTTTTGAAATCTCAGGTTCACGCCCCCCTCACCCCTTACACACCCAGGCAAATATGCTTTTCCTTCTAATGCAACAACAGGGTCTTCAGGAGAGTAATAGTTTATTGATTTTTTTCCCATTGGTAAATGTAATAGAGGACAGACAGATGGAGCATTGAAGTAACATTGTCAAAACAAACAGATGATAAAGAAGATGTATCTAGCCAACAGCTCACTTTAAGGCATTAGTTCAGGGCAATCTGTGGAGTGTAAGGTGAACATCTTTCCCCAATTTGCCTTCAGTTTCTAGTCAGCCTGTACTGAAATAAAATTTGACTGCAATTCAATCGCCATGAGGATTGTCATCTACAGTAGGAGCATCCTAAATATTTATATTTGATCATTATTTTACAGTCCCATGCTTTAATACATTTGCATACACTTGCAAATATTTAATAAAACACATGCATAAAGTTTAAAAGAATGATTTTTAAAATCTCATTTCTAAAGAAGTCATTTGTTGCTTCCTTTAGTCATTTTGAAGGGAATATGACAAGAGTTTCAAAGGACCAGATCTCCATTGCATAGCTTACAGACAATGTCATAACAACAATCAAAAGTTCTAAGACATGTGATGAAATCCAATCCTGATTAACAGAACACCTAAGGACAAGCCTAAGTTTCATTTTTAACAGTAAAAAGTTATGTCCTCGAGTCCCTCACTGCCCCAGCAGCTGAGCCAGGTTAAGGGGCTGCAAGGCACCATTACCTGCCACATGACCCCCATGTCACTCTGCCATCTGGCTTGCTCTCAAAATGCAAGCAAAAGCATTTTCATCTCTCCCCAGCAGGCTGCAGCCACACCTGGAGTCCCAGGATCCCAGCTGGGAATACTCAGCTCAGTGGAAGGACAGCAGACCAGATTGTTGTCACAAGGAGGTACCAAACATCCACACCCTGCTTTTCTTCAGAAAACTGAGTCTTTCTCCTTCTCTTTCTCTGAGAAGCCAAAACAAAAAGGAAAAAGTGTTTAGATGAGTTTTTTGACATGTAGCTAAGTGTTTGGAATTAAGGCAATATAGAATTTAAATTGTGGTTGTTCACTTTGCACACTGGAGTAGAACTCAAGGTTGATTGCAGATATTTCAGATACGGTCAAAACACAGATTCTAACTTAGGTCTAAATCAGCTGCCTACTTCAAATCATAAAAGGATCTAAAATATATATAGAGAGAGAGGTCAGCAGTAAATTTTTATTTATTCACAAGCCTCTGTCTCTACTAATGGCTGCATTTGCAAGTATAACAGAAATGAAACATGGTCCATTTTTCTCTGACTTCCTACTTGATTATAGCAAGATCCGGTGAAATAATTAATTATTGCAAAGATTGTACAACTAAATGCCTGGCTATTATTTCACAGGCATGAAAATAAATCAGGATTAATTCCATTGGTTTAAAACATGGCTATAAAATTTACATGGGTGGCATCAGCACCAGACTTTATATACAGTACATTCAATTTCTATGTAAGTTTAGGCTTTGAGGAACGTCGATCTTCAGAGCAGCTTATCTCCCTGGACATAAAAATTCCTCCAGAGATCCCAGCAGCAATTACAAACTCCAAAAGAGCTGAGCTATGGAACTGAGCTTCCAAAAAATTTGAAAATGCCACTAAGTTTTTAAGAAGTTCTCAGAGGTTCAAGTATTTGGTGCAGATTGCATCAAAATGAATCAATCAGCCTTTTGGGTAAATAGGCAAAGTTTTTAGGCAGGAATTAATAAATAATATATATATATATACACCTACATATATATATGTGTTTGTGTGTATGCATATATACATATGTGTATATATATACATATATATATATATATATGTATTTAATATTTTTTGCTAGTTTGTGCTAGTCCTGAGGTCCAGATTTTTTTTTTCTTTCCTGCCACCAAA
This sequence comes from Leptocoma aspasia, assembly GCA_013399835.1. Taxonomy (NCBI): domain Eukaryota; kingdom Metazoa; phylum Chordata; class Aves; order Passeriformes; family Nectariniidae; genus Leptocoma; species Leptocoma aspasia. The sequence continues at coordinate 155,592 of VXAX01002584.1, forward strand.
ATCAAAAAGACAATTAAACCCTCTAATTTTCCAGTTCTGTCTCAAAAATGCTTACTCTGATTTAGCTGAAACTTCCTAAAATTTTATAGAGAACAAACATGCTTTTCCCAGGAGTCCATGCACCAGAGAGCAGAGCAGGAATGAAGGAATTCAAGGAAACATTTCTAAGTCAAGCTTGTAGTACAGAGTAAACTTTAGCCAGATGTGATGAGGAGTTCTGCTGCTTTTTGTTTTTTCATTGTTGAAAAAAAATTGTCATTTCATCAAAACGTAAACTTAGCAAGGAAGCCTGCTGATTTTTTTCTGAGCAGACTTTGGAACACTTACGTGGGCAAAAGTGGAACAAAAGCAGTTACTGTCTTTCTCTGAAGCCTTCTATCTGGGGTAATGGTTTGGAATAAATATTGTAACCAGTAGGTTCTGTCCTTCGTAACTTATGGGATAAAACCAAACCTTGTTTCCCCAGCATTTCCCTGCCTTATTTATTTCATTATTGAACTTTATAAAATAAAAACCTTGTCTATCCTTCCATATTGGGCAAAATAGGAGCTAGGTTTGAATGGGGGCTTCTGACCTGTGTTGTTTTATAAACAATCACCTCTTTTTTTATTTCTGGCTGCTTCCAACCATCTCTCTGGACACTTTGTGCACGATGAGCTCAATGCAGGGACTGAGTGACTGTTGCTGTGGGAGTCACACTGACAACTGATGGAGCAGTGACTGGAAACATCCCCCAGCCACAGAAAGCTGCAGGTGCCATTTCATCACAAGGGCTCCCTGCAAGGAAAGACTAAAGATGTGACTTCTCTCTTTCAAGGATAGAGATGAAGACTGGAGTTGACCCTAAGGAATTTGCTCTTCTTAATACACTCTGAGCCTATAATATTAAGGTGGGTGTTGGCTATGCTAGAATTACCGTGGTAGTCTCCAGGTATTTAAATGGCTAAGCCCCAGCCTGTTCCTGATTTTCTCTGTCTAGACATGGACTCTAGGATCTTTTATTGCAGAAAAATCTTATGCAGTGTTTTCTATCAGCCTCCAAGCAGTCCATGCCAGGCTGAAAATCTTTAATTGCGAATACTTTGGCAGATAACTGAATTTGGCCTTGCATGCAGTGGGGCAAACATTGGAGGAGGGGATCTGGGGACAGGTGCTGTTATCCTTGGATTCACAACTCACGTCTGCTGCAGCTTTTAAATCTTGCCTTGCTTCCACTCCCCAGCCTTCAGCTACTTTAGTGACTTCAGCTCCCAGCTCCAAATTTAATGAGTTTCTGTAATCTGTCTACAGCAAACCTGGGGGTTTTGACTCAACACAAACTTGCAGAATTTGACACAGACAGTTAAACCCAGCCAAGAAGGATTTGGGTTTGTTTTCTCTCCTAAAAAGAAGCTGTAATCCATTCAAAATATTTCCAAGGTATTTTGGAATCAAGCTAACTCATTTCTGAAGTTCACACTGAGGTAATGTGTTATTAACCTCCATTGTTCTGTTTTAATCTTCTCTGTCCATGGGAACAAAGTTGAGTTTTGGCTTTGGCTCAAAAAATAATCATCTACCATCCTGAAAAAACTCAGAAGTGAATGGATGTGTGTGAAGGAGAGGACAGCAAAGGACATGGGGTGCTGTATTCTGCTAAGGCAAAGAACAGAAGGATGGGCACTGTTTTCCAGACTCTTTAATGCCCCAGGCTCATATGTCATGGGTTTACTCAAGTGAGTGGAGGTTGCACCTCTTACCAAGAGTGTCTGATCACTCCTACCCTCGGTGCTGAGTGATTAACCTGCCTGGGGTTAACCTGGGGTGCTTCCAGTTTGGAAAGCAGAGGCAGCCCAGAGGGAGAGGAGGCTGCTCAGCTCTGCACTCTTTCAGGGATTAATGTAACTGGGTGCCTCCAGCTCTTCACAGATGCCATCCTCTAATCCTCTGCTTTATTCAAAGGACCAGGGACCATGACAAACTGATAGTGACTGTGGCTAAAGAAGTTCTCCAGAAGCCACCAGCTGGCACTTTTCAGCAGTAGCTATAATCCAGGTTCACTGGCCAATTCCTTCTGAGATGATTTTTCATCATGTAAAATTATTCTGCCTGCTCTGCTGCACTGATAGGGAGAAGCAAACAGGAGACAGAAAACAAGTGGGAAATTCCAGCTGGCACTGAGAGAAGTGATGTGCTTAGTGTGGAAATGCTGGTGTTTCATGGTATTTCACAGGCCCCAGGTCAGGCTAGAGGATCTTAGAGGCCTTCCCATCTAGGAAATATGGATTACTATTTTGCAATTTCCTAACAAGCAAACAACAACAAAAAAATTGTTTACTTGTGCAAAATATATCAGAGCAAGTGTCACAATCTGAAAATACTTTCACCAGTTCACCATCCCTCCCTGCTCAGGAAGGAAAGGGTGGGCAGGGCAGATGTCAACAGGAAAACATCTGTCTCAACACCTGGCAGAGCAACAAGGTAAGGATGTAGGTGGCAGCATCTTCCTGAAGGGAGCCTCAGGTCTCAAAAGCCTGGAAAACAATTCTCATGACTATGTAACAATTTGGAAATTACAATATTCTGTGTAGAGTCTCCATATAATTGCTTGTATCTTTTCTCTATGACCTCTTGGCAAGGAGATCCAGTTGCTGATTTCACTGAAGTCTGAAGATTTCACAGTCATTTTTCTGTTTCCTGTGAAGTGGTTTCTGCTTTGGTCTTTCTCTCTCCTTAATTAATTCTGCATCACCCAACTGCCCCTTTTGGCACTCCTGATTTTTAATGTTCTTAGATTTATATGGTTTTCAATGATAATCCTTAAAACTAAAGTGTATAGCTATCTATTTAATCCAGTTTTCTGCCTTCCTTCCTTTTCATCTGTGCAATATGATTCTCTCATCTTTTTTCCTGCAGGCTGCCAATGCCAAAACAAAGCTAGTCCTATTACTCTGGTCATACATTTTTAATGAATTTTTGTTTCATGCTCGCTATTCCATTCTTTTTAATAGATTTCTATCTTTCTTTCATGTATCATTTTTATAGAGCTTTCTCACAGGTCTCCCTGCTGAGACTCTTTAACAGTAAGTCTCAGAGAAATAGAAAGGATCCCATCAGCCAGCCAGAGACAAGCTGGATCCAGTGCACAAGTCAGCTGGTTCCACTGGGGCTGTTGGGAGACCAAGTTTTCAGTGCTGCATCTTCACCCAGGTCCAGCACACCATGAAACAGAGCTCCACAGCTTCTTGCTGCAGGAAGCTCAGGTGCAGCTGGCTCAGAAGAGTCAGAGTGAGCTTTTCTGTGCCATCATACACTACACCCCACGGCATTCCTCCCCAAGACAGCTGCCCCTAGGGAATGGCTGTCCAGCCACCTCCTGCAGGATTTTTCCAAGCAGCATTGCACAGACTATATCCTTGTCTGCTTTTCTGCCTCTGTCAGGTGTGGTTAGAAGAACAAGCTGTGCATGCTGACTTTATACCTTCCATTCAGGCCTAGTTTATGTTCATTTAGTATTTTGTATTTGAACCTCTGTCTCCTTGGTTTCTCCTCTCCCAAGAAGCCTGCAAGTGCATTTGTTTTCAAAGTCCTTGGGAGGAGTCATTTCTCCACTACGATTCTGTGACATTTCAATTCCTTACTTGACTGCAATCAAGAAGGTGCAAAGTTTTTGGATTCTGGATATTTCAGCATTTCTGACAAAATAAGTATCAGTCTTTTTGGATGAAGGGAAGACTTCACTCTCCTCTGCCAGAGAAGAACCTCATAAAAAAGCCTTTTCTTTTTCTTCTTGCCTTGCCACTTTTGAACTGAAATATTCTGTTGCACAGAGTTGAAATAAATTGGTCAGAAAACTTGAAATTTATCACCTTCATCAGGACCTTTCCTTAGCAGCTAAGGCCAAAACCACTGGTATGTCACTCCATTTCATTACTTCAGCACGGTACTATAAAATCTAATTTTGGGGGCCCTCCATTGACCGTGGTTAGCTTATATTACATATCACATCTCTGAATCCAAAGCCATTCTGTCTTTAGAGCCTATTCAGATAGAAGGACTTATCTAAGAATCCATATTGAATGGGCTGGGATACCAATCCATGGCTTTGTGTTTCATTTCTACTAGATGTGACATTCAAAATATTATCATAGTGAGTAACTGCTCTGTCTGTGAAGACATTTGAAATGACTGGATGCTATCTAACAAGAAGAAAGAAAATAAAAGAGAAAAGGTCTAGGGATGTTCTGCAATGCTATGAAAGAAAAGCAAGACTCTTCAAATATACAAATATGGATTTTTCTATGTACATTATTTCACATAATGTTTAACTTACAACTTCTTAACTTCAAGTTTAAGCTACCAAGTCTGTCTTCTTGAAGTACAATTATACAAAATCAAATGTCAGTAAATACCTTTTATGTGCACAACCTGTTTCCTGGAATTCAGGCAAAAATTTTAGAAGAAAAGAACATCCTCACAGTGGTTTTAATTTTTTTTATAAAGAAAACTAAACCTTATGGAAAATTCTTCAAGTATATTGTAAATCTGGCTGTTTTGTTGGCTTCCTCTTTCAAATTCCACGGTGACAGGGAGGACTTTGTACACAATAGCAGCTGAAATTTGAATAGCTTTCAAAAGGTTTTGCTGTTAGCATCTCAGCCTCAAACACCCAGCAGTATTTCCATTTCCCCAAAAAAAATGTTTAGAAGGAAAATAATTCAAAATTGAGTTGTCTGGAATTATTTTTGGCCTGAACTTGAATCACCTTTGGCATTAAGCATGCCTTTCATTTTGGCACTTGAACTTTGCTCAAGGAGATGGGGAAGAGCACAGGCACAGTGCCATGTTTCAGAACAAAATACCCATTTTACATTACATTCCCGCTGCCTGTATCTAATTGCATGTGAATATCTGACAGGAAATGGAACAGGATACTCAGCATTCAATGCTTTTAGGAAACAGATAATCGGTAAATTGGTCTTTGTTATAGTTAAAGGAACAATTGTTTTACTGGACTGACCAAAACCAAATTACACCAGGGATGCCAAAGAATACTGACAATCTGTACTCTACTGGTGAAAATGGGATAATTCTTTTTCTCTTTTTTTTTTCTTTTCGGTTTTTGTTCCGTTTCGTTCCCTACTCTGATGTGCTCTCCTTGTAGGTGCATGACTGGTGAGAAAAAATTATCTAACTTCACATGCTGTTAAGATAATTAGCTGTCACATACAGGTTTTACTTATTCCCCAGCCAGGATAATGTCACTTTTAGCAAATTTTCATGACTGGCCCTACGTTACAGAAATAAGCAGTGTTCCTAATGACCATTTTTCGTCCTTTGAGATAGAAAATGGCTTTGCACTTTTTGAGCATTTTGAGACAGTGCTTTATTTATATACTGGTAATCAAGTGGTTCAAAGATGTTGGAAACCTTTTTCTTTTTTTTTTTTTCCCGATACATCCCTGACAAAGATATGAGGGGAAAGAATGCTTTTCAAAAAGAAGATTTCCAAGCAGACACTCATAGCCTCCACCTAATGGTAACAGTAAATGATTTTCCTATGAAATTCTCCCTTGAGCAACTTTCTTCTAGAACATTCCAGGGTGGTTGGTGACCCCACATTTGAGAAAAAGGGTCCTTTTCATGTGGGCACTTCCAATCATTGCTCAGCTTGATGGAACCTAAAAGGTTGTGGTTTGTGGTTGGGTCCTCTTAGGTGCATGACTGACCTATTTGATCTTTCCTTTCTCCTTTTTCCTGGAAATCATATCCTCACCCAGTTCAATTAATTGCATAAATTACTGAAGTATTTCTTTGGGTTTTTTTTTCCTTGTCTTTGCAGGGGGATCAGGAAGAGGAAGCATACCAGCTGGGTGTATCTGTTCTTGTCTTTATTACGCAACATGATCTGCAAGTGGTGTAAATACCATTGGAGTGGATATGGTTTATGTACCCACCATGGAACCAGCCTAAGAAATGTAGTGCTGTTTTCCCAGAGAGTCATCATAACTTGTCATCTTGCCCAGTGTGGTTTTGTTAGTGCTCATGACATTAAAAGATAAAACACCTATTAAGGAGCAAAACTCTAACTGAATCATACAACTCGGTAGGTAAAATCGGATGAGCCCAGGGGACAATTTGAGTAGCTGCTGCAGTCCTAAATAATTTCCCTTAAAATAAGAAAAGGAAACAGTGAGGAAAAGAGTACAAACATCTAACAAATATATATGACTTTAAATAAGGCTTGTGGGCAGCAACATTATATTTTACTTTGTACATTCCTGCATGAGAGAAATAAAATATTTATATTAGAAAGTAGAGGTGTAATTTAGATTAAACCATTTGAAGACTGATATGCCAGATGACAATGAATTTAATAACACTTTATAGTTTTCAGCATCTGTAACAGTAGGATAGTGAAGGACTTCATTAAAATTTACAACACACCTGCCAGCTATTGCTATTAGACACCACTAAAAGGAAGGTGACTTGCCCAAGGTAGTGCTACATTGAATTCATAACTCATAAAGCTCAGAATTCTGAGTTTTATCGCCTGGTCTAGCTATAAACCCTGAAATATGTCAGCCTGGTCCCTCACCTGGGGGTCTGCCAGTGCTGGCCGGGTCGCACATCCTGGTGTCTATGGGGGCACTCACATCTTTTTGCTGTTTCTGTCTTCAGACAATTTGGCGTGTCTCTTTGCTTCTTAAACACCATCTCAGCTGCAGATGAGCTAATTTTTTGTGGATTTTGTATGGGCAGCATCAAGTTCAACAGTCCCTGTCTGATAGATGACTCTGTGGCAGCTAAGAGACAGTGCTGCTGCACAGAGTGAGAACATTGGCCTTTTCTAGTAGGAGCAGCAACCACGAGCAGCTCTGAAAAATGACACAGATGTCCATTTGTTTTTTAAAGATACATTAATCTTTCAGCAAAGTGTTTCTGAAGTTGTATTTGGACTTGGCTTTCGTTACTGTCCCACACTGCTAATTGATTTTTCTGACCTTCCCAGCCCATGTGAAAACAGGGCTGCTGGGGCTGCTGAGGGAAAGCACTGTTTGCTACCACAAGAGCCACATGGCTGGCAGCCAGCAGCACAATTACACCACGTGCCTGGAATGATAATTGAGCTATTGCTCCCCTCTTTACTTTTAACCTTACCGTCGATGCAGCCTCGGTGTGACAGATTGACAGGCAAGATAGGCCACAAAGACTTATTATGATGACACTACATAGAAGGTCCTCTAAAGGCACCACAGTGAGACTTCACTTGGGTGCACCAAAGGAGGAAATAAGACAAATAATTCTTATTGTTAATAATTATTATTAGTCATTAATTATTATTAGTTAATAATTATTATTGTTGCTACTACTGCTGTTACTGCAGCCGCTACTGTTACTGTCATTACTAGCTGCATTCAAGAAGGATCTGGGAGGTGCTAGAGATGATAGTTTCTACTAAGCAGAGAGCAGGATGGACAAGAACATAATGACCCAGGAGGAAGATCTGCCATTTTTCATTCCTTCCATCTCCTTTGTACAGCTTTTACAGCCTCTCTCATGGCTCTGTTCCAGTTTTTTGCCTTCTCTCAATCCCATTTTTCTGTAGCCTGACCTTTACTCGTCATCACAGGGGCTTGCAAAACTCCTGGGAAGCCTGAAGACAGTTTCAGAAGTTGGATGTGCAACAAGGAATGAAGTTCTAAGCTGAAAAAATTTAATCAAAAGTGGGCCACCAGTAAAGAATTTGGCAGGAACTTTCCCTCAGAATTAGGCCCTTTGGAGATCTATGGTGCTCAAATCTGTATAGCACACAATGAGAGACAGTCCCTTTCCTCAAAAAAAATTTACAGGCAAAGTTCCAGAGAGGAGACCAAACAATGGGAGGTACATGCTGGGAAATAATAAAGAAGGACACAAAATGAATTTCTTTCATGGAGAGAAATTTTTGCTTTAAGATTAGAAATGAGGAAGAGAGGGTAAACAGTGGTAAGAGAGCAAAGCATTTAGTATAGATGTAGACTGATTTATGACTTCACATTTTAGTATTCCTAATTTTCAGAGCACATTTTTTCTTGGATTTTTTAGGTTTACTTTTGTTATTTTGTTGCTTTTGTTTTGGGGGGTTTTAGAGGGGGTGTTTTTTGTTGGGGTGGGGCTTTTTTGATTTTGTGTATGTGTTCTTTGGGGTTTGGGTTTGGGTTTGTTCCCTTTTTTGTATAGAAGCTGCAGATCTGTTCCTGTTTAAATTTTACTTCTCTTTAGGCAGGATATTTTGCCCTTTATGTAATGAGATTTTTTTTTCCAGTAAATCCCCAAAAAATTCTCTGTCTCTAGGCTTAACAGGTGTGAAAACTACTTCTGCAATACTTTAACACTTTTATTCTCATTGCTAGATCCTTTTATCAATATTTTTCATGTTTTACGCACATCTCATGGGTACCAGGACAGTAATTTTTAGGCCCAAATTAAACATAAGAATTCAGTCCAAGTTTAATAATCAAATAACTTAATATACACAGCACCAGCTGAAAACAAATATCTGAAGCAATATGAGTCATAACAATATAACGATGCATTACTTGCTGCCTTTTGCTTTTTTCCTCTTATGCATTCCACAATTAAATACTAATGGTCATGAAGAGATTCTCTGGGGCTTTTCACAATGTAATTTTTCTCAAAAGCATCTACAGTTGCTCGTGCACTATTGTTCAAAACATACAAATAAGCTGCACCATCAAACGCTTCAAAAGTAGAATTTTGCTGCCAGTTGGAGAATGTTTAAAGTGCTCTTTACCAATTACAGCTTGAGAGAAGCCAGGGAAGAGATGTTTATAGATATGCTCTGCACTGTAGGGGTGGATTCAGACACAAACTTCATGGGGGCTGTGCAGCATCACTGCCTCTCCTGTCTGACTGAGCATTGCACTTATCACTGCTGCTGGAAAGATTAAATCCCATTAAACTGCCACATTTTCTTTTTATTATTCCCCCTTCACCAGGAATTTTTCCAGCAGCAGGCTTGGACCAAAACATGACACACAGTTCACATGTGGGGCAGCTTTGGTTTTGTACTGAAACTCAGAGCAGCTCTTACAAGGACATGATCTCCCAGTGACATCCTGACTCCTTCTCTCTTTCTCTCAGCTCTGTTCAGCTTCAGAAGCTGTAAATTTCCACCCACAAGTGAGACAGGAGCTGAGTAAGGGCAGCTGATTTGGGCACTCCTATTGGAAAAAAGAAAGAGGAAAACAATATTGAAATCACATACAATAAATAAAATGCCAGTGCCAATTAATAAGGGAGAATGAATAGTTTTCAGTTGTCCACATAGGGCAGCACTGGTTTAGTGACAATTTTTTTCTTCATTAAATAATCCAAATTACTGTTGATATTTCTGGATGGGATATGAAGGAAAATTCATGGGTTTAAATTCAGAGAAAAAGAGGAAATTCAACATTCTCAGGGACCCAGTCTAGCATAACACACATAGCTTAGTATAAGCACAAGGGTTCAAGTTCAGACCAACACTCTGTGCTTTGCTCATCATTGCTGCTCTCTCAGAGCCACAGCCTGACATCTCTCCTCTGCCAACCTCAATGTTTTATTACATCTCACATTATTGAATGTTTTTTTTCTTAAAGACCATGCTCCTGAAAACATGCATTACACAAGAATGTCAGCTTTCTCTTGAAGAAAATGAAGTTTCCAGACTGCACTGCTGCAGGACAAGGCTTGGAAAACATGAGTCTTAAGTCAAACATAAAAGCCTCAGAAACCAGATGGAAACTCAGAAGCATACAACCATCTCTCTGTCTATTTGTTCTTTTCTTTTTTTTTAACACCCCCTTGCTTTTAAAGCTGTCATACAATTTTTCTGATACCTGACTCATGATTTCTGAGTGCCCAAGGCTGGCAGTCCAGCTTCCCGAGATAGGAAGGTTTGCCAGGGAGAAGCCCAACAGCTCTGAGTGAGAGGCAAAATGAACAAAGCATCACCCCTGAGCTGTGCAGAGCATCAGTCCACAGGGATGACTCCCTCCAGGCTTTGGAACCAATTGTCAGGCTGTGTCTGCTCACGGCTCCAGGCTGCCTTCCCCTTAATTGTCCAATTGCATGAGCTGAGCAGGAAGACTGTAAATATTTAACAAATGTGGAGCTAAGTCAGGAGCTGAAGATATACAATCATTAAAGTCAAGGCAGAGCTCTCTTCAGGATGTAAATCCAAGGACTGTCTGGAGATATTTCCATTGTCTGCAGAGGAAACCTTCTGATGACCATGGCCCTAATCTAGGCATACTAATTAATACCCAAACTCAAGTTGGATGAAACCAACTGAATCAACCAGGCTGAATCGTCGTGTCTTCAGCAGCTTCCTCTTCCAAAAGAGATTCTTGCTGCAATCATGAAGTGATTCTGCAACTAAGAGAAAGCTCTAAATGGCCACCTGAGCCAACTCATAGAAGAGTGTAGATAATCCACTACCACTCATACATATCTCATTTTTCAAAGTATGACATATGGATTGAAATTCCTGCCTTGCACCTGCAGGACATTTTGGTGTTATGAAAAAAAAAAAAGTCAATAGATTTCTCCAGGTGTGCATTAACAAATGCACAGCGAAATTTATATACAGGGGTTACAGAAGTGCCTTTAAAAAACACTCCCTTTATTTGGGTATTTCAAGCTAAGGTGGTGGTTTGAGGGGTATGAAGCACTCCTTGCAGCGAGCAGCAGGGTCTTTGGCTCAGGGTGCACTAAGATAGCAGGAATATACATTCTGCTGCTCCCCATGAAAATCTCTAATTTATCTCCTTTTGTACATGCTCCTCTCAGAGCTGCTGAGTCAGCTGGGTTTAGCAGTGGGTCCTTCCACAAAGGTCAAGCCCTGAGCATCAGATGCAGGGGTTGACCAAACCATAATCTCCAGTTTCACCCCATATATTTATAGTTCCAAAGACTGGAAACAAGAACCACACATCTCTCCATGCCCAAGTGTCAGGGAGGAGAAGCTGTGGGAGTTGAGAGGAAAAGAGGTTTCAGAAGCCATGGGGATAATTAGGAAGAGGAGGGTGGTGTGATCACAGGCAGAGGGAAATACATAGACGTAAACAAACACAACCCAAGATGCTGAACAGAAGCAAAAGGCTTCCCAAAGCCTGAAGTTTGGAAATACCAGAACTAAAGTTGCTAGGGCAACCATAATTGGCCCCACTGTGTATAAGCTTTAATTAGATAACCACAAACTATTTTTTCCATAGGACCTAGGATCATTTTCAGTGCTGGGATTGGGTGCGGTGCTGGGCACAAAGGCTGATGCCCCAGCAGTCCCACCCATAGTCAGGGGACAGCTGCAGGGACAACAGAACCAAGATGGGCAAGCAGCAACAAAGATGCTTTCACAGTAGTAGAAAGCACAACCACAGATCCAGCAAAGCAGGACTTGTCCCTTGCTGTCTGATATCGTGTAGGAAATCACTGATTCCTGTATTTTCATAGCTGGTCATTAGTTGGGGATTTCTTTGGATAATGAAATTGTTCAAGGCCAGATTGGTTGGGGCCCTGAGCAACCTGATCTACTGGGTGCCATCCCTGCCCATGGCAGGAGGGTTTGAAGGATGATCTCTAAGGTTTCTTCCAAACCAAACCATTCTATGATCCCGTGACTGACACTCTCAGGTCTAGAGAGGAACACTGGCACTTGAAGAAGTTGCTTTGCCATGGAGCAGCCTGACACATGAGGCTGATCCTCCTCGAGCAGCCTTCTCTGTGTCATTGCAGGCTTTGGACAATTATGTCCTTCTAGTAAACCCTCATAGAAGCAGCAGAGGAAACTAGCATCTTGAAGTGACATGGAAGCTGGACTTGCATGTTTAGTACTGAGGTTACAAACTGCTCAGAGCAGATATAAAGGCTGCTGGGGCTCAGCACAGAATCAGCACACAGAGGTGTTTGAGAAGAGGCTGCACTTCTGCCTTCAACATCAGCATCTCCTTTCCTTGTGTGAGCACCCCAGCTGTGGCCACATTCCTGTAATACTGCAGTTATGAATATAACATTAGCACTAAGTACGTGGCAGGCTAATTACACTGCTCCCCATGCTGCTGCTGCTGCACCTAAAGAGCCAAGACACACTGGGTGACCTTACAGATGTCATTATCCTGAGCCCCTGCACCTCCTCTCCTCATATTTTTCTCAATTTTTTTTTTTTATACTGGTGGCTTTTAATTCAGAACTTATCCTCACTGCCCTTTCACACAAAGAAACATGATTTTAGTCTGGTTTTTCAAGCACTTTTCATTTCACTCTCATAATCTAAAGAAAACCATCTAAAGTACTCCTGGGTCTTTACTGTGTCACTGCTGTTACAACAGTATCAGTATCATCATTTCAATATTTCTGCTCAGCTCCAGCACTAAAGAAGAATTTTAGATGCACACACAAGTATTTGTGAAGCTGTTTTTGCTGACCCAGAGAGAAGCATGTTATTTTGGACCTCCCTTTTGAACATTAACACAAACTAAAATGAAGGAGAACCAGAAAGGAAGTGGCTCACACAGTAAAATTGCTTTCGAGAAGAAATGACTCAGCCATTTTCTGCTTAAATGCAAACACACACACGAAAATATCCCTGCCACATTATGCAGAAATCACCCTTGTTTCAGCTGGAAAAATAAAGAGCCACTGAAGCATGATGAAAGCAGCTGGAGCCAGCCAGCTCCTGTGCCCAATGCCCCACACTGCCCTCCCCCTGCTCTGCTCTTCTGCCCTCAAATATGACCAAAAGAAAAGGGTCTTGAAAACCAGAAGGGGAGGGGGAATCATTCCTGGCCTGAAATCAGACTCTCGCTGCCAAGTTTCAGCCCAGAAGCAATTTCTTACAGCTGAGTTATAAAACTCTGGGCAGAAAAAGGCTGGGAAACAGAAGAGAAGGGAGGAAGACAGAGGGATTTTTGATGGAAAGGCAGGCATGACCTTCACTTCAGCAATGCAAGCGGGTGATGTTGGAGTCTTCCAGGGGCAGAGAAGTCTTGTTTTAAGGCAAAAAAGATGAAGCACCATCAGACAACAAGAAAAAAAATATATATTTTCATTATTATTTCCTTTCATTTTTATTTATTTATTTATTTCATTTTCAGGCCATTCTTGCTCATTTATCTGAGTTGCTTTAAAGTACCTGTCAGTTAAACCACTGAGTCATATAATCAGATATTGTCATTTTAATGGTGACAATGTTTCTTGAGCTGTGTTTTTTGTGCTTTACCTTTGGCAATTATTGAAGACACTCCCAGAAGTTCAACAAGCCCAAGGCCTGTAGATATCAATTGTACTTCATCTGTATAAAATCTGCTTCTTGAAAATAATTTTCTATGTTTGCAAATGTTCTCTATTAAATGCTAAAAATCTGGACCTGTCTGACTTTACAGTGGGTCAAATACCAGGACTCAATAATTTTGTGAGTATTTAAACATTAGACTGTAGTTGTAATTCATTCATTCTTATGCAAGTATATGTACAGTAAAGAAGAAAAATGACCATAGATACAAGGGACTTGCAAAGTGACTTGCCAAGTATCACACATAGGATTTTGGCAAATGGAGGAGGACCTGTGTCTCATCTCAGAATACAGAGCTATGCACTTTTTATCACTGCTCTGACCTCAGAAAAGTGTTTCCCACCCTTGTTAATTAATGGGTGTACTGTTCATTTTGAAACAAAATTAAAAACATACAAAGAAAAATATTCACAGAAAGTTTGTTGCAGTGTTGTCACAATATTTTTTTATTTCCAAAAGAATAAAAAGTAGATGAAATTAAACATTCATTTGTTACTTTTATTTCACTCCTGTTTTGCTTGCTTGCATTTTGAGGGTTTCTGTGTAGGAGTATTTTGGATGGATGGGAACAGCGTTTTCAACCTTTTGTGGAAACGCCTCCAGATATTCTGCACCAGTCAACCTTGTAAATGGGTTTTGCTCCAGCATAAACTGCCTCTTGGTGAGGTTGAGGTTGATCCATGGTGTCCATGTTGATAGGCCCTCAATCTGACCTTCAGAAAACACGGTACAGGAAAATAGGAATTCTGTCTTTAGGCCATTTCCATCTTTGGTCCTGTGGCTTACACCACTGAGCATAAGTGCATCTGTGGTTTAGGGAGAGGTTTACCAGAGATCAGCCACCAGAAGTCACTGGACACTCAATGATGATATCAGCTGTGAGGCAGATGTGACTTAGTTGAGAAAGGAGATTTCTAGTTACTAATGATCTTGCAATGTTGATAAATTGCATTGTGTGAGCACAGGACAGGGCCTTGTACTTTGCATCTTACACACAGCTGCACTGGGGCTCAAGGCACCAGGAGCACCAATAGTAAAGATAAACAGCCTCTTGGATGGTTGAACAGTTAATTTCTCTTGTGTTTTGACAATATTGTGAAGGGGTTTTAGTGTCCCTGGATCAGTTTGGGGAACTGCTTGCAGAAGGGAACTGCTCACTCAGACTTTGAGGAAGCAGTGAGTACACCACAGCCTATGGAAAAATCAGTTCAGCTGATGCTTAGGAATCATCCTGCTCATCTGCTGATAGTTGCTCATGTCCACAGTCATGTGAGAGCCACTGACGTGAGGGCCTGAGTAAGAAATGTAAAGGAAATGTTCACCTTGCAGTAACCAGGATTATAGTCATGAAAATATGGCTCCCTCATCCAGACTTGACATATTTTTGTAAGAGACCCTTCAGTGCACTCTGCTGCACACACAGACACTGGTGTAGCTGATTTCTTTTATACTCTCTAAAAATAGTTCACAGATTTGTATCTTCTGGTCTGTGTCAGAATTAGGAATAGGGCCAAACCATATCCAATTACCAAGTTACCACTGATGCTGGAAAATATGAAAAAAAAAAATCTAAATTTATCCTTGGATTTCATTTTATTACACAGTTTTGCCAAACCACATTTACATAGTTCACAATTTGAAAAAGAAATAGGTCTAAAAAATTTGAAGAATTTTCAGAACTGAAGTCCCATTTTTGTGTACCACTTCAGCCAGATCTTCAAATGCAGGGAAGTATGCAACTCCCACTGAAGTCATTCGAAGGCAGCTGGGTTCTAAATGTCTTAGCTATTTAAAAACTCTGAACTTCAAAGATACTAGATCTTACATCTTATGCAAAGTCAAAAATTGGTCTTGTATGTGACTTGTCTTGTCTGAAAGCATTTAACTGGCATCATCCTGCTGTGAACAAGACCGGATATTTGATACAAAATTATATGTTTCATATTTTTTCCATTGGAAAACTGAAAATAAAGCCCCTCTTAACTGTTTTATTTATAGTGAAGATGCTTAGACCACCTTCTGTGCAGTTTCTGTTCATATCACAGCTGGTGTAAGCTGGTCTCAGTCCTGGGCAAAGGTTCCAGGCTAGACACCTCAGTGAGTTTTAGGGACTTGCATTGTCACTGCTTGCAACTCAGATTCTCCATGTTTGCTTTCTTTTTTTGAGGTTTGGTGCTAGTTTCACATGAAAAATATCCAATCCAGGGTGCTGGTTTGCCTTTGCAGCTTTGTCAGCTCTGTAGAAAGTCAGCAGTTGCATCCTAAACCAAACCCAAAATGTAGTTAAAAGTGAAATGCTGTGCAGAAGGCTAAAGGAAATGCTTCTGTCTACTCCTAGATTTTTCAGTCAAAAATCATTTTTAGGTTATCTGGCCATTTTCCCAGCCTTTCCTAAATGGAAAACTCAGTCAGGCCTAACTCCACTCCTTTTAGATGTTTGTCACTGAGTTGAAATCGACTGGAAAGATGCAGGACCAGGGACTGTCTGCCAGGAGGCAGGGTTTTTATCCCACTCCTACACATAAAGCCATAAATCATATTCTGCCATCAGATCATTATTTTTCTTCTGTTTCTTATAAACACAGCAGCAGCATCAAATGAAATATGAGCCTTCCAAGGCTGTTGGATTTCCTTGTATGTACTGTAGAAGGCAACATTTGCAGACATATGGCATACAGGCTACTCTTAGAGCAGCATTTTGAAAACTGAACTTGTACATTTTTGAATCCAATAATTGTAGGTGGTCTGGGTTACTCACCCTAAATCACTTCAGTGGTAACTATTTCTCCTAGCCCTACACATCAGTCTGCATGACATTATGTTTGATGGGGTTTTATTAAATAGATATCTCAAATATAATCTCCTGAAATGAACTATAAAATATTATCTTCTGGATGCATGGCTCTTTTTTTTGTTTTTTTTTTAGAATTGCTCATTTAGTTACAACACCCAGCAGTATGTTGGTCAAGTACACACCACTTGCACTGTTCTGGTGAACAATCCGGATCTACTCTCATTCCTTCACCAATTTGTATTTCTTCCTGATTTTTGCCTCTTCCTTTGCCACAGAAGTATTGTTAGGATAACAATGAAAATTTTCTCAGGACTTCAGTTTTACAAGAGAGGAAGACCATGGAAGTATCTCAAATATTTTGTTAGTTTTGCTCTTTTGACTTACATTTATCCCCCTATGTACGCTGAGAGAGAGCGAGAGAGAGAGAGAGAAGTGCAAGTCCATACACATGCATTCATATCCATAGATAAATACACATACCATATATTTTATAATTAATTATTTTTATGTGACTGGCTATCAAGTTACTCTCTTCTGTGTAGGAATTGTGCTACATACGGAGTTTTTGGAAACTGCATATTTCAGGCGCTGCCATGGAAAAGAACAAAGGAAGAACAGCTTTAGTTTTCCTTGGTAAAGGGATCTATATGGGTACAAGCCCAGAGACTCAAAAGGGTGATGAGGATTGTTGTGGCAGGCAAGGAAGTGTGAAAAGCTTTGTGAAAAGACAAAGAGGCAGGATCTGGCCACGTGGGACCTTGTGTGCGAGGGTGGCAACATCGTCCTGACAGCAAGCATATCCAAAAATCCTCCTATGAACTCTCAGAAGCTTTGCTGCTCATACACTCTCCTCCTGGATGCTCCAAGGCTGCTGTGAGCAATGCAAGGGCTGGACCCAAGCCCAGAGGTCCCCACTTACAGGTTTGGAGGTAGGGCACCCTAAACCACCCCTGTGGTTTAGTGCACATCACATGCACTCAGAGTAGTTTCTCAGCTTTTGGAGGACAAACTGGGTCTGCTCTGCAAAGCAGGGTGGCCACATTCAAGTCAACTGTGAGGAAGGACCCTTGTCCCCTCCTCTTCCCCAGATCATGCCCAGAGGAGGTTTAAGAGACCGACCATTCAAGCCAAGACATAACAGTGACAGGGTCTGGCATTTTCACAATTATCAAATTATCAGGTTCCAGTTCCTAGAACTGTTTGCTGACACCATTTAAACTACTGGTATGAATACAGGCCTTCACCTTGCCCCAGCCACAGTGAGGCACGTGGTCAGGAGCAGCTCGCCCCCACCCAGAATCCCTCCCTGTGTTTCCCTGCCGCAGCGTGTGGCAGCTGTGACCCATCTACAGTGACACTGGTCCGAGGACATCCTTTGTGCTGAGCGTGCAGCAGGTTTAATCACACTGTGCAACCTTTAGCATGATTGCGTTCATATTTATTGCTGCACTGACACAGACAGTTCAGCTACTCTGCTGATGGATACCCTCATACATTAGCTCAGTTAGAAACCTGATTTCCTGCCTCTAAGTGAACTGAGAGATGCTCTAGATGCTGATACAAATGTTTTATAATCCAGCTATAGCATACCATTAGGATGATTGTCTTGAGACCAGGTAGTGCCAGATTGATAGTCCCTGTTCCATTTGCCAGCAGCGCAGGTGCAGATGCTATTAACAAATGCATCCATGCCTTTTTAAAACACTGCTGAGCACTTTGCTCCAGGGCTAAGCTTCAGCAAGGAGTTCCTTGACTTAATTATTCACTGTGACAGTACAGATAAAATGCTCAGATTAAAATTAATAAAATGCTGCAAAGTTAACCCTGAAGGGAATATCTCAGAGAAGGATGCTACATTGACAAGGAGATTGAGTAGATGACCTAATAAGAAAAATTTAGTCCCTTTTCTAATTTCTGTTTTACGATTTTACCAGATGTGCTCAAATCCCAAGCACATTACACACTTTGAAGTACTCATCCAGCCCTGGGTGCCTCTCAAACTAATTTTTTCTCTGGGTATAGTGCTCCTCACTGTTGTCTCTTTGGCCTTGTTTCTGCTGACAAGACTGATATGTGCATTCACACCCAATTCCACTCAATTAACACTCACTGTTTGTACTCATGTGCTCATAGTAAAACAGCTTCAAGGAACTCTTTGGATAAAACACAAAATCTTATTAGTTGTTTACATTTCTTTGTTCTCAGCTCACCTCTGCTTTTAGTTGTGTCTGCAGATCTATAAGTACTTAAAACTAATGAAGTAAAGAGCATAAACAGAAGTGAATGATCGAATAGGCCTTCTTCACACTGAACTCTGTGATTTCAAGTGGTGTTTAAAATTCAGTCAGAGCTGCAACTGCATTATCTTCTGCTCACTCAACCCTTGATCGTGAATTGTAAGCATTCATTATTTATCCACATCTGTCATTCATAAACCTGTTTATTATGAAAGGGATTGGACATTTCCCCCATACAAATCCCATTATTCCATTGGATTTGTAGTCATACCATCCTTCTCCTTTGAAAATGCTGCTCTCTGTTCCTTTAATAACATTGAGCAGTTGCTGCCATTTAGATAGACACAGGATAAATTTCACATTTCAATGGCCCTTCACAAAATAACTGCACTCAGCCATGCTGTTGTTCATCTCACCATCCACTTGCACCAAGTAAAGCAGAGGTAAAACCATACAGAGTGCAATGAAACACCTGAGGGTCCTTCCTTCCTCCCCAGCCTGTGGTGAGGAAAATCAGACACTCAGACCAGGAGTGTGGAGTTGTCCTGGACAACAGCTATGCCACAGCTGGTGTCCCCTGACACACACTGGGGGCAAGACAATGGTTCATGTACTGCAGGGGAATTAAATATTGGTAGGACAGTGATGTTTGTAGCAAGAGTGAACAGAGGACAAAGAAACAGCACTGGTGATCGAAACCACGGCAGTCTTGGGAGTTGTCCTTGGAAAATGAGTTGATAGACAGTTCTTTCAGGCTGAAATCAGGCCAACAAACCATGCCAAGGTTTTTCATCTGGTGGGAGTTTTATGGTATACACCTTTCCAAAGGCAGACATTTGGAAGGTAAGTATTAGAGCAAGCATCCTTTTGAAATGCAAATTTTCTGTGTGAATGTCCCCAGAGAGAGCATAGATCTGAGATATTATTTCTTATTATTATCTATTATTGTTGTGGATACTGATATTGTTATTGTTGTTGTCATGTTACTCCTGGACTGAATGGGATGGCAACACATTGAGTAACAGGGAAAAATCTCTTAGTAGAAGTGCAAGGAAATATGGCCATTCTGGCAACAGTCTTGTTTTCCTTTATTCCATTGTCCCAGGATACTGCAGAAAACTACTAATAGATAGGCTGGGTTCAACTGCTTCTAGGCTCTACTGCAGGCACTCAAAAGCAGACCTGATGATGCTACTCACTGCATTTCCAAGCACACTTTTGGCTACAGGTCTGAGCTGGGCTCTGCTGCTCTGATCAGCCAGCTCTGTGCAGTCACCACAGCTTTCCCCAGCAAGGCAGCAGATGTCTCCTGGGACCAGAGCCATCTCTGCCATAAGTCATTTGGTTTCCCTGAGGTAGGACAGCAGCTACACTCGTCCCAGGGGTCTGGACCTTGACTGCTCCTCTGCATTGCCATATGCTCAACAGTAATTGTAAGCTGCAAAGTAAAAAACAAATTTGCAGCTTAAACAAGCCTGCTCTGTGTGGTGTTATTTCACTTAAGGATTAGGTGAATCAACTTCACTGAAGAAGGCAATCTCTCACCATATGCCCATCCAGACCCCCGAGGGGCTGCTGCAGGGCAGGAGGGAGGTGTGGGCTGTAAGGTGTGCAACAGCTCCCTGTTGTTAGTGCCTGGCTATAACAAATGGGACTTAGAGAAAAATATCTATATTTAAACAAGGCCTCTTTGGGTAAATACCTGAAATCCAGCAAGGACTATCCTGAACTCTCAGAGGAGGAGTCTTGAATACCTGTGTTGAAATTCCCACTGTCATCAGATGGGAGCCCAAAGCATCATCTTCAGACTCCTCTACTTCAATGCACAAATTCAGAGCAATGAAATCTTAAAAATTGAATTACCTCAGCTCCTGATGTTTACATCTCTGAAGCAGCACTTATTTACCTAAAGCTCTCCTTTCAGTCAGGGGAGAAGCAATTAGCACAAGGAGTATCACCCACAGAGTCAGGCACATATATATCACTGAGCATCAAGCTGTGACAACTGAAGTACTGGGGCACCAGGAGACAAACTGGCAAGCATTGCATTTGCTTTTGAGACAGAAACATAGCAAAAAACTCCAATCAGCCTCAAACTAAAAACCTTGAACCTTGCAATCAATAAGGAACAGCAGAAAATACCAAGAAAAAATTATCAATATGTCAGATGGTAAAATTGTAATACATCGTGAGGAAGAAAAGATTAACCTGTATATCTACCATAAAGACAAGTGATACTGAGAGTTTCATAGGCAGAAACTATATTCTTTATAAAACCAGTCAGAATAATGGGTGAAAAGGAGGCAGACAGGCTGATGGGCACACAGCCTTCCTGCAGTGAAGTTCTGCAGTTGTTTTCATGGGCACTACAAGCATACCTCAGACTTTCAGATGTGTGCCAGCTCTTACTCATCTCCCTCCAAGCTGACAGAGGGCATGGCCTGACTTGGAGCTGTGCAAAGCTTCAAAATATTATCTGAGATACAACTGTGATTCCACCACTTTTATAGCCATACAGAGTGAAGTCTTAGTGGGAAACTAGTCAGATATTCCCTCCATGAGGCAAAAGGAAGGGCAGAATCTTGATTCTTTCTCCCTAAAGTGCTGTTCTGCACAGTTAGCAGAAACAAAACACTATTTATGTCACTAGCAGTGGCATATTTTATTCTAAATTCTTGAAGGAAACAGATCTCTAGAGTAATGAAGGGAAAATAAAAATAATTATAATTTCTTTGGAGGAGAGAGATGCTTCAAAATTTTAAAAAAAGTACTGGACATGTTGCTCTTATAGGAACCATTTATGTTGCATCTGCACCCTTAACTTTCTCTTGAGCTGCAATTATGTATGAACAGCTGTGTACATGAAGGGTAAATATCCACATGAGTCCAATAGTCCAAGAGCCATTTTTTACTTCTCTTTAATTTAATTTTTCATCTCTTCATGCAGTTCTACTTACCTCATGGGCCTGACTTCAAAAACTCAGCTGATGAAGGGACAGAAGGTCTTTCTGCAACTAGCACAATAATTCTTATTGTCTCAAAATATATCCCAAACATATCCAAAAGCTTTCAGACATAGAAGAGTGGTCTTAGTATTAAAAGAATTTGGTTCATTAGAGCTAGAAAAGATTTTTTTCCATCAGATTCTACTTAATTTGCTATAAGATACTAATTGCATTATTTCACATAACAATATCACAAAAACACAGTAGGTAGGAAAACAGTAAATAAATGGCACTGAGTTTTGTATCACTTACTTTAGTTTCATACCACTTTAGTTTCACTTTACTAGTTTTTTATCAAATATAAATCAGTAAGTTTCTACTGCAACCAATATGTCCAGAGTGATTTCATCAGTCGAGGTTTAGCTCTGCTGGGTTCAGTGAAACTACTGTTATTTGTGCCACAGTAAATAGGTAAACAATCAGGTTCCATATTTCATATTTTATTATATTTCTCCTTACGAAAAAATATTACTAAGTATATATGAAAAATGTTTCAGAGAAGTAGGAATGGACAAATACCGAACATTCAAGGATTTCCTAAGCAGGAAGATAAATATATTTTATTATGTACAATCATTAGCACCAAAAACATTCTCAGCACTTCCAGAGTACTGCTCACACAGCAGCTTGGTTATAGCTATTTTTTGTGCCTTTCTTTTTCCAATGCCCCAGATGGTTTGGGTCATATTTTGTTGCATAAAGATGAAAAAATTAATTTAGATTAAATGTGTCAACAGAGGGTAGTTCCATCAGCGAAGTGCAGTTGTCTCATCTGAGCCTCTACAAGATTTCCAGCAGAGAAATACCCACTTGCTCACTTCCCTACTCCACTCTATGGAGCTCTGTAGGGTAGAGATAATTTCCTCGTGCCTCGGTATTGCTTTGATTCTGAAAGGCACAGGCATGGATTAAGGAAACACCCCAGCTGAGCAGCTGCTATTTGTGAATCTATCCTCAGGCTAATCATATAGCTAAAGCTCTAATAAAGCATTGAAACTGGAGCCTCAGTGCTGGCAGGGCATTTTTTGGCATGAATTGCAACTCGTCTTAACCAGAAAGGTAAAATGGTAAAAAAATGGAGAGGGTATTTATTTTAAAGCTGTAAGACATTGCTGTTAACAAACCAGATTATGAACCTCTTACTCACACTTTGATCAAAAAAATAAAGGCAGAACAACCCCTAAGAGGCTGAAATTTCAGGTAGTTTGGTGAGCATCCAGGAGAGATATTTTTCTGTTAAGGTTTGAAGTAAATCCAGCAAGTCATTTTTGAAACAGCAGCAATAGTCTGAAAAGCATGTGTTCAGAAATAGTCCTTATTTTAAAGCTCTGCTCCCCATGTTTATGGACCGAACAACTTTCATGTGGAATTTCTGTACCTACCAGTTAAGGAGAAATAACCCAAAAAAAAAAAAAAAAAAACAAAACAAAAAAACAAAAAAAAACAAACCAAAGAAACAACCCCTATTAATTTGTAAAGTGACTATATTTGATCTTATATCATCAGATGTTCAGAATTGCCAACATCACCTTTCCAAACAATGCTTTTTGATCTTCACATTAAAAAGCTGAAAATTTATCTTGCCTTCCCCCAGTACCTTTATAGCAATTATAACTCAGGAGGCAGTAACAAATTTTTGAATTTGTGGACAAAACCTGACAAGCCCAATGAAATAATAGGAAGCATTTACAGGTTTTCATGATAAAAAGAAAATAACTAACATTGATTTACAGGTTTTCATGATAAAAAGAAAATAACTAACATTGATTTCTACTTTGGTCTCTTTCCTAGGTGAAGGAAAAAAAAGAACAAAGAAAAAAGAATGTAAAGTATATGTTTTAGAAATTCCCTAAACAGACACTGCCACCTGTTTATTCAGTGGCTGCAGAGTCCTGCCAGGAAGTAGAAGGCTGGGGTTCAGTTCCCACTTCCCTCCCAGAGATCAGAACCTAAAGGAGGTTACTCTATTGCACAGGGGAATAGTCTTCTGGGAAATACTTTGTGTCTTGTTTTTTTTCCCCCTGTAGATCTTGTTCTACTCTATATAGAATATTGAAATATTCATTAGGCCAGAGAGGACAGCTCTATATCATGGTGTTTAGGTCCTGCAGTGGAGAGACAGGACATCAGTCTCATGAATATTTCAATATTATAAACAAAGTAGAGCATACTCTATCAGAGGTATTGAAAAAACATTTCCTCTGTCTCCATTCTGCACTGGGGGATACCAAACATTCTGGTATTTGGGGGCTGTTCCTGGGAAATTAAGCTGGGCTCAGATCTCGTCTGGCAGATGAGGAAACTAAAGCCTTCTTTTTTTTTGCATTTTGAATGAGCCCCTGCCAGATGAACTATTGAAAGACAGGAGACAGGTGGCTTTTTAATCAACTAATCTATCTTTATATATCTCTTTTTCTTTTCTGCCTCTCACCTTCAAGAATGACAAACTCATCATGACTTTTGAAGCAGTTCTAAGCCCACTGAAATGCCACTTTTGGGCAAAACACTTAACAAACAAAGCTTACTCAAATGTGAGCATATTTGATGATATTTATGTTTTCCACTGCTTTAGGTTCATCTCTAGGATTATACAAACCATGTCTAGGCTTCTTTCTATATCTCCTCATACTTGGGCAATTCTGATTTGTCTCTGATTTGGTGGAAAAGTAGATGGATAGGTTGGAGGGAAGGAAAAGGGTACACAGGAATCTAAATACATCTCACTGTAATTAAAAAAAGATCTATTAGAATTGACACTTGTGAAAAATATTGATCTGATTTCTATGTTACAGATTTACAGCTGGAAATTGAAAGTCCTAGAAGCTGTGCTAGACTGGAATTGGTCCATGATTATTAAAGTCATAGGATAGGTATCTGGAGATAAATTCAAGTGAAGTGCATTTAAAAAAGCCCTGCCCACTACTACATTTCTGTCTAAGGAAAAAAAAAAAAAAACAAAAACCAAAACAGAGAAAAATAAATCAGCACGCTCTGTTGAGCAATTCTTCCTGATTTATGTGTGAGTCCACTCTGGAGGCACAGCATGGTATTTCTTCATGCACTATATGGAATGCAGTCCTCCCTTCCTACCTAAAAGCTGGGCTGAGGGAGAAGAATTTAATTTTATTGTGAATTTTGCCCTTATGACTATACATTATAACATGGGGGCATGGGTAAAGTCTGAGAAGAACTGGAACAGATGAGCCTTAGGGTGTTCAAAGCTTTAACTTCCCAGGCTCTGAATGATAGACATGCTTAGATCAGAATAAAATTTCTTTTGTCGTCTTCAGAGCTGAGAATATCCCTTTAGCTGGCTGAGAAAAATAATGTTTGGAAAATCTCTGTGTGATATTATATTGCTTGTATTACTTATTTTGCCTGAATTTGCTCTGTAGCAAGCATTCTGGAAGTAATGCAAGTAAAATAACTCAGCAAGGAATGACATAAATGCAGTGAACTGTCATTGCATATAGCTTCAAGAAACACTTTCCACATACATCCACCTAGTTTTCTTCAGTGCAGTTGTCACAGGAGAGTGTGCTAAGGATCCTACATGATGGAAATTTCAAACACATCTTCCTACTGCAATTTATTCACCAAAGAAGAATCCCTAGGCTCCCAAATACCCAGGGAATCATTGATGTTCTGGGAGACAGGCTGTCACACAGAGGCAATGAGCTAGTGTGTGTGTTTTTGCTCCCCACAGACACACACTGATTCAGGCTACATCTTCACCCACGAGTGATGTGGTGCAACAGGAGCACCAGATTATCCTATTGTAAATTGCAACCATCACAAAGCCACTTGTGCTAAGGACAGCAGCTGTACCACGTGAGTCATGGGTTTTACTTCAGGACAGCTCTAATCTTGTCCCCAGGACAGAACTCCGTTCAGCTGCTGGAGCATGTTGGTGCTTGGCTGCCTGCAGCACAACATTTGGCTGGATCTGGCTCATCCACTCAGAGACAAACGGTGCAAACCAAAACTGGAGAGTGGGGACAATCAGGAGAGTAAAAAGCACAAAGCTTGAAGCTAAAATCATGCCTATTCCTTACTTCAAGGCCATCATTTGTACACTGTCGTCTCAGAAAACCACATGTTCCATAGAAACCTTCAAGCCTCTTTCTCACAGCAGTGAGATTTTTCTCACAGCAGTGATTTTTTTCTCACAGCAGAGATTTTTCTAAGCCACCAAAGCCAGACCACAAAGGGTATTACAGCCTGGGTACAGCTCCCATGGCAGCTGTGAGCCAGCCTGGATGCCTCTGTGATGGCAGTGGTACAGGCTCCAAAACAGCTGCCACTCTGGAGTCACTTCATCACTTTGAAGAAGCAGTTTAGATAATCTGCTAGGACTACACAGGTAATGGAGCTGGGGGCTCAGCAATCCCAACCGGCCAGAGATGTCAGGATGAACCTTACATCAAACCTATATGTATTGAAAGAGAAGATATTAAAATTTAAGCATGTTACAATGACTTGAGAGATGACCAATGCTGACAGGTGTTGACAGTAGATGTAAAACTGATCTTTACTTTTTTGGTGGTTGTGCTGAAGGACCCAGCTCATACATTGGCAAATATCTCACTCCTTGCAATGCCTAAACTGAGGGACATGGCACGGTCACAGGGTTAGGACAATACCCAGAAAACCTCATTTTATGTGGCTAGCAAATCCTTAGGAAAATTCAGATGGCTTTGGTAAACCAGAACATCTCACCAGCTTCACTGGAGATTTTAACACAAAATATAAAACCCATACACAAATATAAAACAATGCTCAAATTTTCCATGTCAAGACAAAAATACATCCACTTTTCCCTCTGCAGTTGTACCTCAGCCATGGGAAATGCACTCTTCCACTACTCAGGTGTTATCAGAACCAGACCCCATAATTGTTTGATTCAACATTTAAACCCAACTTTTAATAAAATGTCAAAAAAGCTACAAAGGAAGAACTTTACTTGAAATTCTCAGTTATAAAAGCAAATTGTCCTAAAAATGCACCTAAGCCTTTTGGAGATGGGGCCTACATCTTGGCAGGCTCCACAGGATTGCAGCACATTACAACAGTTCCTCAACATAAATAAAAATAATCTAGATTATTTTTTGGTATCTGCACATCTCACACAGCAGGGATCAGACCCAACTGGCCTCCTGATGACAGTGTCATATAAATATTAAATATTAATAGTACTGTAACTGTTAATTTGGCAAAATGTGATACTGTGTAAAGCAAACTTTGTCTCTTTTGGCTGCTGCAACAAGGAAAACACATGTTCTCAACATTTCTAGCTGGACAGCTTTCTTTTACAAATGTTTGCTTTTCTTAAATTAACATATATGAGTGGGTTGGGGAAGGGGGAATGGGGGGTAGGGTTGCCTTTACCTGAAGTTTTTCAACCCCCTTTTTTGTGAGTCACATTTACACCTACTGGAAATCTGTGCTCAGGTGACACTGGTCTTTAATTCAGAAACAGTCTCTTATTCATCAGATAAAAACCAGGAAAAGCTGTCTAAAACCATTCCTGTCTGTGACTTTTGTAGGCTTTTGTGCAGTTCCTGTCATAAATGTAGGTCAGAGACTGAAGGTAATGGCTGGAACAATTAAGTGCTCTATTTGACACAACCATAGATCAAATAAAATACTTGAGAGTTTAACCATTATATATACACATTTATTCTTATGCTTTCTCTGTGCTGTAAATAGGAAATATTTACTTTCATGCAATCTGGACACACAGTATCAACACTGAGAAACAATCCTCATGAATATGGCTATCAGGATATTTGCCAGCATCCTCTCTTCTTTAGTATTAAAAATGTTTCTACCTTACTCCTTCGTGTACTTGAATCTTGAAGGGTGAAGATTGGAACAAGACTGAAAGAAGTATCCCTAACACTCTCTAAGGACACGTGGTAGAGTATGACTTGCACTCTAAGATAGTTCTGCTACTAAGAGCTTACAAGGAGTTCTTAGTAGCAGAGCTATGGAAGCCTAAGTGCTGTTAGTTCAACACAGCACAAAAAAGATGAGATTTTGCTGGCCGTTTCATTTTGAGTGGGGAGAAAATGAGAAATAAACAAGAAAATACAGGGAGAACTGAGACCTCTAGAGAGAAAATAGGACAGCCTTATGAGGAAGCACAAGCATGAAGAGAGAAAAAGCTGGTAATGACTGTGTTCAGAGCTGGCTGTTGAGTACTGGTGAGAAGATTGTGGAAAACTGCTTCACAGGGAAGAAGCAACAGTGTTTGTGGAGATAGGTGGAGGAGTAATCAGCTGAGACAATGCTCTGGCACTTTGTAAACATGATGAGACAGATGCAACTGCCCAAAGTGGGCACCCCATGAGACACCAGCAACTGCAACTGGAGGGCAAGCAGCCATCCAAGGGCATCTCAAGTAGCCCCAGACACTCTGCTGACAGTGGGATAGCCAGTCTTATGTGCCTGAATGTGAGGTAGATGGACAAAGAGGTAGATGGTTGTGGAGGCTGATGTGTCCAGTATTATTTTAGGTTCTGTGAAGTATCTGCCTTTTAGTACCCTAGAAGTTTTTCCAACCTAAGTTGCTATGATTTTATGACTTTCTGGTCTCTGTTTGATGCTCTCTGTGATATTGTGATATGATAGGGTTTAGTGGGCATGGTGGTACTCAATCAAAGGTTGCACTTGATGATCTTGGAGGTCTTTTCCAGCCTTAGTGATTCTACAGTTCCATACTTGTCAATACAGTGTAGATGTGCCAGGTATCATAGGGGGTCTAGAACAGCACTGAACTGATTTTAAACAGCAGTGCTCCCCTCCTTTGTCACTATAGGCAATCTGAATTGCAAAGGGAGCTTCTCAGCTGTTCTGTCTCAAAGTGGGCACTGAAAATTAGCCAGTTGAGTTCTTTCAGGTCTCTGGACTGCACCTGCATTGACTATAATGTTACCTTAGACATCTCATTCATATATTGACTCCTCCAGGTAATGTACCTTTAAGTCTTTACCTCTGGAGATGAAGACATCCTAAGGAAACAGAAGTTTGGAGGAAATTGATCTAAATCTGGGGCAGTTCTTGGAATATTTGAGTGCTGCTGATCTGCTGAAGGGAGAGGGCCAGACAGTAGAAGTCACGACGTCAGCAGTGATAGGTTACAGTTGAAGCTATTTGAGAACCACAACACAGCCTGGGTCACTTGGATTGCCTGGTGCGGGCTCACGCTCCCTGGAAAAGCAGGCTGCCAGCCATGCTCCCAGCCCGCCCACCACGGGGCTGCAGGATCAACAACTGATTCATTTCCATGCAAACAGCACAGTCAGCTGCAGAGCTCATCCCAGCAACAATAAACATCAGCACAAGGCTGTGAAAATGGAACTATGTATCCTTGAGACAAAAAAAGCCAAGCAACTATGCTAAAACCATCAGATGAATACAAACCCTAAGTTAGAAACTCTTACAAAAAACATTGCCAGGGCTTTATAGGACCCAGCATGAGGCAGGACAATGCAGACCCTGATCTGGTAAAGCAGAGACACTGAATGTCCTCAGGGTGAGACAGCAGCCACGGCAGGTCAGCTCTCTAATGGACAGGGGCACAAGACAAGGAACTGAGGCTATAAATAAGCTTCTCTTCAGCCAATGAGCCGTGAGAAATGCACCGTGTAGTCACTGAGGAAGGAAGTTACAAGGCTGCAAAGAAAATGGATTGTTACATCTCTGGAAACTAGCAGACTGCCTCTAACAGCAGTGAAAGCCTGGCAGACACTCGGGTATCTGCACTGACCCAAAACCACAGAACAGAATCACAAAAAAAAAGTGTCACTGCTGATTACCAGTGAGTGAAGCCAGAGCACTTGGGCTGTTCAAGGCAAAACTGTCTGCTGATGATTGCATCAAGATGGGTCTTAGGGGAAGTGCTGTGGATAATGAATTTCTCTGGGCTTGTGTTTTAGTCTCAGCGAGCCACAGGAAAGGTCTGGTGAATGTTGAATCACTAATGGAAGCCCTACCAGCAGCATTTACACATTTTTCGGAGTGCAGTCAAGAGTTTGCTGGATTAGAGGAAAGTCTCTGAGCACACTAACGTGGTTATAATCTGATGGGACAAATACACAAACAGTTGGCATTTGGGAATTACATGGCTGGCCAAATCACAGGCAGTAAATCCTCCTGAATGCCCAGCAATACATGTAAAGAGCGAAGCATGCAAAAAAAGTATCCCATCTGTCAGATTCCAGCCAGGTTCTTGGAAAAGATCAAAACAAGTTTAAGAGGGGAATTGCATCATGAGAGAGAACTTTCCCAGCTTCTAGTAGGTGGATAATTTGGAAGCCATTCAGGCAAAACTCCAGTGGGGAAACAGAAAACACATTTTGCAAGATATGACATAACCAGGTCCCGCACTCAGACAATCAAGCACATGACACAGTAGCAGAGTTTAAGTGACTCAGCACTCCAGGAGAATTTTAATACAAAACCTCTTCCCCTGGGTACACACAAAGCAATAGAAAAACCAGATCAGCACTAAATAGCCTGAGCTAAACATTCATCTGGACAAAAGAACAATCATGCAGGCAAATCTGGCAGGCTTATATGAAACAGCAACAGGCTTGGGACAGCAGATGAAATGAAACCAGTAGCAATAGAAGAGTAATGGCAGGGAGCTGGAGCCCTTGTGGAACCGAGGCCAAGGCCAGGAAAGCACTGCAAGGCACCCAGCAATCAGCTGAGTCAGAGGAGATGGGAGGTATGAGAGGAGAAGGCCTGAAGAAGGGATGTACTGAGCTGCCTGGTACAGCAGAGACACAAATCCTGCACTGGCAGGAGGCACATGCTGCTAGTGGCAGCCTTCTTCTTCAGAGACCTGTACGTGAGAAGGGCTACGTGACTTAATAGGTCGCTGCAAGTTCTCCACAAAAGGAACAACCATATATTTCAAACTTAGAGTTTGAGTTTCTAACTTAAAGTTAGAAAATGCTTTAAAAATTAAAGAAAAAAAATTTTAAGAGTGGAGTAGGTGGTGCAGTACCTGTCATAAAGCCAAAAGGAGAAGCACAGGTTGCAAGAGCATGTGCTTTGAAAGGGTGACTAGAGGAAGCAGGCTGGGTGCACATGACTGGGGAGCTGAGCCAGAGACAGGAAGACAAAACCCTTTTGGGACATCTGAGAAGGTCAAACAGAAACACAAACCTGAAGCTCAGGTCCCTTTTTCTTTTTTTCCTTCCTATATTCTCTCCTAGGTCTTGCATACTGTGCTGCCCCTCTGAGTGCACCCACAAACTCTGTGGGTCAGGACACCAAGGAGACATCACATACTGTGCTGGGAGTGCTGCAGTCTCTCTTCTACTACTAAAAGCCTCAGCAATGCATTCCTTTTTGCATTTCTTCTGCTTCACACTGTGCAAGGACACATCAGCACAGTTCCTCCTAATCCCCTTTTGCTCAAACATCCCCCCTTGCTCAGGCACATTTAACTGCTTATTAGGCCACTGCTACCTTAAGGTCAATCATGATTATGTCGTTCAAAATTTCCGAGTGTTTCTTTCCTATTGAGTAACCACATCATACAACAGACTAATTAACCCACCAGGTTCTCATTAAGTGGTATTCCTTTACTCTCCTTCAGGACCACCAGCTGTGCTGCAGATTTCCTCTGAGTTTTGGAAAATAACAAGATTCATTATTAGAAATGGATTTTTTTTTTCACTTCAGCATGTCACAGGCCCACGGTCAGGTTTAAAATAGCAGCCCCCAGACTCTGGGGCTTGGGTCAGGATTTAGGTAGACTCCTGCAGGGGATGGGGTTGATGTTTCAGCAGTTCTTTGGGGAGTGAAGGAAGGATCCCATCAACGAGGAGTTCAGGATTTCTACCCATATGCCCAGATTGGAGAAAAAAAGCATGTTTTATTCTTTCACAGGACATGATGCATTAGATACTGGTGCTTAGGGTCACAGCAGGTCTGCAGCTGATGTGCTCTCCAGCTCTTGGGCAACTCTTCTACCACTTCAGAGCTCATGTTCACCAACTCACTTGTTTTCCAGAGGAAAAACTAGAATACTGACACCAAAACAGAGAAGGATGCTGTGCCCAAAACAGCCTCAGTTTACCCATCCTTTAGGCGGTTAACAGCTTCAGACACTACCCAGGGTGGAGCAATTCCTACGTCTGGTTTGGGCACCCATTCTCACACACCAGCAGCCTGGTGTTCCTGCCTGGTGAAGGAGAATCTCTCACTTCTGTCAGAATCCTGCCCAGCCTGTGAATTCACACCCAAACCTCAGGCAACACAAAACACCAGGACACCAAAGTGCTCTGTTCTGGCAGGCCAAAATGTTTGATCCTCACACTTATGTTGGTGGTGAACAAATTAGACACCAGTGTGTGGGCAGGTGCCTCAGCTCTCAACAGGCTTTAAAAACTGGGAAAAAGGGCAACCCAAAAACCATTAAAAATACCTTATTCAAATAATAATGTTCCATTTTATTGTCTCTCAACAACTTCCAAGTCAGTGCAGACAGTGTCTCTGATATTACTTGCAACCAGCCAATGAGAGAAGGTTTCCTAATTTCTCCATCAATGCCTGTAATTTGAAGGAAGTTAAGATTGTAAAGGAGTGTCTATTCATTATTTAAAATACCACTGATGTGCACGTGTAATGAAAATATATGTTAATTTGTATTAGGTGTAAGAAAATGTCCATCATTAATAAAAATTTCTATTGGCCCATTGTAAGTAAAAGAAAGATTTTTTTTAAATCACACTAGGCATAGAAATAGATGACCCACTTCATGAGACTCAGCAGGAAGTTCTTATTTTGAAATGAAAGAAAAAAGCAAGACTTCAAAAATTTTCATTAAAACACAGGTAAAAAATTATTTTGTTTTGATGTGGTCCCTAATCCCAGCCACTTTGAAGTATTTCTTTAAAATTTAATATTATTCAGCTGTTTATGAAAATACATTACTTTAAAAATAAGTTGTTTTGACTAAAATAATTCTCAGCATGTTTTCATTCAGGCTTTATTTAGTCTGATTTTTTTTAAAATGTTACATGTGTAAATTTACTATTACCTTCTTTTGTTAGAAGAGGAGGGGGGTGTTTTTGCACTTGAGCCACAGACAATAAAGGCATAATGGAAGATTGCAAGGCCACTTTTATCTCAAATAAAATGTTTTCCTACCATAGCAAATTTTAATTTTTAAATTTTCTAATTTCTTAATTAAACTGCACAAAAGGGAAATACAAGGGATAAAATATTCATAAGGAAGAAAAATCAATATATAGCTAAAAGGCTGTATATTACATGAAGTACATTAGAGTATATTGATTTCATGAAGTTGTCTTTCAGCTGCTAATTACACATTCATTACAGGATTATAAATCTTAATAAAGTAATTGAGTCAATGTACTAGAAGGAAGAAGCCTTTTCAAGTCCATGATTTGCAAGACCAGACTGTGGTTTCCAGCCCCACATCTGGACAGGTCTGCTGTGAGAACAGGACTCCAGGCCACTGAAGATCTTTGTGTGAAGTTGGGAGCAGCCTGATGGGGCTCCTCCCTGCCTGTTCTCATGAGGGGGATTTTCCCCCTGGAGATGCAGAGATGGAGCTGGGGCTCTTTGGAGAAGGGCCAGGATGGAGTGACACAGCTCAACAGGAACCTAGGGACCTGATGTAATATGTGCAAGAGGAAGCAGCTTCCTGAACACTCAGCCTATGACTAAAAAAGCTTTTTTCACAGACACTTCAGGTTGCTTGGAAATATTTCCTGTTCTTCCAAAATCCCTAGACAATCAGAACTCAGTTGTCTGCAAACCACATTGTGCAATGTAAACTGTCAATTTTGAGAGAGAAAAATGCACAAATCCTAAGTGTACATTCATAGTCAAATTCTGGTTTTAATCTGGCCTTCCCAAAAATCACAGCATCATACCCTATTTGGTGCTTAAATACCAAAATGACAGCATTTGATCCTGCAAAAAATATCACTGTGAGCCATGGAAATGTGGAGCACAAGGGACAAGATGGGCAGGTTCAAGAAGTTTCAGATGAAAATTTTCTTGACCAGGTGACTCTGACCTGTGCACAGGTAACGGGATCCCTGTGCACAGGTAATGCAAGAAATTGTGGATTACATAAAAATATAGTTAAAAAGTGAGGCCTGCTTAAGGGAAGTACAATCTATTCCACTTAGATGCCAGAGTAGTTGCCCGGGGAAATCTTAAAACAATAGTTTTCTTATGTGTAAATTACAGTGGCTCACTTGTGCACCCTAAAAGCCACATTTAACCCAACTGGTGAACCCTGCCTAGCTCTGACTTACAGCATGTTCTGTTTTACAAAACCTACTTAGTCAACATATGGGAACAGGGATGAGGGAGGAGACATGAACATCTGCTTTCCTTGTCCTGGGCTTGCACTATTGCTGCGTACAGCTTTTCGCTCTGGAAGACTTTCAAGCCTGAAAGAGTCACCAGCCACTTGGATGCAACAGTGTGCTCTGATGTTGCTGCTGTCTGTCTTCCTGCTGTGACTAACTCAGGATTTTTCTGGTTTTGACAGAGTGCTGACGTGCCTGGCAGTTTGCTTGCAGTCTTTGCTGGCAGGGCCAGGGGCCAGGGTCTCCAGGCCCCACACCCACCAGCCACCCCGTGCTCATGGTCATTGATGTTACCAGTGAAACAGCTGCTTCTTATTAAAGATTTCCAATAAGGGGACTCGATAAATGGCTCAGTTTGTCTCAATCTATACCACTGCTGTCACTTTCTATGTGCATTCTGGGGATGAGAGCATTATTTTTAAGAAAGCCCAGCATTTCCATTTTGGAGGCAGCAAAGAGGGAGAGGAGACAGCCAGATGTGGCATTTGGCTTTGGAATGTGCCAGGGCTTGGGTCCAGCAGACAGAGCAGAGGTATGGCTCTGGTAGGGTTGTGCTGTGCAGACTGGCTGGCTTCTGACAAAAATAAGATGTCTCCTCAAGAAATTGGCACAACTCTTATGAAATACAGTCCCTCAAGCCTCTACTGCCCTGGGATAAAAGGGCTTGAAATGCTCTTTCTAGTCCTCATGGTTACTTCTATGAGCTCCCATCCTCATAATTTGTTTGAAGTGTGACAGGAACTTGACCCTTTCCTTGCCAAAAATCTTGCCCCAGCACATGCGAGTGGAGAAACTTCTGCTTGTCTGAAACGCCTGGCTGCTCCTGGTCAGAATAATGTGTGATCAGCAACTGCACAGAAGCAATCCCTGTGCCTGTATTTCAGGCAGAGAGCTTTCCTCAGCCTCTGCACACACCACATCTCTCCCACAAATTTTCTTGCTCCCTGCTGAATTCCCAGCAGCACATAAAGCCTTGGAGCAGGGATTGATGGGGCTGCTCTGCTTTGCTTTATTACCACAGTGATCAGCTATGAAATCAGTGTTTCCCAAGGTACAAGGGTAAGCACTCTGTGTAAAA
Source organism: Leptocoma aspasia (assembly GCA_013399835.1). Lineage (NCBI taxonomy): Eukaryota > Metazoa > Chordata > Aves > Passeriformes > Nectariniidae > Leptocoma > Leptocoma aspasia. Next base: position 190,389 of record VXAX01002584.1, read on the forward strand.
TCACCATAAAGATGGCCATGAGTGTTGGATTTGAAGATGCCAAGAATATGGCTGACTTGAGGGAAAGAAAAAGGAGCAGGTTCTATTGTTCCCACAGGGCCAGATCCTGCCACTCACACGTCTGGTCCTTTGAAATCAGTGCAGCATTAAAGATTCAGTGGCTGATCTGGATGGCTGGTAGGTGGTGAAGCAAGTTGGGGGACAGAAATAACCTTGAGCAGGGGAGGAAACACAGCCCAGGGCCAGAGGATCTCTTAGGACCCATTTACAGGCAGCACAACCAGGATGCTTGAAGAGACACCCAGCAATAAGCAGCAGCCTGTGAACTGGAACAGATTAGTCAGATGCCACTTGTCCCATGCAATCAAATCCCTTTCAATTCCATGTCCTTCAGACAGCAGACCTGCTCCCAAAGCAGTGACCTGGGCCTCTGAGCACCACGGGAAATCAGGAGAACCATGAACTGGAAAATGGGTCTGAAAGCAGCTGCATGTACCTCCCAAAGCAGCCTCTGCTCCCACTCCAGTAAGCACAGGCCTGTCTGCAGTTCAAAACTATCAAAAGTCACCACTAATGAGTATCTCCAAAATCAGTGCTATTTTTTGTCTCCATTGCATTTCTCCCTTTCTTTATTTTCAAACTTTCTGGGTCACACAACGATAAAAGATGTCGTTTTGGTTGTCATGCATGTTTTCTCTTCGTGCCATAGCTGAAAAGTTGTGCCAGACACTGCCTTGTCCATGGCTTTGTAATTTTTTCTGGCAAATTATTTCCCCCACTGTAAGGTGCATTCCTTTATTGAACCCAAGGAGTACTTGGTGACTTCTTTTCCAGTAAGTAGCAACTATCATTCCAGCTGTAGAGAAGTTAATATCTCCCAGCCTTCCCCATCCCCCTCCCAACTCCAAAAGGAAATGTTTTTCAAAGTGCAAAGTACAGATCAGGACACTACCCCAGGTGGTGTCATTTTTGTGTCGTTCACATTTTTGTCATACCAATAGTGAAGAAAAAAAGCAGTTTGATGCATGAGCCCTTGCCAGGTCTCACAGCTTTGTCCTCCTGCCTTCCTGCGTTAAACTCTGCTCTCCTTCCTGGTGCATGCTCCTTCTCTCTGTCCAGTGTGGGCTCATACCCTTCTTTCATATTACTTATATGCCACCAGTTTCTCATGCCCTGGTTGGTTGGCTTTTGGGGCCCACTGGACCTCAAGGAGAGAGCAAGAGGTGTCATGGAGATGGTGACAGTCCAAGATCTCAAACCTGCCCTTCCCTGCCCTGCCCCTACATTATCACTCTCTCCATCCATACATTCAGTCTGGTTTTATCCATTAGTTTCCCCATTAACAACCAGTTTTAATTGCATTTTCCTGAGCATACTGGCAGAGCCAGTGGGCTTTGGCACTACTAGTATGAATCATTTCTGTTTAACTACCAACACCGGATTTTCAGAAGACACAACTTTGCTTGAACTCACTCTCTGCTCGTGCCTCTGTGTGCATCCTCTGAGCCCACAGGCCACTTCCAACCAAGCCTGGGATATGGCAGGACATCCCAAAATAACTGCATCATGGGCCATGTCAGACAGGAGAGACTCAGCTGAGGAGAAGGCTGCAAAGCAAGCTCAGACCTTCTTGGACACAAGAGAGATTTTAACACTCAAACCAGCATCAAGAAATAAATATCAATAAGCCTAAAGGCCGGAGAGGGATTTAGGTGAATCATTTCAGATAATGAAGTAATTATTTACTTTCAAAATGTCATTTTAAGTTAGATTCACCAGAGCCAAGCCATTAAGAACAACTGCACCTGTGATTGCAAGACCCAGCTTGTGTTATCCCAGTCCAATCTGGCACTGCTCCCTCACATGCCCCCCATCAGCTCTTTAGAACCAGGGTCTGTCCCACAGGGCTCAACCCTGCAGCCACTTCACAGCCTGGAGTTCTCAGTGATCTCCAACTGCACCTGAGGGACAAGGGTGGTCTTCATCTCTGAAGCTATCCAGGCTTATCTGAAAGATTGTTTTGTTCACGGGGATGGCATTTGGTTTTCTTGTCTTCTGTGCAGAGGAAATCTGCTCTTCAAAAACATTTCTAGGCAGGGTGAAAAATACATACCTCTGTTCTGTTGGCATTCTGAGTTTATTCTCATTTAATGTTGCTGAGGGTCCCAGAGCCATAGCAGATGACAGTCCCCTAAGTCTCATATCTTTTCTTTACCATTTGCACCGCGTTTTCTGGAGTCACTGGGAAAAGTGGAAGGAAGCAGGGAGGAAGGTTATAGAATGGTCGCTCCAGAGACTAGAACTTCCTGTTCTCTCACCTCCAGTGACTTCAGCACCCCAGGCCTGGCCCTCTCGTTGAGACAGGATTGCATAGTTTTACTTGGGCATTGCTAAAATGGTAAAAGAGAGCATCTGTATCTGAACATCCAAACTGCACACACACACAATTATTGCAGACCGGTTTTGACAAGTCAGTTACTATCCAGGCAGCTTGCCTTCACACCTTGGATGGTAAGTCTGAACAGCACTATGAACATTAGCCCTTCTCAAAATATTCTCAAATAATTGGTGAAAAAACATGAAAGAAAAAGAAAGCAAGGAAAGCACTGATCCAATCTGCTCTACCCTGTGTGGGTGACAGAGAAAACTTGGTATCATCAGTTTGACAAATCAGGGATTTGTCAAATACAGGACAAAACATGAAGATGTGTCCTGAGGAACATCTGCCAGTCTCAAAAATGTGTGCATGTCTCATCAGGGTGATTTTCTCTCACCTCCTGACACTCTCAATAAGATCTCATGTTTCCATGGATACTTCTACTTTGGTTTTCTGTGATATTCTTCCTTCTGTGCTTCTTGCCTGCCCAGCTGGTAAGGAGACATCACAGTAGCCTTCTGGAGGTAGCATGTGGATCTGCAAGGTGGCTCACACACCACCTAGGGCAATACATTTGTCTGAACCATCGTCTGTACCTTTACACCAGTGGGGTTCCACCACCAGCCTCAGTAACTCAATGGCCACCCCTTGTGATGCTCCTTGGAAGCAAATAGCCCCAGACAGAGAATGATATGGTCTCTCTCAGCCTGCCTAGGTCTCAGCATCATCCCTGATGTTACCATGGTATCATCTGCTGAAATACCACAGTATTTTAGCCTCTTAAGGGAAACACTGGAGGCAAGTGGGTTTGTAGTCACCTTTTCCTAGAGAGTTTTCTTGTGAAAATGGAAAGGAAACAATTGTTTGAATAAGAAAGGATTTTAAAAACCTAAAAAACCACACTACTGCATATTCTTGAAGGACGAATGAGCTGGAGTTTTTGTGACAGCACTAGTCAAAGGACAGCCCATAGAAACACAAAAACCCACGCAACCAAGAGAGATGTGGAATGAAATCAAACAAGAGGAAAAGGCAAAATGTTGTGATAAATGCACCAACTGTATTTAAGAAAAATTAGAGGCAATATTTTGCTGTTCTTCTTAAGTGACTTAATGACAGAAATATAGCAGAGGCAGACTTGCAATTGAAAACCTTTCATCTTGCCATAGAAATTATTATCATGGACTTAGATCCTCCTAACAAATCTTCTACCAAACATAATCCTGAACTAGGCAGCTTGAAAATTCATCTTCCAAGTCAGGTAGAGACTCTACAGTAAGAGCTACCAAACCGAAACTGATTGTCTTTTACTTGGGCCATAGACTTGATTCAGCTTTCAGAGAAAACCGAAGTCTTTGTGAATTACAAGGAGAAACTACCAGTGCCACTGAAATCACTGAAAGCAAGTCTTGGCCATTCCATAAATCTAGCTTTAGGACACTAGTTGTCAAATAATGACCACTGCAACTTCATAATACAAAACGCTTATGTGATAAAAACTTGACCTTCCATCCCAATTGTTTTTCAAAACCTGTGGGCAAGTTGACTTCATCCTGGCAGGCTTCAGACTGGAAAAAATTATCACTGGCTTCTACTGCTTAATTTGATGACAGACCTCCGTCATTCCAAAGTCAAGCTGAAACCCAGCATAAAAACACAGAGCCAGCCTGAACTTCATGGTAAGTACTCAGCTAATTCCTTGGAAAAATGGGTTTCAGTCTTGTTTTCCTGCCCCTGGTCTCAGCGGAAGCAAGCGCTGCCGGGCGATGTGTTAGCGCACAGTGCCCGCGGTGGGACCGCAGTCCCTGTGCTCTCCTGCCTCTCTCTGTGGTTTAAAGAAGGTGAAATTGCTTTTTATCCCAGTGAATGCTTTAGAAAGATAAAATGAACCAATGCCAAAATAACAGGAAATAGTTGTTACCACAACATTAGCTCACTTTGCCTGGGGTCTGTCTTGCAGCAGCGTGCCAGGTTGCTACAGTCCCTCAGTAACTTGAATTTCCCACCTTGAAAATTCTGGTATGAAACCCGGGGTTGTATCAGCTGGCAATGTGCCACCTCCCTGCCACTGCAGGGAGTGAAATCCCCCTTCCTGGCATCCAACTCACTGTGCCCCAGAAGAGGGTGATGGGAGCAATCCAGCCAGCAGATCTCTCTGCCCAAACAAGACTTTTAACTGGTTTTGTCTGCAATTTTCCTCCTTCTTGCTTCCCTGTGGTAGCATAGCCTATTTTGTGAAACAAGATAATCTGAGACTCCACTGGCAATTATCCACCTCTCTGCTGAAGCCTATTGCTTCATTTTCGACCAATTTCTCTGCCCACAGCATCCAGCAAAACCCACACCAATGGGTGAGGAAACAGGAGTCCCTCACTGCCTTTAATAATATTTTTCTGTTCCAGCCTTCTATATTCAGGGTCTTAATGTTGGAACTGCTTGGTTTTTATCTTGTTTTGCTTTTTGAGGAGCAGGACTATCTCTGAGATAAAGCCACATGTGGGGCCACCTTGCATTTCAGCTCCACCTGCAAACAGCATTTCACAGGTAAATCAAGAGAGCCATCCATTTAAAAATTACAATGAGTATTTAATAGATTTAGGAACTGTCTTTGAAGGGCTCCCCAATGCCCAAAGAGGCCATCCTATGCAGATGCACACACATGCACTTCTGTTAGCAAATGACATTGAGCTAATGAGTTCAATGAGTTTTTCACATGATTTAACAGTTGTGAAAAATGCCTGCATGTGCACAGCCTCTGTGTATCCACACACAAACAGAGAAACCAGCTACTTTCCACGTTTCCCTTGGCTATTCCTTTTTGCCCATCCTACAGCATTTTCTTTTCTTTATTCTTCAGGCACTGCTGGTAGGAAAAGCAATTTTCTGTTCTTAGGTTGAGCTCCATGTGTGCTGGCAAACCACAAAATATTTGACAGTGGGAAAAGACTATGGTTATCTCAATGTTGTCAATGGAGAAACTACTATAGAAGGAGGATTCTGGAGGAATATATCTTAATTGCAGCATATACCATTGCACAGTTATCCCATTTATAATAAAAGTTACAACTGATAAAATAAAACTTTCACTTCACTCAAATACTTTCTTAGGAACTCATAAAAATATACTGAACCAAGATGAAGAGTAAAAATAGTGAAAGTGCTCTTAAAAATAGTGAAAGTGCACTATGGATCAAAATTCTTGAAAATATTTGGGTTTGGTTGAAAGCCTTATTTTTAAATATTTGGAAAATGTTCACATAATCTTTACCTTATTTTCCCTTATTTTTCTTTTACCTATTAGTGTTTACTCAAAAATAATCCATTAATTCATATATTAGTGTATCCATAAATTCCAACAGTAAGCATCTCAGAAGTAGCTGTTACATGTAATGTTGTTTATTTAGATTTATGCTACTTATAGTAGAGCCAACAAAGCAAAAAATTAATTCAGTGATTCAGGATCAGCAGAATATATTGCTGCCATCATTAGCTAAACAGTTCACCCTTTTGTGTTTCTCAACACTATGAATTTCCCTCAAACAATTCAACACACCTGGACACAATTAGGAAGAAAAATACAAAACACCTCCAAAGTATTGCAATTAGGTTTGTTCTGGCAAGTCCTGCATCTGTATTCTGGTGGCAATTGGCTTCTGGTGCAAAACATTGCGCCAAAAGTAATGTTTTCTTTTGCATAAAACACATGGAGGGCTTTTGCTGAATTCCACTGTGTAGCATGCCTCTTGTAATGCTGTTGTCCAGCCTGGGAGAGGGACAGCCAAGCTACTGCTGGCAGCACTGAGCTGTTATCAGGGCTACTGAAAGGAGACTGTGGCTTGCAAGTTGGTGTGAAGGCTTTTACTGCAGTCAGAGGCTAACCAGCAGCAAAAGGCTTTCAGCAGGACAAATCTCTGATCTACATGTGGTGGCCATGAGCACCCTCAAACCCAGAGGGTATAGGCAGAGAGGGGATTTATTGGAAACATGAAACAAGGAAAATATATGATTTGCAAAATTATCCAGCCTGAGCCTGTACCACCAAAGAGCAAACTTGTGCATTATGCTGAGTGTATCTGTATTTCTATCCAGCAATTGTTGTTTTGTGTGACAAATCTTTGGCCTCAAACACAAACCAGATCCTCTATGCAGAGCACTTGCAAAGGATTTGATTATATTATTTGAAAAATATTTGCATTGTTTTATTTTCTTTCTAAACTGATACTAAAACTTTTCTGAGAATGGTTTGCAGGCATCATCCATGTGGTCATATTACCAAGTTCAGCAAGACGCATTTTGTCAGTGAAACTCCTTAGACACAGAAAACTGTAAACTGAAAGCAAAAAAGCCAACGTCAGAGCACTCCTTCTCACATAAACTTTCCAAACACTGAGGGTAGTAAATGACTGTGTCACTGCACCAACTGATCCTTGTAGGGGAAGCATTGTCCAGCCCCTTCTGTGTCCACTCACCCATTTTCTACCTGGTGAGGCTGGGCTCAGGCCAGAGGTGAGGCATCACATAACAGTGGAGCTAAATATTACAAGAGAAGCTTTGTTGTCCTTTTTCCTGTGCCCACAAAAGCTTTGCTTTCTGGTGAATATAAAAGAAATGCACTGTTGGGTGAGAGCTTGATGCAGATCAGCAGGGTCCTGGAGTAGAAACCTGAAAGTACCAGGAAGGGATTTGCAGATTTGTGCCTTGGACCTGGATGGATCTAGGAGCGAGGCTGTACCTGCTGAGGTCTAACTGGAAATATCTGCAGCTCAGGGTGGCAGAAAGCCTTGAAGAAGAAATTTGACCTCTGTCTGGAGAAGAAAATGGGTAATTAAAGCTGCAGATTAAAACATCTCTTTCATGTTTCAGTTGGACCAACCACGACCAATGACAGGTTGTGAGCCAAGGAGGGGGCTGCAAGGCAGATTAAGGGGTTTGGGGGCCTGCAGGGAGTTTAGGGCTAACAACAGCATGGATGAGCTACATGTGGGTGTAGGAATGTGGCAGAAGCACCAGCAGAAAAGCCCTGCCAGCTTGGCTGGAGAGTGAGACAAGTTTGCTTTTTACCAAAGTATTTCCTACTGCCCTTGAGGTGAACTGAGGCAGGAGCTGACGTGGGCTGGAGAGATGCTAAACCACAACGTGACCTTCCTGTGTGCATGAAAGGCCCAGCAACTGGCTGAAGATAAGGAATAAACACTGTAGGAGGGACTTTATCAGTTTCTACAGTTAATTTCAGTGAGTCCCTTACACCCCTGTGTATGGGTTTTTTTGCACATGGAGTTTTGCAGTCTGTGCAAAGAGCATTGAGCACTGCAGAACTAGGAAGCTGTATTATTTCTGAGCAAACCTGCCCCATCCAAACCCACAAAGCTGTCCCCTATGGGGCACATGCTTCACCATCTTTAGGCACATGAGACATCTGGAGCAATTTCCAGGAGCTAGATACCTGTGCAAAGTGAACACAGGTTGTGCAATGTGTCCCCAGTCTCCCTCCTGGGAACAGCAGAACTACCTTAGTTAAAAGTGCCTTAGAAAATGTTGATTTTGAAAGACTCTTAGCAAAAACTACTGTATTTTAAAAACAGAGACATATAGTGGAAATGTTTGGTAACCTGAGCTCCAGCATGGTCAGTGGCAGCAACACTTTAGGGATGGGAGAAGACTGAAAATCTGTTTCATCCCTGAGTCGTGTGGGTCTTGCAAGTCCTGCTCACAAGCCAAGAGAGCATTCAGTATCCCCAAACTGTTCTTGGGCAAATGTGTGTATGAAAGTGACATTTTGGTTGTCATTGAGCACAAGGACACCAGATTATCAATGAATCTGTCCTCAGAAAGTGCCTAAACTTTTCCTTTAACTCTTGGATTGGAAAAATAAGCCAGTAATGTTCAGTTTAAAAAAATTCAAATTTTGCAGTGATGGAGAGAGCCTTTAAAGTTGTACTTGGCCTCATTTCTGTTCCAGACCCAGTAATCTTATCATTGATTGAGGCATTCTTAATGGGCCCCTTAAAAAATAAATAAATGAGAATTGGTAGTTCAGTCAATGTACTATCTTTAATTCAATATTCATCCCAATTGATTTTCACTTCCAAGCTTCATTTTAGTATGAAGTAGGGCATTGTGTTAAGGAAGTTGTGAGGGAGCTTGTAGGTTTTGGCAGCTGGAATGAGTGGAAACTGTGGTTTTTAGATTAGAGGAAGGTGTGGGAACCAGTTCTTTAGCGAGCTGTTGGAGCAGCAGGGCTTGTGGATGCTGTGTGTGTGCATGTTTGTTGTCAGCCCCCACAAGCTGCCATGGGGCAGAGGAGCAGGATGCAGAGGCACCAATGGCTCCCACTCCAGTCCTGTGCTTGCCCTGCCACCAGCTCCCTCCACTGCAGTGACTTTACTGGGCCACCCCAACATCCCTGAGCTGCTCCCCAGGTGTCCCCTGCCCCCCTAAAGGAGGCACCAGCAAATCCCCATGCTTTAGCTGCCTGGGGGAAAGGAATTCCCTTTCCCAGCTGGGGCATCTCCATTTACAAGGCTGCCAAGCTCCTGAGGACTGCAGCTCTCCAGCAAACATATTTCCAGAAACTTTCTGCGGCTGCACTATATATATTCTGTGGTTCAGTCTCACGAGATATGCAGGGCTTTCCATGGCAACCACAGAGGTAGCTTTGTTCTTAAAGAAACAGTGAGTAACAGAAAACGAGAACTTTACCAGCATAAAATCAGCCCGCTTAAGGACATCAAGGAAGCCCATCAGAACAAATCCTACTCCCAGGAATGCAGCTCTGTCCCCATGAGGAGCAGGACTGTGGAAACAGTCACAGTCCTGGATGCACTATGGAACAAAGCAAAAAGAGCAGGAGGAGCTAAGCAAAAACCTGTCCAGTTTGTGCCTCACCTGTCTGTGCCCCTCCTTGCTGCACCCAGCTGAGCCTGTCCCAGTTCCCTCACCAATAGTTTGGGGTCAGGTTTTCAAGTGTACTCACACTAATTTCCACAAAAAAAACCCAAAAAACCAAAAACCAAAAGCCAAAACACATTAAGAAACCAAAAAAAAAACCAAAAAAACCAACCAACAACAACAAAAAAACAACCAACCAACCAAAAAAAAACCACACAAAAAAAATCAAGGTCGTTTGCCTGTGCTTCACTGTCTGCCCAAACACACATCCACACTGGTATCTTGACCATGATCCCAGCTGGTCTCCATCTTCTTTCTCTCTCCATAGTCAGTAATCATTTCTCAGTATCTCCTTCAGTATCTCAATCTTTTTATGCAGCTCTCTGACCTCCTCTCAGCCACATCAAGAGGTGACAGTTAAGTGGCTGGGCCATTCATAATGGTCCATGCAGCACTTTGTGCTTTACCGCCCCATATTTTTTACTGGGAAATCCTTTGGGAAGGCATCTTTCCACTTCAGGACTAGTGATAAAAGGAAAAAGCAACCACTTCTAAATTATTCTGCTAGCTGCTATATGTGATAAAAATCATTACAGTTGTAATAAAGAATGTTGATAAATTAGAGGTAAATTTGGAAAATAACAAATTTTTTCGAACCAACACCAAGGGATCTAAAGGGACTAACTTAGGATCACTGAAACGTCTAAATATCCTCCCCAATTGAGGGTGTTAAAAAGGCTTCACTAATTCACCAAACTGTAATGGGTACACATAGAAGGAAAATACATGTTCAGAGTGGACCTGAAAAAAAAAAACAGATAAGCTGCAGAGGATATTAAGAAACAAAACCCAAAGAGAAACCTTATACCTTGACGTGGTTCTCCATACCTGACCACATGGCACAAAAAGGTTGAGTACCCAAACCAAGGGCTGCCACAGCTGCCCTCCCTTGGCACAATCACAGTCACCCATGTCCTGTGAATTCTGAGCATGACCTAAAACAGTCTGGATTTTACCCCTGAGAATTAAACCTCAGACTCTCATCAGGATGAGAAGCCAACATTTACATAGAGGGCCAAACAATTACTCTCCCTGCATGTTTTCCCCTTAAAACATGGGTGTGGTCATTTGGAGAAATTTCTATTAAACAAATGAAAATCATCTGTTTGATACCAGTCAGAGAATGCAGCCACAGGGTGACATGTGACCTTGGTGACATGGTGACAGGACACCTTGGTGACTTGGTGCACACAGGGCTACGACACAGTTTGGAAAACAAGTTCCAAGATTTGCTTGGAGTCACATGGAAACAGACAGGACTGGCAGCAGAGCTCTGACATCCAAGGTTCCAAATCTGAGACGTAACCACAAAACTCTCTTTCCTTCCTCCCACGGCCGTGCTTGTGCAGCTTCACTGGGGGGGAAGGGAAAGCCGTCAGTGCTCGCTAACTGGAAAATTTACTCAGTAGCAAAAGAAATCCTGCTTCCAAACTTTTAAATGACAAAGACTTAAGGGAAGGAAGGGGTAAATCTATAAACCCATGTAATCTACAGTGCTCTGTAATCTTTGTAAGTGAACTACTCTCCAGATAGAATATGTATTCATCGTCACAAAATCGCTGGAGTAAGAGCCACAATAAATTGTTGCAGCTCCTTTGAAGCCCGCCAAGCTTCTGCAAGCTGGGCAGGCTGAGGATAAACTTTGGAAAACTCTCTCTTCATTTGAATATTAAGAGGACTAATAAAACAAAGAGGACATGGTAAGTTCTGGAGGCTTTTTTTTAGTTGCCAAGGGACAATTTGGATGTCAGCATGGTTTTTAATAGCTCTCTCCACGCCAGTCCTTTAGCTGTGCTTACAGAACCAGTTGCAAAGAGCAGCTCCTGCTGCTTTGCAGATTAATTACTCAATGTTTGGGTGAAGTGCTGTGTCAGTGCTAAGCATTACTGCTTCCATCACCACCACTCTGCAGTGAATGCAAGTGGCCACTTTGGGAGGGCCACAGTTGCTTCTGCAAGACCTCCACGTTCCTCAAGGCCATGTCCCACCCTCTGCTCCAGCCAGTGGGATTTCTCCATAGAGCTAGGAATCCTGGCCTGCTCCAGCAAGCATGAACATAAGCAGCAAACACTGCATGGTGATGCAGCATTCCATGCACGCTGACAGACCAGATATGAGCCCTCAAAGGATGAATCCTGCCTGATTCAGTGTTAACACCCATCAAATCCTACCTCACTACTCCTGTTACCCAGCTTAGCTGCTTACAGTGCTTTTGTTCCTCCACCTTCAATTTCCTGTGCAACTGGACCCTATGTAATGATCCCCATGGAATTTATACAGCCACAGTGCCTAGAGACTGTAAAATGTTATGGTAATGGCTGTCTTATGATAGCAGAAGAATGCATGGATTGTGCCATGATGGTGGTGGCTCCCTGCAGAGTGCCTGGCCATAGAAAGCAGGACTTTAGGGTCAGGAGTACTTGCTTCTCACTCCACCCAGCAGTGGCTAATGAGACCCACAACACATAGCAATTGGTTCTTTTCCCACAGTCCTTGGGACAATGCTGTCCTGTCTCCAGAAGTCTGCATGTGTGCTTTTACAGGGGAAGGTCATAAAATATCCTCTCCTTGCCTGTTTTACTCAAAAGACACCCACCATCATGTCCTACACTCAAGAGAAGTGATCTGTGGTTAGCTGGTGGGTTCCCCTTACTGCAGCTGCCTCAAACTCCTTTTCACACTGATATCCTCTCAAGATCCTGGGATGCTGCAGTTCCACTCCTCCCTTGTCAGGACATTATTTGAAAGACCAGCCTTGGTAGTATTGCCTCCTACGTATGTTATGAACCAGCTTGGGCACATTCATCACCGTTTTCAGGACAAGGAGGAGGAAGGTACAGAGAAGATCAGAATCAGGCTTTGTTTTCTCACTAACTTTTTAGCAGAAGTCTGGGAGAAAAGAGGAAGCAGTTGTGAGAACTGAGGTTCCCCTTTATGTTACCACAGGAATTTCCTGTAAGATGGTGTGTGCATTTTCCAAGGAATTTAGTTATTCACTCAACACTTATGCTGAGACCATCCCACAGGGAAGAGAGATGGGAAAGGAACACTCATAGAAAATATATCCACACACAGGACACTTGTATTAATGCAAGGTTATAGCTCATTGCTGAAATACACATGGAAAAAAATTCTCATCACTCTTATACAGATCACTGAATTATTATACTCCTAAAAGGAGCATTACAGACGAGATGGAGCCAGACTTCTCAGAGGTGTACTACACAGGGATAATGGGCAGCTTGATCTAACTTTGAAGCTGACCCTGCTTTGAGAGACCTCCAGAGGTCTCTGACAACCCCAGTTACTCTATGGTTCTATTATTAAAAATTAAATGTATGCTATATAGAATGTTTATTAGGAGGTAACAAGATTTTTAAAGAAGGCTGATTTTTTTCAGTACTAAGCTTTTATTTGAAGTAATCAAATCTGCCTGAAATTCTCCCTAAAATTGCCTTCATTCAGCTGAAAATTTCCCTGGTTTTCTACCAAAGTCAAAATAAATAAGCCATCTCTGCATAAGAGCATAAGCTCATTAGAAATGCCCTGCTGTGTTAGATCCATCATCCATCTATTCCACCAGTGACAGTCAGGGATGCTATGTCAAGAGAATACACAAGCCCAGATACTATTTGTAGTTAATTTCCCACACACTCCCCCAGCACCGACACACAGAACAGAGATGTTTAAGTTCCCTCTGGGTGCTGCTCATGGCCTGTTTCACAGTCTCCTGAAGCAGCAGTGTCAGAAGGTTGAGACACAAAAGCAATTCTTTTCTTTTTTGTGCAATTGAAAGGTCCTCTGCTGGTTTCAGTGGGTGTCGGGCAGTTCTGGTGTTGTGGGGTGTGGTCAGTAGCTGCTCTGCAGTCACAACCCAGCACCTCCTCGAGCCTCAGTCCCTATTCTATCCCCCCTTCAGCTTTGTCTTCAGCCAGCAGAGACTCAGCTTTTCTAGTTCCTTCTCATACAGCAGCTTCTCCAATCCCTAAGTTGTGCTGGTCATTTTCCTTGCCATTTCCCCTAACCCTCATGCCCTTGAGATGCAGAAACTCAGATCATGCACGAGACTCAAGGCATGGAAGAACCAAAAATGTAACAGGAAAATTACTCTTTGACTGCAACATCCTCCCAGATGAGCTCCAGCATTTTATTGACATGCTTTGTTTCCATTTAACATGCTCAGTCAAGAATTTCAGAGAGCTGTCAGTTATGGCTGCAGGATCTCTTGACTGAGTTCTAACATCATCTTTTTTCATTTGGTACAAAAAGTCCAGACAGATATGTGAGAGCAAGAAAGCTCTGTGCGTAGGTGGTGTAAAATCAGGAGAACTAAAAATACTTAACTCATTTATAAATAATGAGCTAGTAATGTGGATAATTAAAAATAACTACCTTAGGTCTGCAATTAAAAAAAGCTTAGCTGCACATCCTTAACTCTGTCCAATGTCCTTAAGAAAGATGGCCTGGTCTTTAACTATAGTATTGCACATTACCTCTCAAGAAATACATTTGTTCAAGTACTGGGGCTTGGTTTGTGTTTGTTTGCAGAACTGAATTTCATTCTATATACATTTTCCTTAGAAAAATTTTCAGGTTTTGATTTCTTACACTCTTTAGAAGCAATTATGCATTTATGCACTTGCTGTAAAGGTGCCTGAAGTATCAACATTAGTGTGGCTTCTTACAGCAACATGTACATGCTTATCTGGACAAGAGAGATACTCCTGCCATAGTTTTCCCCCTTGTATGTTCAGCACATAAACATGACGGATCTATTTCTCCTGCACAGATTCCATGGATTAATTGTCTGTCAAGAATTAAACCTGAAGACATAACATACTCCTGAGGTACACAGATCCAGTCCAGGGCTGAAACAAAGAAGGATGTCCTTCTGGATTCAAAACTTTTCTTTCTGAAAAATCCATAGAATTCAGAGAGTCATAGAATGGTTTGTGTTGGAAGGGACCTTAGAGATCACTTAGCTCCAAACCCCTGCCATAGGCAGAGACACCTTCCACTCAACCAGGTTGCTCAGAGACCTATCCAACCTGGCCTTGAACACTTCCAGGGATGGGGCAGCCACAACTTCTCTGGGCAACCTGTTCCAGTACCCCAACACTCTCATTTTAAGGAATTTCTCCCTAACATCTCATCTAAAGCTACTCTCTTTCAGTTTGAAGCCATTACCAATTATCCTATCACTATATGCCCTTATAAAAAGTTTCTCTTCACCTTTCCTCTAGCTTGTCTTCCCTTCCATTTCCTTCCCTTGAAATGTCAAAATTATGCCACTCCAAAGCTTTCTCTTTTCCAATCCAAAGAATCCAAATCCTCCCAGCCTCTCCTCACAGGAGAGGTGCTTTATCCCTCCAATCACCTTGGTGGCCTCCTCTGGGCTCTCTCCAAGAGATCAAAGTCCTTCCTCTGCTGAGCACCCCAGACCTGGATGCAGGACTTCAGGTGGGTTCCTGTCAGAGCAGAGGAGCTGAATCCCCTCCCTCCCCTGCTGCCCACAGGGCTTTGGATGCAGCCCAGGACATGTTTGGCTTTCTAGGCTGTGAGTTCACTTTGCCAAGTCATGTCCAGCATTTCTTCCACCAGAACTCCTAAGTCCTTTTTGAGAGGGCTGCTCTTGCTATGTTCATCTCCCAGACTGTGTTAATACTGGGGATACAGCACCTTGCACTTGGTCCTGTTAAATCTCCTGAGATTCCCATGGGCCCACCAACTGATGAACAATAATCACAGCCCCCAAAACCAGTATCAGACATGTACTGTGACTTTAAGAGTAGTACATTTGCAAGAAAAATGTAGGCAAACAACCAGATGATTAACTATTATGACAATGAATATAGTGAATAAAAAACAGTAGGAACGACTTTAGTGAGCAGTATCTGCAGCTAAACTAAATAGGTTTATGTCATCATTCAGATCCAGCAGCCTGCTGCCAATTCAGGAGATGTTTATTCTCAATGTTTGGCAGCTGCTGAGTTCTGGGCTATGGATTGTGCATTCTGATTTTTTTTAGTGACTTTTATTTTGTCATGGCCTACTATGATGAAATATTTGCTCTGAAGAGCTCTTAAGAGCTTTTCACACTGCTGCCTGTTTTATTGCCATAAAATGGGAACATACACAACCTAAGGCTAAATGCTGCTCTGTACTGGACAATGAATAAGTTACTACAGAGAAATGTATGCAACTCATTTCAAAATCTTCCTCCAGGCTCTGAACACAAATTAAAATCTTTTTATACTGACTTCTCAGCTTGTAAATAAAACTGAAGGTAGGTGAAGAGAAGGGTCAGCCATCCTGGAATTCGAGCATATCTCAAAGGAGTTCTGGTGCAGCAAACCTGATGTTTGGGCTGCCACACCATGATGAAGACACAGGAAAAAATATGAAAATAGAAAACTCCATGAACTTCAGCATCAATGACAACTGACAGGCCTTTTATAAACCATTTTTTTCTGCCTTTGAGCAAGTCCAGGTCACTCCTTCACTGACAGTATACTGGTGTGGCAACAGCATTTCCCTGGTGGTGCTGTCTCAGATAACACAGCAGCATTTAAACCCTGGATGAAGAATCACTTGGTTTTGGGAGACTCTAAACTCCCAGTCTGGGGATCCCCCTGTCCATTGCCTGAGCCAAACATTGAACAAATCCCTACAAAATTCCATTATTTAATGACATTCTCTTCACTAAATGAGGCAGTTCTCTCTTTTCATCCACTGAATGGCTTTCACAGACATATTCAGAATGCAAAGGATGATCCTAGAAATAGACCTGCAGAGAAGGCATGGAGAGCCAGAAGAGTTAGGACCCTGCTGGCTGAGAGAGGCCACCTGTAAGTACTTAGCTCCTGCCTGAACTAGGATGTCCTCTCCTCTGCCTTTGAAATTGCTGTGGCCAGGCCTGCCTGTGCTGCCTTCATGGTTATTAGCTTTAAAAAAAAAGATTATAATAACCAGATTAGCATATTGGCATCATAAACCCTGCTACATGTGAATTAAGTTCATCCATTCTCAAACTGTGAGGTTATTTAATCAAAACCACCCAGGAGAGGAAATATTTAAGGGGTTTATGATGTCAGATCAAGACCTGGAGCAGCAGTGGTGGGTGCTGCTGCCACCAAAGCAGTTGATGATTAAAATAAGATGATGTTTATCCACAGCCAGCACTAAAATAAGTTGTTTAAAAGGGAAGTTTGTTTATAGCACAGTAGTATCAAAACTTCTTCTAAACATACTCCTTCTTCCAGGAGCTTTCTGCTCTGTGATGAGCAGAACTACTTTAAAGCAACTCAATGTGTGGGTCTTGGTGCTTGGAGAAAAGGAGCAGCCTGCTTGACCCTATTGTCCTTCCTTTCTTCTTCATTTAGCAAAGTCCTAACATCAAAAAGGAAAGAGAACAACTGCAGCTACCTTCTCAGAGGGGATGTGGTATGAGAATATTTTTTTACTCTCACAGTAAGTTCCAGATGTCAGATGTTGCCAGTGGATGGAGATGTCAAACAGGAGCAGGAATGATCACACGGAAGGAGTCACACAACCACCCTTGGTGCTGGGACAGAAATTATGTGTGGAGATGCAATCTGTGCTCCAGGATGACTTACAGATATCATACCCAAAGCCAAGGCAACCTCTGGAGTCTCCTACAGCTCAAGCAGAAAAGTTTTAAAAATACTGTGGAACTTAAAGATCAAGGGACAAACAGTGACACCACTAGAGTGTGGCACTTCATGGTGGAGACTTGATCTTACCTCAGTGGTGTTTCCTGGCTCTTCTCTTGGTTTGAGGAAAAGCTCTGATCAGCTCAGCTTCACACACTTTTCTGAGAGTCTGTGCCTCCCTTGTTTGCAGTACACTCTGTACATTTCTTAGTTTGTGGTGTCCTTATCTGTGCAAGAACAGGATAGCAACCCTCTCCAGAACCACAACTGCACCTTCCACCTTCAGCTTGTCTCTATATTTTGTCCCATTATCTGTCAGTATGATATGACCACAGTCATCATAAGGGAGACAGATCACCAGCCTTGTTTGTCTTTGCTGGGAGAAACATCTCTTGATCCATGGGCTGGCTAGTGCTGTAGTAAACAGTATGGAAAAACCTTGGGCTCAATTTCCTTCCAGTTCATTCTGTTCTCACAATGAAAACTCTTCATGTCTTCTGTTTTACACCAATCTGAGCCTTGCCATTCATGGGCATGCAAAAACAAGTGATGGTATTGCACAAGACCATATCATATTCAGCTGTGGACACTGTTTTAGTTCATTTGGAAAAACATACACCACAATTGGCAAGACTGGTATTCCTTTGATTAAAAACAATGAGGTACATTTTGGTCTGACTCCTGTTTTGTTGGTTGGGCAGATGTTAAATATAATGCATGTGAGTATTAAATAGTGTTTTCTCTGTGTTCATGTGAGCACATGCATGTGGGGAACTGGCAAATCTTCCTGCCTTAAAAGACAAACAGAAAGCACTTGAGCTTGGGACAACACAAGAAGAACTTGGAAAACTGGATGACTTTGTGAGTGCGGGAAGTTCTCTCTGCTGTGCTGTGAAGTGTGGCCAGCCAGCCTTGAGAAGACTTGTCACACAGAGAGAGGGAAAAACCATCCATCACTCTTTGCCTCAGCCATAAATTTCATCTGAAAATTAACTTTCACCAAGTAACTGCTGATGTTGTTCTGTATAACCAAAGTGCAGAAACGTAGCCCTCAGAAGCCATGTCTGACACCAGGTGCTGCAGCAGATAAGCAAAATGCTGGTGGAAGATGCCCTACATCTGCCTAGAAACCTTCCAGCCCCACTGCAGCTTTTCCTGGCAGCAGTAAAGTCCAAAATGAACCATGCTGAACATGAGGAAAAATTCACCAAGGTTGTGCAATACTCAATGTTCATTGCAATCATATTCAACATCTGTCAGAGTCCTCAGCAGGCTACTGCAGTGCATCTTGCTGTAAGAGAAGCAGGGCTTGGGTTACCTCTGCCCCAGGGCTGCTCTGCTGGTTACGTCCTCTTAGACTGGTATCTCTGTTGCCAAAGTGAAATTACATTGGTATAATGAAAACACTTCCTACTTTACCCTCAAAAGACAAGCTTTTTCCAGAAAGAGCATTTATAGCAGGGATCAGGAGAGCAGCATTGCTACAGCCAAACCTCTGCTCCCAGCCCCAGGATGACTGGGCAGCATCGTGGGTGTGCTTCAGCTGGGGTAAGGCCACAGAGAAAACTGACATTAGGGCTACATCACCCTCAGGCCAACACAACTGAGGATAGCAAGAGTAATGCTGGGCTGTCTGAAGTCCTACTGAAATACAAATATGAGTCCCTATCCTCCCTGCAAGTAGAGGTGCAGGCTGCCTCTTCTGCTTCTCCCTTTGAAGGCCACTACTAAATTTCTTTGCTTGAAATAAAGTCCAGGACAATAGGGGAGCAAAGTGCTCTATAAAGATAGCCCTTGCTGTTTTCTTTGCTCTGTACTTCCCAGGCCTGGGACATCATCAGAAAATACCAAATTGTGGACCTGGACTTCAGTATCAAAGCATGACATTTTTAAAGAAACCAAATTCCTAAATCAAGCATTAAAAAAAAAAATCACGTTGCATGTATGAACCTATTCCACTGGACTGTGCCTTGTATTCAGAAAGCATATTTTCTCCTCCTCTAATCTCACTGCAATCAATCCTTAAATTACACTGGGCACCTTAATCACAACATATGACATAAATATTAATTCTGTTAATTCTTTCTGAGTGGTCCAACTTCAGAGAAACCTCATGGCAGTTATTATTATCACATTCCACAGCATCCAATCACTTCTCATTGCATTCACACATCCAGAAAGCTGTCTCCCCCAGATCTCTGCAATGTTGCCATGAGCCTGCAGTAAAAAGTACTGCACCCAACAGAAGAGAAAAGCAAAATATTTAGGTCAGCTCAGAATAAATCAAATTCAAATAAGAATCTGTTTTGCAGCCACATTAAAATAATAATAATAATAATTCAGTGGAGGAAGAAAAGAAAAGCTTTTACTGTGATGTGCTGCTAAGGTAAGTTGGTAATGCAGGTGTTTTGATGGAGAAACTAGGTCAAGTTTCTCTGAGATGTGGGCAAGGCCTCAGATGTTGTTTAGCATCGTAGGAGTCTGTGGTACTTGCAGGCACTCTGGTGAGGAGAGGACACTGAGGCAGAGCTGTTTTCATGTGGGTGCAATGGCAGACAGTGCTATCGGCTGGGAAAAAGGTCTACAGACCTTTAATTTGCATCTCTCCCCTCCCTGTCCCTGGGAAATCAGCTGCTGAGAACTGAGGAGAGGTGACCTCCCAAAAGAACTAATTTGCATCTACTAAAGAGTAATTGAAAATGAAAGAGGCTTTCACTAACTCTTTGGTCAGGTTTCACGTTTCACCTGTTTAATCAGAAAAGTACCTTCAGCATGTAAAGCACCACAAGGCCCACAGTGAGATGAAACAAAAAGCTTCTTCAGCATGAACCCAGATGTGTCCCACAGAGCACAGACCAGGCAGGGCTATTTCCCCTACCAAAGGCACCTACCTCTTCCCTGATGAGAGAGCATCATGAGACCATTTGGGAACTGGGCCCATCCTGCATGGACACAGGGCAGCACTGAGAATCCAGCCCTGCCATCTTCAGCCCACCCAGAAACCACCCCCTGTCACCTTGAATGGGAAGCTGGGTCATGCTGAGAGCCAGAAAGGTGCCAGTGGTGTTTCCATTAGGCTGCACACTATGGCATGGCCAGAAAGAAAACACGTTGGTTTCACACAAACACCCTCTTCTGCTTTTCTCCAATGTGACATCAGACTGCAGCATCCCAGCCATTGGCCCAGACCGTGCACAAGCAACATGTCTCATCATGGCATGGGTGTTAAATGGGTCCACAACACCAGTTCTTAAGAGAATGTGAGCTAGAGGACCCCAACTGCTGTACTGTGACAATTAAAAGGTGGAGAAGGAAACTGGCTGCCAGCCATGCCAAAGACCCCTCATATTTTGCCGCTGCTACTACCCACTTCATCTGCCTTTTCCAGTCCATTTCAAGTGGCAATTGAAGGATCTGCTCTTGCTTCAGCAGCCTCTCCATTCACTGACACAGCTCTGCTTGTGATGAAACATTTCCAGACAAAAGGTCCTTCTTGACTCAACCCTCCTGATAGGAAAACAGAAGTAAGATCCTTCCCCATGTGTGTGACACATGACTCACCTTCACAGATCTCTTTCCCAGAATAAGGAGAAAAAAAAAAAAAAAGGAAGTACAGCCTAGCAGAAACACATCAGAAAAACAAGCAAGCACTGAAGTCATAAAAAAACCTGCTACAGACAGCTTCTACAAATCTACAATATCATCACATGAGATTATCATGAAGATGCCTTGGAAATACAGACAGCAGCGTGATGTGGTGTGAGTTAGTGTTTGCAAGAGGACAGCAAACACAGGACAGCATCCAGGAAACTGCTGTTACTGTGATATCTGTCAGGCCACATTAACACTGCAAACATCTTAGTGACCTGCAAAAAGCATTTGAGAGAGAAGGTAAATGAATTTCCGAGCTTTGTGTCCCTACTGTTTATATCCTGCTTGTCACTAAGTCAAAGTCAGCTGAACAGCTCTGCCAAGCCCCAGCTGCCTCCCTGCAGCCCTCACGTGAGCAGCAGTCACAAGGAGCCACATCTCCCCAGTACTACTGCCAGCAGTACATTAAAATTCTGCCCTTGGTTTAGCCAGGCATTTATCTGGAAAGGAAGAGTGGGAGTCATCTGAACACAAGAAAGTAAATAAAAAATAGAGAAGTGCATCTCAGACCATCACTGAGTCTCCTCTAGCAATGAAATGCGAGGAGCCAGCACTTGGAGGCAATAATTCACACACCTTGAAGCAGGCAGCAGATCTAGGGGAACTTGGAGGACTGATATCTCCCCAGTGGCAATGCAGGGTGGCCACCTGATAAGCCCAGCTGCAATGTCAAAAAGGAGGGGACTATTTCCACATCCTGGCACATGCTGCAATATAGCTAGTCCATGAGGCCACTGACACCCACATCCAGGTTTGGAGTTTCCCTGAATGAAGCCAATCACCAGATTTCCATTTAAGTCAAAGACACCAAGGAATTGCAGAAATTGTAACATGCTTCCCAGCTGGTCAGTTTTGGTCTGTTTTCATAATTTCTTAATTCTTCTGAATTAGCTTTTCCATTATTAAATTTCATGAAGCAAAGGGGTTTTCTCCCCTTTAGGGAGGCTGGCATGGGTGGGCCACCTGTTCAAAATCTGACATGAAAACAACCTGGATGACAGAAACAACAGTGGAAAGAAAAGACTGCTCAGAAAAAACAGCAAAACAAAACTGCTTTGGCAGCCCCAAGCTTTTCACACTTGTATTTGCAAAAATCAATACCCTGGTCGGTTCTGGAAAATTCAATATGTGGAAAGGGTCCTTTTTATCCCATACCAGAATTAAGCCCAAGTAAGTGCCAGCTTTTGCCCAGTAAATGCCTCCCTCTCTACTCCCTCTCTGAGGAGCCTATACTGAGTGAACTTGCCTCACCTGCTCTCCCACTGTGATCCTTTGGGAACCCCAGCAAGAGGGGAGAGAGAAAACCTCTGGTAGATTTGCAAAACAGAATATGATGCATTTATGTCCATGAGAGAACTGCTCACTAGACACCAGTCCTGCTCACCAGAACAGGCAACAGCTTTTCTTCTAATGCCACCCCCATGTGGTTTGCACTGAAATCCCAAAGCCTCCTCCTCCAGCAGCTGAGCAGACAAACCACAGCCCAGCCACTTTCTCTCTCTGTGTTTCAGTTTTCCTCTTAGCAGAAGGGATAACAAAATTACCCAGCACTCAGGAATGCTGTCGCTTTAATTCATTAATATCTATAAGTAGCTTAGAGCTCCTCAGCCATAGGGGGCTCTGGGAATGCCAGTGGAAATGCTTTGCATCTTGTTGCTGTACTTCAACTTTCCAGATTTCCCTATTGCATCCACCGATTCCACTAACTTGAGCTCTGAATTTTCTGACTTGGCAAATTCGAATCAGCTTTTCTCAATGATTCTGTGAGTAAAAATGTGCTCTTTGTCAGAGAGAGGAAACGGGGAGCAGCACTAGGCTATCTGTATGCTGCGTGAGTCAGCCACAGTTTGTGCACCTGCTGTGACTTACAGTCTGAATGCATTGACTGCCCTCCGAGATGCTGGTGTTCCAAACAGATGGATTTTGTAAATCCTGTTAATGTTTCTATGTGTAAGAGCTTCCCAGCAGAAAAGGATCATGTCCACGTGAGTATCAGATCCACTTACCCTTACAGATTTTAGAATAGTAGATTCATTTTACTCAGGCTGGAGATATAAATAGATTTATCGTAGAGTGGGCACCTGGTTGTGTTTGTGAGAATGGCGACTTTCAGGAAATTAAATTTTAAATTAGCTGCTCTAAGCTGTAAGAAGAGGAGAAATGTGTGTACCTACACACACGGGCTCCGGAGAGCTCAGTTCCACCATACTCCAGCAAAATACCCAGCCTGGAGATAACACTGGGGCTGTGCATGCAAATGGCTTGTTCTGCTCTCTCTCAAGCAGGGTTTTATTCCAAAAAAGTTACTGGAATGTTTTGCTCTCATAAGGTTTAAGGAGCTTAGGCAGGGAACATTGCATAACCCGTTTTCTAAGTATCAGACTTTGACATGTACTGAGCTCCTTTTGCTTCGTTCATGTGCAGTTGCCTTTTGCATGGGATGGGACTAGAGAAGTAAACAAGGAAATTGAACTGGATAAGAAAGGAAAAAGAGTTCTGGGAGTTGCTGCTGTAAATGCAGGAGAAAGGGAAGTGAGAGGTAGCAGGAACACAGCCTATGTACACACAAAATTGCCAAAATCTTTCTATTCTCCTAGGCAAGGAGGATGCAATGGGGCAGGGCACACAAATGCCACACACCTGCTTGTGCATGCCATCACCTTCCAAGGGCACTGGCTGTTCTGGATTGACCAAATATAGCTAAACAAGGGGGGAAAAAAAAGTGGTGAAGGTTAGTATGCTTCAGCAACCACAGTAGAATGCTCTTTGCCACCCCTGGAAGCAGCCTCTCTTGGCTGCCTCAGTGGTGGGTTTAAGCATGGCTGTGGTTTGGGAGGAGGAGGAAGAGCAGGAGGAAACTGCCAAAAAGCTTTTTTGGTATGTTTGTGAAGGGACCCTAACACCAGGAGGGGCTGAGGTGCTGGGGCAGGGATGTGGCAGTCCAGCTACAACCTCACCACCCGAGCTCAGAGGTTGGCAGAAGGTGCCCTTAGGAGCTGGTGTCCAAGAGGCTGAACCCAGCTCTCAGACATGCCTGTGTTTAGAGAGACACCATGACACTCTGCTTCCCTGCATTGCTGGCATCACCAGTAATGGAATGCTAAAAACCCACTGCAGACTGTAAAACCCTCCCTGCTGTTACCGGAATTTATTATGTGGGCAATTAACATAGGCAATCCCATTGCCACTGGTGGGATTTATCTGAGTAAATCTCACATGTGTTATTCTTCTACAAAAACAAGTGATCAACTTTTTGGCTTGGCCTAAGTTTCCAAAGATAAATGTCTCCCCTCATTCATTACTAACTACACAGCTTGCGGCCATGTGGCGTGAGTATAAACAAGCTGAACAAATGTCTAGTATGGGAAGGAATGAAATGTTAATGCAAAAAATTGATTCAATGATCTCTTTGCAGGCAGTGAGATGGATATTTCATTGCCAGGTCTGACTATGTAATATAGTAACTGTGTGATTAGCACTTAATGATTGGAGTTTGTTTCTTTTCCTTCCCAATCATTAAAGCCATGTTGATTTGCTCAGGACATATTGATAATTTCTGAATATATAGGCAAGCAAATCAGAAACCACAACAGACTGCTCAGGCTCTGTTTATTTCTCTGCACTGACATGCAGCAGACCTTGGCAGATAGAGAGGTCTCCACCAGGGCAGGGCAGAGGATAAGGAAAAAGAGGATGAGGCAGTTCCTGAGCTCTCAGGCCTCAAAAATACCGAGTCACAAGACCACATCCATACAGAGAAAGATGACTGGGGCTCTGCTGCTGTTAAGCCTTGGGGTCAGCATCCCACACAGCTGCTGAGCACACAGAACAGCCCCCCTTGCTGTGCACAGCTCACAGCCCTGAGCACAAACATTGACTTCATGAGCCTGTCAAGCAAATCCTCACCTGCACAAGAAGCACTTCTCCTTCCATTCTTTGCCACAAAAGTCTTGGCTTCCAAGGTGATTTCCTGCTTCCCTCCCCCATTACTTTCTGCAGCATTTCAGAGATTCCTAGGCAAGGCTGCCCTTCATGCAGAGCACCCAGTGTGTCTCTGCACCACATGTCCATATGCATTTTAGCACAGCTACTGCTATAATTTTGCTTTTGATGATGTCTGTAGCATTTCCCAGTCCTGGGAGATCTGACCCTTCACCACCACTCAGGCTGCTACAAGTGGTGCTCAAAGTGAGGCTCTTGAGTACCATGGCTGGGATTTTCAAAGGTATTTAAGGGGGGTAGTGCCTACCTCCTGAAGTTTTACAGGAAGAAAGGACGGCTAATTCCTTTAGTTATGACTACTTGTAAGAAAAGAGGCTCTCTGCCCACAGTGTGCAGCAAGGATGCTCTCATGCATGCTGTGAACTGACCTGTGTGAGCACATTTATGTCCCTGCTCATCACCTGGCCCAGGGCAAGATGTATGTAGGCTTTGTGCCAAAATCTCTGCCGAGATTCTTGTTTGTGTTCTGTGGGAGAAAAATCCCAAAACAGAACAAGCTACAGTTATGGATAAATATTCATCTGGCATTCAAGAGAAATGCAAAGATGCATCTCAAGTCAGTTTCCATCTTCTAGTGATGATCCCAAGCTCCATTACTGGAAGCAAAACCCAGCCAGCTAATTCATCCCTATTGCCTCCAATGCCAGAGCAGAAAGCCTGTTTCCTACCCAGCTCTGTGTTACCAGGCAAACTGCCTGCTTGAGTGATGGACTTCATTATGAGCAGGAACTGTGCCAGGGCTTTGGCTCTGCAGGTAGATGATGACCAGAGCATGTGGGAGGGTGGCATGGTCGAAGGGATCAGCGCATCGCTCCGGGTGCCTCCTTGCTCAGGAATGCTCCTGCTAATGTGAATGGATGGACAAGGCAGACCTCACCATATCAGTTAGGAACAGTGTTGTCATGTAGCCTAGATGTAAAAAAATATGCTTGGGCAAAAGGAAAAACCTAAAGGAAAACCTTGTATTGGTAAACAAAACAAGCCAGGACACTTTGCACCCTCTTAAGGGCAAGTAAAGTGATACATCTCTCACCATTGAACTCTGCACCCTCAAACCAGAACAGCTTCATCTTCATTACCTGCTAGCCCCTGCTGTTCTCCCAGCCGTGCCACAGAATCTGTGGCAGCAGTGGTTGGGATGGTCAAAACCTTTAAGGCATTAATAATTATGGAGAGGGTCTCCAGCCAGTGCCCTGACCCTGTTTAGCTCACTAGCCTGAGTTTAGCCAAAGGGCCTGACTCAGAAGTCAAGCCCTTTGGACTAAGAAGTCCAAAGCTGGCTTTTCTCAGTGCTGTGGGTTGTGCTGAGCCTGTGAGTCTAAACTGGGAATTCCCAAAGGGACTTGAATTCCCCTGTAATTAGCAAGGGAGCCTGGAAATCATGTACTGTCCCACTTACAGCCCACTCCCACTGGACAGGCAGTGGGCCCAGATGGCTGGTTTTGATATAAAACATGTTTCCCCTATTTTTGTCACTCCCTCCCTGCTACTCATGTATTCCCCTCACCCGGCTATGGCTCCCTCCTTACTGCAGCCTGGCTGTGGCCGATGACTCACAGCAGAGCCGTAAATGTGGGGCTGGATACTTCAGTGTAAGCCAACACACCCCACAGAGCAGTACCAATCAGTAACACAGAGCTGGGTACATGGCAAAGGAAATGGATAGAAATCTCCCTAAATCCAACTTCAAAAAACTGGAAAATAACTCACTGAAATCAGTTTATTTCTGGGTTTGTATTTCCGATTGATACTGCTGTAGGTGGACATGTAAAAAATTGTAGGTGTCCTGCTGAATTAAATTTCGAGGGTTCTGATGATGTCGTGTTACATTATAAATAGTGTCTGCCTAAAGCAGTTGAATTCATTCTTACAATGCTTTTTTTTCCCCCTTAAAGTCATGGTGCCAAGTCCAATAAATTGGTAGAAGAACTCCCACTCGCCTCAGTAAATTTTGGATCAGATCCTGCAGGATTAGCCCACATGCGCTTTGCAGAGCAAAGACTTGCAGAGAGCAGTGACAGATTGATGAGACCCTTTCTGTGACCAAGCATTTGCCGACAGGGGTTAAGTTTCCATGGCCAAACACTAACAGGCTTATGCCATCATTTTAATGCTTCTGCATCCATTATGTTGAAAGTGAAATGAACACATCTGGATGCCTGGACATGAGAATGATTAATAAGGGGTGGGGGGGGGGGGGAAAGGCAGAATACTGAGCAGGTAAAATAAAGAGTATGGGACTTTCTTCAAAGAGTTTTGAACAAATGTGGGGGGTTTGTGGATCTGATGAATGGCATGTGCTCTTGCACAAATGTCCTACACTAACAGATGTGCCCAGGGCTTGATTCCCAATTGAGGGGCGCTGTCAAAGCTGTACAGAAGTGCAGCTCCTGCTCACTTTGGTAGGAGCTCCCTGTGCACAACAGAGAGCACAGTGGGAGCAGTAGGGCCCAGGTTAAAACTCCTAATGTGAGGAAATTGGGAGTTAAGTCTAACTGGCTGCATGCATAGAGAGAGGGTTTTAATAAACATGCTCCAGTGAGAGGACAGGCAATATGTTTGGAACTCTAGACAGGCTCTTTCTGCTGTCTGTGTTTTGTTTCTGAATCCAATGCTGTGATAATGAATAAGCTGTTTGCTCTTTCAACTGCGTACCACATGATAGCTATTTCCATCCAAAAGCTTTGGCCCCTGCTTGTAAATTGATCCTGTAAAGTTAACTCCTTTGTTCAAGAGGTTAAGTATGTGATGTATCAATTGGGCTTTTTGTGGAAAAGGCCCAGAGCAATACACTTACTGAGCCATATATGTATTGCAGAATAATTTGCAGTAAAGGTATGTGGAAGAGCAAAGATGGATCATACAAAAAAACTGTAGGCTCCAGTTCAAGAAAGTATCAGTTCAGAACAGAATAGAATTTAAGCATATGCCTAACCCCCACTGAAATATGGCTTCTAATCACATGTTTCAGGTCAAGAGTGTGATTAATACTCACCCCAATAGGGAGGGATGTAGACATATGCTTAAAACCTCTGAACTGGGGCATGGATGACAAAAAGGCCTCTGGAGTCTGGACTGACCAGACCAGGAACCAAATTTGCACCCAGTCTCTACCAAACGCACCAAGGAGACCCACAAGGGGAAAAAAAAGTTGGAAGGAAAGAGCAAGATCATCTGGAGACATTTCAGAAGGTCAGAAATACAAGCTCAGTTTGATTCCAGCCACAAAATATGGCAATTACACGACCCTGGGATGCAGAAGCACAGCCAGGAAATGAAGACACATTGGCCTTCACCACTCCCACAAGGATACCTTGCTTACAGAAAAGTGGATGCTGAGGATACCAGCCCTGGACTCACAAGATCTATTTGCTCTTTTGACTCATGCTTTGGGCATGACCTTGAGCCACATCCCCCTCACAACACGGTGGCTCTTGTACCTGTCCTAACCTCCCGTGTGAGAGTAGAGAACCAGGAAATGCTTTCAGCCATGGGGGCCACAGAAACCCCTTTTGTAGATGGAAAAGTAGCTACATTCTGGTTAGTGTAACCATAAAAATATTCCAGGGAGCAAAAAGGGCTTCTGGAAAAGTAGTTTTGCCACCACTGAGAATTTAGAGTGAATCCTGAGGGAAAAAGGAATTTTCCTCACAGGAAGCAGGACTGTCTGCATATTGTCTTCTTCAGTGAAATTAACATTGCCTAGGAAGGATGATGTCTCCTCTAACATCTTAATCCCTGCCACCTACCCCGCTGGCAGTGGGATCATATGCATCTTTGGCAACAGGCAATTGGCATTTTCAAAGCATGTTAAATTCTTCCCTTCTGCTGCAGTGCATCAGGACGCGGGATTGGCAGCCTTGCTCGATGTTATCATTTTATTAGAAACCCTTGAAGGAGCATATTTGTCTTATCCCTTTACTTTTTTGTTATTTCTTTCTGGTAGCAAGAACCAACAGCCAGTGAGGTACTTTCCAAATAAAACAGTGGCACAGTCTCTGCCTTGCAGGGCCATTAATCCCTTTAAAATCCTCTGCAGTGTTGTGAAATAAGAGAATCAGAAACCCAACCACACAATTGTAACAATGTAAAGGTACTTTCAATATTTCTCTTTTCTGGGTGTCTGTGTGTGTGAGTGTGTTTAACCTTCATCTGTTTAATAAGGAGGTTTATTTTTCCATTGTAAATAGGAGGATTAGGAAAAGAAGTGTTCTTGATTTCCCTGCCTTAATCCAGTTCCTGCTCCAAGGTGGAGCATCACATCAGCTGTGCTGTTAAACACCTGAAGTACTTTTCCTCCTCAGGGACCCTGGAATAAGCAATTCTTATGGATGCCCCAGCAAAGTCTGGAACAGCACTGGCTCAAACAGTTTGTGGGGATTTCAGGAGCATAGTCAGCATCTCATCTGATCTAAACTGGTAGAGCTCTTCTGTGTTCCTCAGAGCTCTGCCAACTCATACCAGGTGGGGATCTGGCCCTCAGCCTCTATTAATTGTCACATGCACTCAGAGATGAAAAATACGTTTATCACAAAGCAGGGAGGAACCTGCACGAGCTGCCAAAAGGGAAGGTGTTCACTCAGCTGGGCTCAGAGGGGCATTGCCTCAGTGGCACCGGGCACAGTTCTGCCAGGAGCAGGGAGGCTCTCACTGATCTTAACCAGCAGTGACAGAGAGAGACCAGAAAGCACTTTGGAGTTCCTCTCTGCCCTATTTTTCTGATGTCTGTTATTTAACCAGGAATCAAGTCTCCCCTTGGTTGGTACAAAATACAACAGCCAAGGCCAGGCAATGTCTTATAGGAGCAGGGGCTCAAAGGGTTGTGTGGCTCTGTTCAGACAGGATTTTGAGGACAAATTTGGGCTTCTGAGGATTGGAGATATGGAGGGAGGAAACCGGGAGCTCCCAGTGGAGTAGGGCTATGTGCAGTGATGGTGGTGGATGAATTCAGAGCAGCTGACTTTCCCTGGGCATTTCTCTGCCTGGTTTGGGAGGTTTCATAGGGATTAGGGAAGGATTTGTTAGGCTGTGGTGCCAAACCAGTGTTTATCTACAGAAGCCTTTTGATTTTTTAATTGTGTCAGTGATCTCTAGCTGGTATCTCTCTCTCCAAACCCGGCCAGTCAGTGGAAATGGAAGATTTATACCCAGCCTTTGTTATAGGGCTGGAAGTAGGCAAAGGGAGGGCTGAGCTTTCTTTTGTCTGACTTTAAAAAGATACCCCCTCCTCTTCATCTGCTTCCAGCTCATCCTCCTGGCTGGCAGACATGGAAGCACTCCTGCCAGAGCTATGGAGGGATGGGGGAGGCAACAATGGCTCCCTTAGTGTGAGAGCATCAATAATAACACAAGGCCCCCTCAGATGCACACGAGCCTTTCTATTGACTGCTGTGGGAGTTGCCTG
Organism: Leptocoma aspasia; assembly: GCA_013399835.1. Taxonomy (NCBI): domain Eukaryota; kingdom Metazoa; phylum Chordata; class Aves; order Passeriformes; family Nectariniidae; genus Leptocoma; species Leptocoma aspasia. Next base: position 220,444 of record VXAX01002584.1, read on the forward strand.
CATATTTTAGGAGACAATTAGGCCGATGCTGTGTACACTGCCTATTCACTCTTCATCTCCAGCCCTGGGGAGCAGGAGGAATGATTTATTAGGGAGACAGACTTAATGTCTTCTGGCTTTGGTCAGCTGTGATGTGAAAACAGCCTCACTGAAGGTAATTAGTATCAAACCCTAATTAAAAACATAATCTTTCATTGGTTTGCTCACAGACAGCTACAGCACTGGAGCACAGTCTTGCAGGGGGAGGACAGGGAAGGTGTAAGAGGAGATGGCGAGTGCTGGGAAAAGGCAGGAGCTCCCACTCATGAGGAAGGCAAGTGTGGGCACCACTTGGGAGCACTCAGCCCCTCACAGAGGGCTGCCTGGCAATGGGAAAGTCTCCATCCTGCTCTGCTGGGGCTGTGCAGTGACCTGAAAAGCTCAAGAGAGATGGTTTGTGTCGGCTGGTGCATATCCAGGCAGTTCAGGAGAGACTAGCATTGCTCTCCGTGACAAATCCTCAATAATCCTCCAAAAGCAGAAACGAAAACTAAACAAGTGATGCAGCCTGAGCTTGCAAACAGGCATGGGTGCCATTGTTTGATCTTTGGTCCCTGCCCAAATGGGGCTGGTTAAACCCCAGCACTCCCACGAGGTTTGTACCAGCAGAAAGCCCGTGTTTTCATAGGTGCTGGGATGAGCTGCTCACCCCTTTGCTGTGGCATTGCCTGCCAGACCTCATGTCCTTGCTTCTGCCCCAAAGCTCAGCGTGGAGCCCCACATTAGCTCTCATTGAAAATATGCTTGTTCTGCCCTTGTGCCTGGTCCTCTGTTAGGTTCATTTAGTGACACTGACTGAAACCATTGCAGAGAGGGTGTTTTGTGCCTTTACACTGAAATGTGCCCTCTTTTGGGTGTCCCACTTCAAGCCAGAGGCCGCAGAATGGGATAGCATGTGTGCGTGATGGGGAAGCTCCTGTAAGGCTGGATGAAGTCTCCAGTCCCCATCAGCCCTCTGGTGGGGGTGCTCCCCATGCCCACCTGCAAGCAATACCCTGCCAGGTCTCCTCACTACATAAGGTGCTCCAGGGGACACAGCAGCTGCACCTCTGATAACAAATTAAACATGCCCAGATCTCTTCTCTGTCACTCAGGCCAACCAGCTTAGAATAGCCTACAGCTGTACTTCCGAGCATTTTTGCTCTCCAGAACAGTGTAATCTCTTCCAAGTTGCCTGCTGGGAGAGGTGCTGACCCATGCTGCTTCCTGAACTGCGCCGGAGACTTTTCTAACAGTGCAGACAAGTTCCAGTGCTTTTGAAACAGAAAATCTCCTAGCAGTATTTAATTTATCAGTCAAAATAGAGATTAGATGTTTTCAGTATCTTCAGATTAATAGAGGACTTCTGTGATTCAAAGGGCTATTCCAAAATGCCAATGGTGTGGGAGAATTTTTTAGGGCTGCTGTTCTGGGAAAAGCAATCTCGTCTTGAGATGAAGCCATTACTAATCTGAGCATGAGTCTATTCAGCAAGTTCACATCCGCCACATCTGCTGCAGCCAGCGGCTCTGGGGCTCTCGGTGCACGCCTGCCCATCTGCTGAGCATCCACCTGCATCCCACACCACTGCTGCACTCCCAGCCCCCTGCCCCGCCTGGCTTCCTACAGGCCAGGAAGAGACAGAGCCCAGCACCGCAGGTGTTTCCAGTGCAGCCCCGCCGGGATGCTGGAGCAGTGCCGGGATCCCGGCGGCGCTGCCAGCGAGGGGCTGTGCCGGTGGCCGTGCTGATGGCCGTGCTGTCCCCTCCCACACCACTCGCTTCTCCACTGCCTTCGGGCTCGCCACACGCGGGACCTGTGAACAGCCTGAAGAGCAAGCCAGAGCAAAGCTGGCCCACAAAGAATGCACATTGCTCCTTATACTAGAAAGCAGACTAGTCTAAACATGAAAATTTGTATCAGGAGTCTGCTGCTTGGGCTCATTTAGAGCTTTATTAAAGTTATATATATTTCAATTAAGCATCCATATGCCTCATCCCAGTTTAGCGAATCAGATGACAAATGGCAGCCAAGTAAACCAAGCATATTTCAGCATTGTACAGTGTGTAGCAACATATATGTATATGGGGGTAAGAGAAACTTGCTGACGACTCGGTACGAAAGCATGTGATCCCACTCAGTTCTGATAAGATTTCCAAATAAAGAAGAGTTTTCCTGTCCTAGTTTCATCTGGGATGGAGGTAGTTTTCTTCTTAGTAGCTTGTGCAGTGCTGTGTTTTGGATTCAGTGGGAGAATACCTTTGATAGCACGCTGATGTTTGGGTTGGTGCTGAGCAGTGCTTTCCCTGAGCTGAGGACTTCTCAGTGTCCTGGGCTCTGCCAGTGAGCAGGTGCACCACAAGGCAGGAGGGAACATGGCTAGCAGAGGTGACCTGAACTGGCCAAAGGGATATTCCACATCCTGGAATGCCATGCTCAGAGCATAAACTGGAGGGAGCTGGCTGAAAGAGGGCTGATCACTGCTCAGGGATGGGCTGGGCATTGGTCAGTGCATGGTGAGCAATTGTACTGTGCATCACTTGTCTTGAGTTTTATTCCTCTGTCCCTTTTTCTTACCTACCTTCTCATTACTATTTTTTTTTTTTACTTAACTTTGATTATTTAACTGTTCTTATCTCAACCCATGGGTTTTATCTTTTTCTGATTCTCCTCCCCATCCCACTATGGGTGGGGGAGTGAGTGAGCAGCTTAGCTGCTGTCTAGGGTTAAACCATGACACTTCCTTATCTGAGGATTCAATAAAAATTGGGTTTCTGTTCCTAAGAGGAACTGATGTATGCCATCATCTGTCCAATTTATTCTGAGGCGTCCTCAGGTTCCCCTGCATTGCTATGAATCACTTCCCCAGAATTATGTGCAGATATTTAAAATGTATGCCTGGAGTATTTTAAAAACAGAGCTAATTGCCAGTTTTGGGCTCCTTTTGCACAGTCTATCAAGAAGATTTTGAAGATTAACTGTTTTATTAGACAGGCAGGATTAGATCTTCAGCTGTATAAACTAGGACAGTCTCACTTCAAATTCCCATATACGATCTTTATCTCACTTGTGCATATGTCTTCAGCCTCAGGCTACACTCACTTCTTCTGCATCCTGTGAGAAACCCAGTGGGTGGAATAACCTGTTATGTATCCTAGTGTGGGGGAGAGGTTCTTGAAGCACCTGCCCTAGAGCCCACTGAAGGCAGAAAAAAGCTGCACTTAGATTTCAGGATCAGGCCTAAGCCTGGCACAGCAAAGCATGGCATAAATGAGTAATTTACTTTCACTATGTGCCTCATTTTCAGTGACTTCAACGAGACTCAGAACTGAGATTTTCCAGAGACTGATTTGATGCTATGGTGAACAGCATAGCATTGTTGAATCAGAGCCTGGCTGAGGTTGTTTCATTTGCATAAAATGGAACAGGGGTTGCACTGAGGGATGCTGCTGCAGACCTTCCAGGATGGATGCTCTCACTGCCACTCAGTCCACCTCATGCCAGATCCAAAGTTTTCAGATGCTGCAGTTAACCTGCCACATTCCCTATGGAAAAGTCCTTCACAACTCAATAGGAAATTCCAGCCTTGCTAATGCCTATTTTGGGGCTTTTTAATAATTTTAATTCTAACAGGAAATTGCATATAAAATGCTGTAGAATAGACAGGAAATCTGCTGAATTTCAGGGGGTAGCTTTGATTTTTTCTACAGTTCCCTATCCTTGAAGATCCTCATGATTTCACCAATGTTAAATTCTGCAGGACTTTTCCACAGAGGAAATCTGTCATTTATTTTCTTTACAGTTTCAACTGAGCAAATACAGACAAAATAAAGTTTACTGTGGCACAAGGGAGGCTTGAATCTGAAGTCACTTTTCAACAAATACCTGGAGCTGTGAGTGATATCTCATGCCCAACAGCTGAGTATTTTATTTGAAAAATCCTGCTACTTGAGCAAATGAGAAGAGGAAAATATCTTGCTCAAAGCTTTTCACTTTTCCAAAGTTTCTTTTTTCTCATTTCTTCCTCTATCTGCCTTGATTTTAAGAGACTGACTCACAAAAATGTGCTTTTCCTAGTCAAGAGAGAGCTGTATCCCCAGAATTATCACATCTAGTCCAAACTGAATCTTGATCCATGTGTTTCCTCAAGCCCCAGACTGCTTGAGACTCAGTGCTGTGATTCAGATGCATCTTCTGAGTGAAGATTAATTACATCTGGGTTTCATTGAAGCTTCAGAGACTCAAAAGGCTGCAGAGAGATCAGCAGAGATTTGATTTTTAAATGAAGGAGGACCCACTGATGCACATACATCTTTATATACCGAGTTTATATATGNTGGTGCTGAGCAGTGCTTTCCCTGAGCTGAGGACTTCTCAGTGTCCTGGGCTCTGCCAGTGAGCAGGTGCACCACAAGGCAGGAGGGAACATGGCTAGCAGAGGTGACCTGAACTGGCCAAAGGGATATTCCACATCCTGGAATGCCATGCTCAGAGCATAAACTGGAGGGAGCTGGCTGAAAGAGGGCTGATCACTGCTCAGGGATGGGCTGGGCATTGGTCAGTGCATGGTGAGCAATTGTACTGTGCATCACTTGTCTTGAGTTTTATTCCTCTGTCCCTTTTTCTTACCTACCTTCTCATTACTATTTTTTTTTTTTACTTAACTTTGATTATTTAACTGTTCTTATCTCAACCCATGGGTTTTATCTTTTTCTGATTCTCCTCCCCATCCCACTATGGGTGGGGGAGTGAGTGAGCAGCTTAGCTGCTGTCTAGGGTTAAACCATGACACTTCCTTATCTGAGGATTCAATAAAAATTGGGTTTCTGTTCCTAAGAGGAACTGATGTATGCCATCATCTGTCCAATTTATTCTGAGGCGTCCTCAGGTTCCCCTGCATTGCTATGAATCACTTCCCCAGAATTATGTGCAGATATTTAAAATGTATGCCTGGAGTATTTTAAAAACAGAGCTAATTGCCAGTTTTGGGCTCCTTTTGCACAGTCTATCAAGAAGATTTTGAAGATTAACTGTTTTATTAGACAGGCAGGATTAGATCTTCAGCTGTATAAACTAGGACAGTCTCACTTCAAATTCCCATATACGATCTTTATCTCACTTGTGCATATGTCTTCAGCCTCAGGCTACACTCACTTCTTCTGCATCCTGTGAGAAACCCAGTGGGTGGAATAACCTGTTATGTATCCTAGTGTGGGGGAGAGGTTCTTGAAGCACCTGCCCTAGAGCCCACTGAAGGCAGAAAAAAGCTGCACTTAGATTTCAGGATCAGGCCTAAGCCTGGCACAGCAAAGCATGGCATAAATGAGTAATTTACTTTCACTATGTGCCTCATTTTCAGTGACTTCAACGAGACTCAGAACTGAGATTTTCCAGAGACTGATTTGATGCTATGGTGAACAGCATAGCATTGTTGAATCAGAGCCTGGCTGAGGTTGTTTCATTTGCATAAAATGGAACAGGGGTTGCACTGAGGGATGCTGCTGCAGACCTTCCAGGATGGATGCTCTCACTGCCACTCAGTCCACCTCATGCCAGATCCAAAGTTTTCAGATGCTGCAGTTAACCTGCCACATTCCCTATGGAAAAGTCCTTCACAACTCAATAGGAAATTCCAGCCTTGCTAATGCCTATTTTGGGGCTTTTTAATAATTTTAATTCTAACAGGAAATTGCATATAAAATGCTGTAGAATAGACAGGAAATCTGCTGAATTTCAGGGGGTAGCTTTGATTTTTTCTACAGTTCCCTATCCTTGAAGATCCTCATGATTTCACCAATGTTAAATTCTGCAGGACTTTTCCACAGAGGAAATCTGTCATTTATTTTCTTTACAGTTTCAACTGAGCAAATACAGACAAAATAAAGTTTACTGTGGCACAAGGGAGGCTTGAATCTGAAGTCACTTTTCAACAAATACCTGGAGCTGTGAGTGATATCTCATGCCCAACAGCTGAGTATTTTATTTGAAAAATCCTGCTACTTGAGCAAATGAGAAGAGGAAAATATCTTGCTCAAAGCTTTTCACTTTTCCAAAGTTTCTTTTTTCTCATTTCTTCCTCTATCTGCCTTGATTTTAAGAGACTGACTCACAAAAATGTGCTTTTCCTAGTCAAGAGAGAGCTGTATCCCCAGAATTATCACATCTAGTCCAAACTGAATCTTGATCCATGTGTTTCCTCAAGCCCCAGACTGCTTGAGACTCAGTGCTGTGATTCAGATGCATCTTCTGAGTGAAGATTAATTACATCTGGGTTTCATTGAAGCTTCAGAGACTCAAAAGGCTGCAGAGAGATCAGCAGAGATTTGATTTTTAAATGAAGGAGGACCCACTGATGCACATACATCTTTATATACCGAGTTTATATATGCAAGAACAGGATGACTGAGTATTTGTGTATGCCTTTGTCTAATTGGGAGACTAATTATCCAGATACAGATTCATAAACAGAATGGAGAAAGAGGGCTGAAAAAAAGTAGAAGAGTAGATTATTAACTTCATCCTACCCAATCTATGCTCTTCCATCCCAAACACCTACAGAGCCTTCTTCCCTGTGTGGGGCTCCATCCACTCCTGCCATTCAGGCGCATTATCAGGCACACACAGCTGTTGCTTTAGAATAATGAATCATTAAGTTTGGAAAAGACATTTAAGAACATCAGGTCCAACCATCAACCTAGAACCACTGACATGTTCATGATTAAATCATGTCCTTAAGTGCCATATCCACACCTTTTGAACGCTTCCAGGGATGGTGACTTCACCACTTCCATCAGCAGTCTGTTCCAATGCTTTACAATCCTCTCTGTGAAAATTTTCTTACTAATATCTAATTAAATCTCTCCTGGTGTTACTGGAGGCCACTAGCTTTCATCCTTACATTGCTGTGTTAAACAAGGCCAAACACCTATGTGCTGTCTGGATACAGCAAGCATTGAAATTTGAGCCATACTATCAAAGCTGATTCATAATGATAAATAACATAAAAATCAAGAGGAGATTTTATGCTTTGAGTTATCACAGCAGTGCAGGGAACCCCCCACAAAATGCATGTTTCAATTCAGTGGCCTGGAAATCTCAAAACTGCAGCTAATATTTCTTTTCCAATTATTGCTGTGATTGGATAAAATATATTTTAATATCTTTGTGCTAATAGCTCTATCTAGAGAGAGAGAAGTATTTCCACTGCACTGCAAGACCATTACATTTATTTGTACAATTCACTTAACTCTGGCCCATGATATCGCCAGAAGCTCTTGATGGAATTATGGTTCCATAATTATGGCTTTATACATTACAGTCCTTAATAGCCTTAGGGCTGGATTCTCACTTGCAATAAATCATCAGGGCTTCATTGATTTTATTGAAGTGTATGAAGGAATGTCAACTTACACCAGCTGAAACCTGAGGTGAGATCTTCACCCTTTGAAGTAATGAGGAGTTCTGCTATCAGCTTAAAGGCAGCCAGAAATTAACCCTTGCTCCTCATTTTTCATAGCCACTTTGCTACCATGAACTGCATCAAGACAATAAATTGTTGAAGCTAATGCTGTCACAAACCAAGATGCTGCTGCTGATTAAAATCTATCATTATCACTCATACTCTAAAAGGTTAGGCACTAAAAGGTTTGATTCCCTACCACTCTGCACCTTAGATTCCCTTTGTACAAACCAAATGCAGCAACCCACCCTCAACTCCTGCAATACCCTCATACATTTTTATGGAGATTCTCATATATGCACACATAAATTTAAAGTTTCAGAGTATGTCACTGTGCACTCTCAGCTAATTTACTGCTCATATGTGAGCCTCAGTAAAAGGAAAGGATAAATAACAAGAAGACATCCAGCATTTCAAATGGTCAGCAAATGGATGGATGAGTTCACTCAGGCTCCTCTGGTAACCTCCACAGCTTTCTGAAAAGAAGCTAGACAGTGGAAGAGGAGGTTAAAATACTGAGTGTGGGGAAATGCATTGCACTGGGGGAAACAAGTATATAATATTCATATGTAAGTAGTGAAAATCACTCACTGCCATAGGTCACATGTGACCTAGTATTGACCACTTGAGGCAGATGCCGCTGTCACTTAAGAATAAGTACAATACACTGTCAAGTCTTTCCCATTAAAATAGCATATATAGAATCAATGTATTTTAATGATAATATTTTTGCGGGCTTAAATTTGGCTATTTGCATCTTCAGTTATGGAAACAGAGCTACTGAAAATTTCAGTCCAAAAGAGACATTGTTTTCTTTGGCAATTGAAATGTGGATGTCTATGCCTTGCCCCAAGTCAGCTTTGGCTGGCACATCAGAGATCAGCAGTTCCTAAGTCTGAGCAGTGAGCTTCTGATTACAGTTTATTGCCCTCCAAATCTAATTCCTTTAAAACAGGTCCTCCAGAGGTAGATTATTAGGAGTCTGCTAAGGATAGAACAGCAGAAGCCCAAATTTACCAACAGATGAGATGGCTGTGGCATAGGCAAAAGAAGGCATAAAATGTTTATCCCTTTAAGCCACAGTGACTGATGAAGGGTAAGCTGGTGGGAAGGCTCTCCAGAGACCTCTCCTGCACTGCACTGCTCCAGTTTTGCTTTCCTCTCTGCTTATGGTTATAACTGTCTTATTTGTCCTTCCACTAAGATAAACATAACTTTTCCCCATTTGAATCCATTATGACAAATTTATTGGGTTCACTCAGAGAAAAGCTATCTGTTGCTTCTTGATAGCTCCAGAACAGAAAGATTAGGGTGGGCTGCTGAAAACTTTGAGCTTCTCATAACTAGAGAATCCATGGCCAAGGGACAGGCAGGCAACAAGGAAGCTCCTGCTCCAGTGTGGGCTGTGCTCTCCTCAGGAGCCTGTGGCAGCTGGAGCACCCTTTCAGCTCTGATGCATCGAAGGGGGCATTTGGGAAGAAGAACCACGACAAACAAAAAGCAAAGACAGAAAGTCAAGAAAATGGAAGAGTAGCCAAACTATTTCCATGGAGCAGACAACTGACAAGGCAAAATCACTTAGCCAGACACTTACAAGTGAACAATTTAGCTTAGAGGATAATACACTGATGCCACAAGCTGCCCTGAAAGAGTAGGGTGGCTTTGTCACAATGGGCAGCTGGAATCCTTTCAGGTCCACTGCAGCACAAAATGTAATGGCAAGGAGGAGCCCACTCCAGCATGCACTCCTGAACCCACATGCTTTCATGTTAACTAAGCCCTAAAAATAACATGCTGTATCAAATGCAAATTGATAAAGTCAGTCCAGGGGTTTTTTCTCCTCCGCTGTCACTTGAAGAATGCTGTAAGCAGTTTCATCTCAGTCATTTAGTACTAACAGATGTCTCTGTTCCTTGCAGTGATGGAGAAAAGTGAAGTTTTCACATAGGGAACACAGTTACTCCAAACTACCTGCAAGACAGTGATGAATACAGCCCCAGGGACCACATTTTTCTGGGTACAGCGCATTAACAGAGCATTAACCAGGAGAACGTTAATTACACATTGTTGCTGCTGCTCACCCAAAAGGAATTCAGACTGGCAAAACATGATCATAAAAAAAAGGCATTTGGAACAAATCAGTATGTGTGTGACATAAAAATGCCATTTGCATCCTGCCTAGGAAGGCTCTGCTAGCCTTGCATCTGTCTCTCAAGGTCTCCACAGCACCATCAAACACACCCTCAGATGATGGTCCAGTGACTCTGTGCTCCACTTAATGAGCACTGACAGGGAGATCAGAACAAAACCCAAAATACCCTCTGGTAATGTTTCCAGAAACCTCCTTTTCTACGGCATTTTGAGCTTTTTTTTTTTTTTCCTCTTAATAATTCTGTTTTAAGACAGACTTCAGCATTCCAGGGACTGAGGGCCAAGACATCTGGGTCTCTGAGGTTAGAATGTGCTGTGAGGACACAACTTCCTGATTCTCTGCCCAGTTTCATCCCCAGAGTCTCCCAATCTGCTCAAAACTGCACTGTCCCCAGGGCCCACAAACCAGATGGGGACAAACCAGCTTAGCACACTCTGAGCACTCAGCTTGCTCCCATCAACCCCTTGGAGGAGAGCGGGAGATCCCTTCTGCCATGTCTATGACTGCTGGAGATGACACAGTCATCTCTTTCACAGAGAAGAAAGTCCCAAAGTGTCAAATCAATTCCCCTGAGCCATAGGAAATTTGGTTTCTACTCAGACCAGTTTAATGGAGTACAGATCATCCATCTTCAGGACACCCTGAATGAAGGGATACCTGTCACCACCATCACTATCAAATCACTGTTCAGAAGAGCAAAGTGACCTGTATTTTCAAATCTATACAAAAGTTACATTCAACAGCTGGTTCTGTTAGTGAAACACTCTGCTGTTAATGTGTGCACACACATGAGGCACAGCCCAGTGTGAGCGTGCAACTTTGGGTTAAAGCCACCATTGCTTTCTTTATAAATTGTGCACAATCATCTGTAATCTTTGCAAAATACAAAGTTTGCTCTCTGTTGCCTGTTCTGCACAGCTCTTTCATTACAGAAACATCTGTTAGAAGTGCTTTAGCTGAAAGCTCGTCAGACTTTCCATTATAAACCCCCATATTCAAGGGGTTACTGCAACTGAGCCATAAAATGTTGCTCCAGGCTCAAACTTGGCATAAAAGGTCTCCAGTGGGAGAATTATTTTTTTCTAAGCCCAAAATGTTAAAATACATACAGTTAAACAAAGCAATTCACTTTCCCTCAGAGACTGCCTCTCCTGATTCTATGTGTTAGACTTACTTATATGTACTAACATTGTGCATGAGCCTTTAAAAGCAAGCTATTGATTAATTAATTAATTAAGCTATTTGTTAAAATAAAGTCACCAACTTCACAGCCTTACTGATTCACTTAAAATATAAGTGGCCAGATGATTTGAGATAGAAAAGCAACTACCACACAGAAAATAAAATATCAATCCATATAAAAAAGCAAGATGGGGCGGGGGGAAGTACTTTTAGGTCATATTTTCATCCTCAGCTTTAGCTAACTTTTCTCTTGCAGAAAATGGATTTACCCCTGGACTGACAGTAGGATACAGTGACAAAAATGGCCTGAGGGCGAGTAGAGAAGCTATTTTTTTTTGGAGACAGCCTGCTCTAGAAGGATGGTGGAGATTAGCAGAAAGATGTTAAGTAGGAGGAAATATGCTTGTTTAGAGAAGATAAGCGGGGGCGTGTGGGTGTGTGCCTGTGTGTGTTTCACTGTACTGTACTGATCAAGGCAGTTAAGGTGATCCACTGATCCACAAGCAGAGGTAGAGACAAAAATCCTTCATGCAGCCTGGGGACAATGAAGAAGAGGCAGAAACCATAGGAGAGTTCAATTTAGGAAAGACTGGTTTGCAGCTAAAGGAAGATGAAGCAAAGCTAAAACCCAGGAGACCTTTGAATTGAAGAAGGGCTCATTTTTCAAGCTTGAGGCTACGAGCAGTGCTGATGCTCAGCAAGGCAGCCCTTGGGTATCGAATGAGCAAAACCCTTGTTACACCATTAATTGTACTGCACCCAGCAGCTGCAGCAACAGACCTCATTGCTGATCCTGCAGGAATTTAAGCCCATGAGTAATCCCATTTAAATTAATGGGATTATGCCTCAGAAGTGTAGAGTTAAGCATATGTGTATTGGCTTGCTGGAGCAGGCCTGGGGCAACGAGCGGGCTCACAGAGTGCCCTGCCTGCAGTGTCGATGCTCTTTGTGCTGCCATCCCACAGCTCCTGCTCTTCCATCCATCCAGCCATTGGGAAGGAAGGCTGAAGAATGAGCTCTGAGGTCTCTAAGGAAAACCCAAACTGGGGGAAGTCACACAGTGATTGAATGAGTGCCACCATTGAGTGGCACCATTTCCTCTGAGTCAGTCCTGAACAAAAGTCCCAGCACAGCTTTAAGATGGGAAACTGCGGCTGGATGTGCGGTCCCATGGAGGTGATGGAAAACAAACATCCTGCTGGTGACCGCCACATAAGGCCTCAGTAGCTCATTTGGAGGGTTCGTTTTTTCACCCTGGTGTTTCTGGCCAAGATCCAAGTGCTGTAATTCCAGCTTTCTGGTTCACCCTCCCAGCATGGGCTCCCGCTGTCTTGTGGCCTTGGTTGCATTTCTGAACACCAACGAGCAGCTGCTGGAGCCCTGATGGGTGAGGGACAGCGTCTCTGTACACACAACAGATGACCCAGACACCCCTAGAGAACGAGCATGACGTGAAGAAACAACAACCTTCACTCATGCTGAGGAGAGCTTTGGTTTGTATTAAAATCAGACATTGCACAGCATGCTTGACTACAGCAAAGTGGCTGCCCAGCCTTCACTGACATTGGAACAACTCAAGATTTCACTACGTTCCCTTTAATCCTCTCCTATGCTTCAGCTCTAGCAGTGAGCTCAGGGAAAAGCTGTGAACATTGTGCAGTACCTTCTGTGAGTAATGCACATATTACATCCTGCCTGTGGACTGAAATCTTGCTATCAGCATGCGGCATGATTGAGAGGCTCCTGGTTCTTGGACGTTGGCCAATCTCCTCCAGAGCTCTGGAGTTAACATTGCCAGCATCTGATGCATTGTGTCACACCCTCTCTTGAGCATCAAGAGCTCCTAGAAAGGAAAAGCTCAGACAAGGAGTCAGTCACTTAAGTCATAGGTTATCTGAAGTGAAGGCTACCCATGGCTTCCTTCCTTTTTCCTGTTTTCTGAAACCTTCTTCTATGGCAGCTGTCACCATATTTCTTAGGTCAAGAACAGTCAGATGACCTCTCCTCATATTATTAATTATTATTATGAAACTATTAAAGTCCTCTAAATTAGAAAGGGTGTCCCAAATGTCAGATATTTGACTGGCTTGTGCCCCAGCAATTCAGTTTTCTATTTTTGCTTTATGTGAACCATACAAATATGTGTTTTGACTGGTTAAAAAAAACTCTGCTTTTAAATACAAACAAATATTAAAAATCTGAAAACAGAAGCTGACATTAAGTAGCTGGAAATCTGGGATGGGTATAAGCTAAAAGGCATTTCCTGCTGCTACTATGTGTATTTCTACCTCTAATCACTGTCATGTTATTTTCTTATCCCTGGTTGTCCTCCATGGCATGATATGAGCAGATATCAGACAGGTCCTAAAGAAGCCTTTTAGAATAGACCAGTCTTTTAAGATTTGCCTTTGCTGTAAGAAAGGAATAATGTTCACAAAAGTTATATACTATTCTATATATTGAAATACTTTTCTTGGGCAGTTAATGTCAACTATACCTTTCTTTCCATTTTGAAATTTCAAACATGCTAATCTCTACAAGTCCAATTAAAAAAAAAATCTTTTTCTTTGCATATTCTTTATGTGAAAGTGATGGAAGTCATGTATTTAAAATGAATGGGAATGAATTGGAATCTGTTACTTTAACAAGAAACAATCTGGTATTTCCATAAGCAATTTGACTATGTTAATAGTCTATAATCTATCATGCCAAGAAATGACAGAAGCAACGTCTCAACTATATAAAAGTGTCAGGGGTTTAGTTATGTTTCTTCTTTAGAGAAAAGATAACTCACATGTCCATCTGGATCTAACTCAGCTGTTGTGAAAGAGCAGCATCAGCATCCAGAACAGCAGAAACAGCAGAGTCAGAGTTCAGGTCCCAGTGCCATCCTGTTGTTCCTGCAAAAGCAAGGCAAATAACCCTGGAAAAAATACAGCAGAATGCATCAGGGAGAGTCGTTATCCTTGGCTGTAAAGCTCTCTCTGAAGTAATTACTGTGGGTGTTGATTTGCCTTTCTTTTATTTTGCTTTTTGCATGTCAGAGTGAAACTTCACCGTAGGAAGGGACTGGGATAGAGATTCCTCAGCTGTGGTCCATGGCACAGTGGTGAGCTCAGTGTCCCTGCAGTATGCTGACTTGTACCCTGGACTTCATCTGAAAGGAACAGAGCCAAGGGAAGGAGAAGAGATGAGATAAACAGCAAAAGCAGAAACCATGGTCAACTTTTACAGGAAGGTCAATACCCCTATTCCTCTAAAGACCTCTTAAAAAGAGGCACAAATGCTTTTTCAGTATGGTTTTCCATGTAATGTAAATTGCCACAGGGATGTTACACAATGACTTGGAGGATAAGTGTCCATGAGGCAATTTCTTTATTGAGATGTGGAGCTCATCACAGAAAAGCTGGAAAACACCTGTAGGTGTGGGAATAAGTTTCTACTCTTACTGAAATAATATACTCTGGTCATTGTGCTGGCTTTTCAAGATCCCATAGCATAGAACATCTATTTCTGTCTGTCCTCTGAAGGATCCTTTCCTTTTTTTTCCACAGATGAGATAATTTACCTGGCATTTAGCAGAAGAAAAACCATTAAACCACACATTTTAGATGATCCATGATGATCAGAAGCCAAGAGACATTCGAAAAGGGAGGAAATGAAATGTGTGAAATGCAAGATTATGCCAATCTTGAGATGCAGTGTTAGAATTGGCTTTCAATGCACCATGTATGTTGTATTCTCTATGAATAGGTACAGCACTGAATGATTCAGAAGTCTGACCTGAAGACCAAAACACTGAGGGAAAATTTCCTATTGACTTCAAGGCCTTTAGATTACAAGCTTTTTCAAGAAGCACCACTGATTAATGAAATAGCCTCAGCCATATGAAACCCCTGAGAAGTTTAGTTCACTATGCTGTAGCTATTTCTGCCACTACTTGTACCTTAGCTGTCTGTCTCAGGCTGATCTATTTCAAATAATTATTTCTTTCTGGAAATTTAAAGGCTTGAGTCATCCAAGATGATGAATTTGCAGGGAAAGATCCTTTTGCATCTCCTCCCCACAACCCCACATTACAGCACTGTGGAGGCCTTGTACATGAAATTTCACTCCTCCATTAGAAAAACTTGAGATTTGACAGTGGCTTGAAATTCAACAGTTTGAATATGGCTTTTCAATCAGACATATACTTTCACATCTTTGAAAGCCAATATATACCACAGAATCACAGAAAAAGCTGAGGTGGAGACCCACAAGGATCATGGAGTCCAGCTCCCAGCCCTGCCCAGCACCATCCCCAAGAGTCACAGCATGTGCCTGACAGCATTGTCTAAACACTTCTTGAATTCTATAAGCCTTGAGGCTGTGACCACTTTCCTGGGGAGCTGCTCCAGTGTGCAACCACCCTCTGCCTCTGGCTGAAAAAACTCTTTCTAATATCCAAACTAAACCTCCCCTAAGCCTCCTCTGACAAACTTCAGGCCATTTCCTCAGGCCCTGTCAGGGGTCACCACCGACAAGAGATCAGTGTCTGCCCCTCACCAGGAATGAGGTCTCCCCTCAGTCTCCTCTTCTCCAGGCTGAACACACCAAGTGACCTCAGCCACTCTTCATACGGCTCCCCTCAAGGCCCTTCACCATCTTTGTTGCCCTCCTTTGACACTCTCTAACAACTTAATGTCTTTCTTACATTGTGTCACCTAAAACTGCACACAGGACTGCAGGTGGGGCTGCCCCAGAGCAGAGCAGAGTGGGACAATCCCCTCCCTTGCCTGGCTGGCCGTGCTGTGACTGATGTCCCCAGGACAGGGCTGGCCCTCCTGGCTGCCAGGGCACTGCTGGCTCATGTTCAGCTGTCCACGGGCCAGGACCTCCAGGTCCCTTTCTGCGGTGCTGCTTTCCAGCCTCTCATTCCCCAGTCTACACACACATTCAGAATTGTCCCATTCCAGGTGCAGAATCCAGCACTGTCCCTCGTTGAACTTCATATGGTTGGTGATTGCCCAGTCCTCTGATTTGTTGAAGTCTCTCTGCAGGGCCTCCCTGACCTTGAGGGAGTCAACAGCTCCTTCCAATTTTGTATCATCTGCAAACTTGCTTAGTATCCCTTCCAGTTCTGCATCCAAGTCATTTATGATGATTATGACGAGCACAGGGCACAAGAATGATCTAGGTTTCCATGACCAAAATTGCCTGAGACACCCTGGCTACGCAGGGTATACCAGCCCCGAGCTGACCTGGGCTGATCTAGACTGCAGCTGGGTCAGTGCACAAACATCTGAGAACTGCAAAACTCACCCCAGCTGAGAAGAGAGGGAATGTAAATCAGGGGTGAATCAAGAAGTGAAAACTACATATTCACATACCCAACAGGGATGGGAAGAAACTAAAGTGACCAAAGATGGGGAAGAGGCAGCTCTGCCACAGCTCTCCCACGCAGCTTTAAGTGACTGATCTACACTCTCTTACAGTATGGCTATGGTATATTTTACAGTATGCATTGAATTTTAATTTTTCTGTGCAGATTTCACAGCCTTCCTTCCTCCTGTGGCTTTTACTACCCATGAAGGGAGAGAGGCGGAACAAAAAGCTGCAAACCGAAGGGAGTGTGGGTGTGAGGGGGTTTGTGTGTGCTTTGGGTTTGAAGCTTTGGCCTGAAAAGAGATATTTCTGTTAACAGACGACAAAAGATGGATGATTTGCTGTACTGAAAAAGTTAGAAACTCCTGCAACGTCAACACAGTTCATTGAAAGTTAAGAGGGGGCGTGTTATTTTTAGGTGCTAAGTAATTCACAACATTTTGTGTTTAAAATAAAATATTCATCTGTATCATTATGAGTCATCTTTGTTCAAATAGTTTACTAAAATATTCTCCTTATGTAATATTATCATCCAACATGCCTGAGATCTCTATTTTATTTTAAAGTTGGTGTGCAACAGAAAGTCAACAGATACATTTGTATTTTTAAGGTTAATGGTGAAACAATATTTCAGGTATAGTTACTATTAACAAGTTGTAAATGTTGACTTCCCTTGCTATATTTTCAAATGTTCTGTGTCCTTTCTATTATTATTTTTCTTCTGCAGTTTATGTGCTGTACTCCTGCAGCCAGGAACATGTGTTTCCAATTACTTGAGCTTTCCATACCAGCTTTGTGTTCAATAGCAACATTTTTTTTTTTAAGGTACAGCTCCTCCTCCCACAGAAGTTAATATTCCTCTCCTTTTTCATGCAGCTAACAGCAGTGGCTCTTGATTTGAGGCTTATTTTAGAAATCATTTGATTGGGAGCTCCCCCAGACAAGAATATTGCTTTCTTCTAAACTTCTTGTACATTTTAAGTGAGAAAACCAAGCTTTCATATTGAATGTATATGAAGTCTTGAAGCAAGACAGGGAAAACTGATGTAATCCAGTCTGCCTTGCATGACATTTTCTCTAGTTTCTTAAACAGCAAAGTATCCGACTTGACCACTAGAGCCACGATGGTAGAAATATGAGGTATCATCCCATCCTTAAAATTCATGCTTGGGCCTTACAAATCCCATTCCTGGAGCATCTGTGCAACCTGTGTCCAAGTAATGTGTTGTAAGGTCATACATTGTGATTATGACCATTTGTACGTGGAGAATTGAGGCAGATGGATGGTTTTGCCTCTGTGTTGGCTTAGGGCTCAAGCTTGCATTTGACTTTTCTGCACATTTCTGGGATACACCATTGAAGAGGGATCTGAAGGTCCTTAAATGTTTCCTGAGGAGGGCAACAAAGCCAGTGAGAGGGCTAGAAGTCACGTCCTGTGAGGAGCAGCTGTGGGCTCTGGGCTTGTCTGGTTTGGAGAAGAGGAGGCTGAGGGGTGACCTCAGGCTCTCTAACAGCTTCCTGAGGAGGGGAGGGGGAGACAGAGGTGCTGAGCTCTTCTTCCTGGGATTCATTGGTAGGACATGGGAATGGTTTAAAGCTGTACCAGGGGAGGTTTAGACTTGATATTAGGAAGCATTTAATGGAATCACAGAGTTGAAAAGACTTTTAAGATCTTCAAGCCCAACCATTAACCCAACACTTCCAAGTTACTATTAAACAATGGTAAACTACTACTAACCCTAAGTGCCACATTTATATGGTTTTTTGAATACCTCTAGGAATGGTGACTCAACCACTTCCCTTGGAAACCTGTTCCAATGCTTAATCATCTTTTCTGTGGATATTTTTTTCTAGTGTCCAACCTAAACCTCAGCTTGTGTAACTTGAGGCCATTTCCCCAGGTCCTGTCACTTGTTACCTGGGAGGAGGGACTGACCCCCACCTCTCTGTAAACTCCTTTCAGTTGTAGAGAGCAATAACGTCTCTCCCGAGCCTCCTTTTCTCCAGGTTAAAACACCCCCAGCTCCCTCAACTGCTCCTCATAGGACTTAGCTCTAGACCCTACCCCAGGCTGCTTTGCTCTTCTTTCAACATGCTTCAGAGGGTGTCAAAATAGTGGAACAATCTTCCAAGAGGGGTCATCAACACTCCGAGCCTGTCAGTGTTTAAGAGGTATAAGGGCATGCCCTTAACAACATGCTTGGTCAGCCCTGAAGTGGTCAGGCAGTTGGACTAGATGAACATTTTAGGTCCCTTCCAACTCAAATGTCCTATTCTATTGATCATTTGTATAAATTAGACAGTGGCTTTCACTCAGGATTCAGTCTGAGAAAGGCCATGGGCTCACCATACAGAGAAAATTCAGGCACAGAGCTGGAATTTGAGATGCAGACCTTACAGACAAGGCAACATAAAACATATAGCCAACATAAAACACCTAACAATAAAATGTACCCCAACCTGAGGCACAGTCCATCAAGGTAAGAGCCAGAGAGACCCAGGCTGTGTCTTGTCTAAGAGCAAGGTATGGGGCAATGTTTGCGTGGAGTGGAGCAGGGTTACTGCACATCCTTTCATCCTGCTTCAAATTTGGATTAAGGTAAAACACAACTAGACAGCAGTTTGGCTGTGCCCTTTGTCACTTTAAGTATTTGTCACTTTAAGTGAAGTTTGGGTGATTTAACCAAGGTCAGCATAAGAGCTTGAATTTGGCATTATCCATGAACCTGCTTAATGAAACATCATTAACAATTTAACCTGCCTCCTAGGACTAGATACGGATCAGAAGGGGCAAGCCATGGGGCAGAGTGTGGTCTGGGCCTCAGGCAGCAGAAAGGCCAGTCAGAAGGTGTTAAGGTGTTTGGAATAGGTTACAAACCTCTGGCCTTTAGTCACTGAGTAACCAAAGACTGACTAGCAGATCTCTCTCTGACCTCTGTGAGAGGAAAAGTCACGATCCCTTGTTTGCATGAAAAGAACCACATGAACACTACTTTGTGGTTGCCCTGAACATTGAGGAATATGGGTACCTCCTTCTGAAGTACAAAGCTGATGAGGCAGTGTGTGCTAAAATTACAAGGTAGGAATGCAAGATATTTAGCCCAAGAAAAGCCATTCAGAAAGGGGATTAATTAATGCATGGTGTCGTATGATCTTCCTCCATGGATGTGCTTTGTAGACCTCAAACAGATGCTGTGTTTGAAACCTCCAAAGATAACATGGCACAGCATAAATGAGAGATCCTGTCTGAGCTGGGATGAGTGTTTCAACTGGTGAACACTTGCAGAGGGATTCACAGCAAGTGAGAGTGGGATGAAGACAGCCACCACCTCCTACAAGAGACGAAGGAGCTTTTCCCAAAGAGAAGCCTGTAACCAGAGTGTAAGCCAGAACACTGATGTGATGAGGGGAAATATGGAAATGAGACATCTGCAGAGCCCATTCCTTCTTTGGGGAAGTGCTGCAGTCTCTGTGACAATAGCGAGTCTCTTCTCTCATCACTGTCTCTCCCCACAAACCTCTCTGCTGCTGGTCCCAGGTGCATGGCAGAGGACAGGCACTGCAGCCCTTCTGAGCATGGGATACAGCACTTTCTGACTCACTGGGTCTAACACAGGCCACCCCACACACCCACTGCCCTGGTTTTCTGCCTGCAAAAGTCACCTTTCTGCAGCAATCCCAACCTTCTGCTGGGCCATCTCCTTCTCATCTACATACATCGGGACCATAACACAGCAGATTTCTATTTTACCCTTTGGCTTTGTTTCTCAGTCCTGTTTCCTCATCAGCATTCTAGGGTTTGGATTTTGATGACACACACACATGCATATGCATAAGCATAACAATCTAAACTCCTAATCAATTACAGTCATGGAAAAAAAATTGATTTGAGTTTATCTTCCTCTTTGTAGACATGTTTCCATGATGACCATCACCTATTTCCAAAAGTTGTGAATACAATTAGAAACAACATTATTTTCCCAGTGGTCTTTAATTTTCTAGACCACTCTAAAGCTCTCCAGGCTAACAACTCATGCTCACAGCCTATATTTGTTGCATCCAAATATTCAGTGCTTAGAGCATGTGATGCTTGCAGCATTTATAACAGTGTTGACTCTCACATGTCTATGACAAGCCTCATGGCACCCATCCATTCTTTCAAATATTCAGCTCCTTATGATAAGGGATTGACAAGAAATATAGCACTAATTTTTATGTATACATTTAGTCTTCATTTGTAAACATAACTTAAAATAATTGCTCACATGACTTCCAAAGACCCAGATCACAAGACGCTTACATCTTTTTTTTTTAAAAAATCCCCTAATTGTTAAACAAATCCGGTGATCAACTGGGGTTTGTCATACTGTTTGTTAATGTCTGGAATTCTTGACTTCTGTTTGTCATTTAAGTTTTCTGTAACAAACCAGTGACACCACATGGAGGAGGCATCTTTTTCAACCATTTTTAAAAAGGAAACCAAGGAAAACTTTAGTGACAATTGGAGAATAAGCCCGGTGTGATGCTTACACGTCCAAGGTGTCCTTCCAACCCAGCCATTTCAGCACAACTGACATCCTGGAAACCTACAGAGAATGATGTAGAGAGAATCATGTTTCTCCACAAAATATTTTTATTGCAGCTTGAGTCGGTGGTGCATAATTCAACTTATAGTTGTCTCTCAATATTATCTAGACTGTCCACATATCTTTGGGAAAAGATGAAGCCAGCAGCTATTCTGACATTATGGGGACCTCTCCATGTGGCATCTGCTTTCTTCAGTATCCTTTACTATATATTTCTATACAGCATTTTTGAGTAGAGCTGGTAAAAATAAATTGTTTGTACATGTCTTTGGTTTCCTCTCTTCACATGCCACATTGAAAAGAAAATAGGAGGGAAAAAAGACTACAAAAATACTCCCCATTTTCACCATTGTAACAAGGAACAAAGGAGAGGCAAAAAAGGAAATGCTTCAGGGTTTGGGGTTTTTTCTTATTTCAAAAAAGAAAAATAAACCAAATTGAAAATGAAACATGCATAGCCTCCTGTGCATTAGTGCAGGCTGTAGGTACCACTAAGGGTCAAGTGCTTCTTGTCAAGGCAGTTTCTAATGCCTGGACCTTTTCATAATGTCAAGAGGTGCTATTTGCTTATTAAATGTACAAACATGCTGTTAAACCTGTTAGAACACAGCTTCTGCTGTATTTCACTGAATGAAAAGTGGGGAAAGTGGCAATGTTTCTTGTGTAATGCAAGAACACATGGTTTGCTGCTGGATGGAAGGGGCTTGGTGTTTTTCCTAGTGCAACATTGCCAGCAGGGATGCTGATCTCAAAAGTAAACCTCCTTGGCTACTCATTTAGGAAGGAGCAGGACTAGTAATAAAAGTAGCAGGGATCTCCAAGGAAATGTTAAAATTGAAAGCCAGGGCACAAAGAGGTATGTTTTGTAGTGCAGCAAGAGGTCTTTAAACAAGTTAATTACTTAAGTTTCCAAGAAAAATAATGTTTATAGCTTATGGTAAGTTGTGTCAGTGTTTATGAAATCCTTTTGGATAGTGTTTCCCACTCATTTTCTCTAATGTTTGCAAAGTTTTAGTACACGCTGTAGTAAATCCAGATAGAGTCACAGTGTGACTAGGGAATGTGGTTTAGTGTGCCACAGTATTTATCTGGCATCCAGTTTCTGGTAGCTAGAGAGAGAGAGGTCTGGGATGGCTGAGACACAGGGCTGGCCAGCCTCTAAAGGGAAAGTGCATTAGTTTCATGTCAATATATTAAGTTATTTTTTTCAAGGATGTAAAGCCTCTAGGTGACTGAAGGGTGAAGAATGACAAAACTGGGACCTGCAATTTCTTTCTCCAAATGTTTTAATTATTCTGTTGAAATCTTCTCCAAGTCCAATAAGTAGGGCGGTAGAGAACTGATCTTTCTTTCAAATCTATAATGAAAAAAAGATTCCTAACTATTATAATGATGGGGCTTGTAACTGAAACAGGAAAAGTAACAGAGCTTGGGGCCTCATAGGTCGAAAATAATTTTCTGAACCATTTTGTTTATGATCTCAATAATGATTTCATGTGCTTTATCGTTCACATGCATATCTAAGCCTTTTTAATCTTTAATGAACTGACTCGTCTTAATTCATTAGCCGTAGAGTTCTTTGTGGAGGAAGTGACAATTTTGTTATCAGCTCTAGGAATACACAAAGCTACATCCTGGGGATATAAAGCAAGTGATCAGAAAGCTCAGTTGCTGTGGGTACATCAAGGGTGGATGTGGTAGAGGGTTTTTCCCAATTTAAAAGCAAGCATCTTCACATCTGTACTGAGAAAGGCCACTGGCCTTTCTTTTCCTAAGGTGAGGGGAGATTTTTTGCAGCTGCTGTGCCCTCCCAGGAATCTTTATCCATTCTTTAGCTTTGATAACTCTGCTTGCCTGAGTTTGAAAATTTCTTTCTACCTCATTTCTGCTGGAATGTTTCTGTAAAGTTTATTATTGTCAGCTTCATTATTTTGCCTACCATGCTGTCCCTGTTCTCCCTTTTCCCCAAGATGGACAATAACATCTTTTGTAGAGTTTTTCAACACAAATGTCTCATAAAATTAAACTTTTCACAATAATAAGCACAATAAATAAGCACAACCTTTTTTTTCTACTTATTTTTTAACTGGAAGAACAGAAAAGTGTAATTTTTTTGGTGGTTCTTTCTGGAAATTGTTGGAGATATGTTATAAACTGATAGTTTTCCATTGAATATAAAATTATTCCCTCCCCCACTCTTTTGAAATTTTCCTAGACAGAACCCCTGTTTTGCAGAAAGCACTTGCTCTTCTGCTTACAGCCTATTGAAGGTAGCTGGAGGACGCTAGTCTTTTTAATTATTGCTTTATCCCCTCTCACCTTGACCTAACTCTGCCCTGGTAGGGAATGTTTGCCTACACCTAACTGATTTACAGCAGATGTTAGTGGTAATAAATTATATCCCACTTCCCCCAGCTCCTTTTTTTTCTAGAGCTGCTTGAACGTTTTCAAATGAAAAGTCTCTCAATCTTAAAAGGCTTTTTTTTGGTCAAAATGCATATTTTTAAGTTTTATACCTATTTTCTCTCTTTTTTTAAAATTTCTGTCCAGTTTTAATGAAAAGGCTGCACATTATAACTTTTCTCTATTTTTTGCTTTTGTTTTTCTACTGGAAAGAGTGGCACTAAGGGGAAAATACAAGAAAAGAGAAGGTGAAAAATACTATGACAACAGAAGAACCTCTATGGAAAAAAAAGTGAATAACTGAAATAGCTCACTGGCAAAGCACATGGAACAAGGGAAAAAAAAGAAAAAAAGTTCAATCCCGACATGTTTTAGTTTTTCCCTGTTTTTCCACCAGTTCCCTCCTGACATCATCAAGCAACCATTTGGTCTTTGTTTCATGCAGCACGTGTTAGGCAAGGCAGATGACTTCATGCCTCTAAAGTCAAGTATTTGTTCTACAAGCTCCTTCATCTCACAGATGCAGCCACCAGTGCTCCAGCCACCCTCACAGGGACAGACCCCCATCACCAGCCTCATGCTTTCCAAAAAGTAGTAGGAGAATGACTGGGAACATGAGGACCCAACTTGAAAGATAATTTTTGTGTCAGAACTAGGCTGGAAGACAAGATGAGAGTTCCTGATGAAGGGATGCCCCAAAAGTCCCATTTTCCACCCCAGTGCTGCTGCCAGGCTCCCTGCAGCCAACACAACCTAACTCCATAGTCCAGGCATGATGTCCAAGCCTGGCCACTCCCAGGGAATGCTGTAACCAGTGCTGGTTTGCCAGAGCTTCTGTCTTTGAAATAATAAGCAGAAACACACCGCAAGAAGGTGCTGAAGGAAACCTTTTCCTATAGTGCTTCTGTTTTGTTCCTAGCAGGAAACTTAATATAATGATACAGGTTAATATTGCATGTGGGACTCACATTAGGGCCATTTCAGAGGAGATAATTGCCAAGGCCTTAAGTGAGGGCACCAGTCAGTGGGTATTACCTCTGTGTCTAATTACTTCCACCAGCAACTGAAATTCAACGTACTAATTTTTATCCTTTTTTTATTTCTATGAAGTCTTAGGAGAATCAGAAAATCTGAAGACATGATGTCTTCTTTCTAACACGCTTTAGGCAGGACTGTCCCAAAAAGTCAATTTTCAGAGAGAGGAAGTGCTTTGGGAAGTGGGCCCTTGCCTTAGGAGTCCATAACCTCTGGAAAGCAGAGAAGCCTGCAATTGTCCTCCTCCAGGAAACACAGTGAAGTCCCCATTCTGCAAACATGCAGGGGCTTAACTCTGTGCGTGTGTGTGTGTGTGTGTGTGTGTGTGCTTGTACTATGAATTTAAATTTTGCAACTCTTATGTAACTTCACTTTATTAAGTACATCTATGGGGGCAAGGGGTCAGCTCTATATGCAATATTATTGCTTCTAGCCTTTGTAACTAGCTAAGAGCTTTACATTAATAGTGTAACCAAGGTAGATCACATAAAAGAAATAAATTAAGAAGTCTAAAAGTGATATTTTTATGATGACAAGTGAACCACAAGACACAAAGAGCAAAGTGTGTATTTTGAGAAAATAACCAACCAAACAGGCTTCATCTTAATTTTGCTAGGGACTGCAGAGTTTGTTCCTCATTTCATAGAATCATAGGATAGTTTGGGTTGGAAGGGTCCTTAGAGGTTATCTAGTTCCAGCCCCTCTGCCATGGAACCAGATTCCTTGACAAAATGGCATGAAAGGAGTCTCCAAACTCCCCTGATGCTTTAAGTAGACTGCCCCTACAATTTCCAGGGGAGGAAGCAGGGCGTCCCCACTGTACCAGCCTAGACTAAACCATCAAACATCCCACAATATATGGGAAATACCCCGCAGACACCCATACAAATCTTGTCTTGCAGCAAAAGAGAAGTGGGAACAGAACCAGGTAAAACTGCCTCGGGACTACCGGGTACCCAGGGTCAGTGGCACATAGGAGTTCGGGCAGGTTGCTGCTGGGCTCAGGGTGCATCTCCTTCTCAGAGGTGGAAAATGATGCACCTTTTCACTAAACAGCACTATGCAGAAATCAGTGGAGTTAAAAAAGGCGAGGGCAGGGCTGAATGCAGGGCTGCTGCTCAGGCTGCGGGGCGCTCAGGCGGTGCAGCCCCCGGGCAGCTCGTGTTTCCAGGCGCTCGGACCGCAGCTCCGGCTCCAGCTCAGCCGCGGGCAGGCAATGGGTTAACAGGGACGCTGCACGTTAACCGTGTCTGTGGAGATCATGGCATGTTTATCCAGTGTTCAGATTTCCTGTCTGAGTGTTTGGATTTCCTGAAATCCCTGCTATCAGCCCAAGTGCTGTCCACTGAGCAGACCTTTTTCTCTCTCTCTCTTCCCCCCACCCCCCCCCCCCTTTTTTTTTTAACTTTGCTCACATGGTAGGTTTTCCTTCCTGCTCTCTTTCCAGTTGTAGTGCCTGTGTCTCCTCACCGGTCAGGACATTTATGGATGCTGATCAACACTCTAAGACTCCAGAACTCTGAGGATTGCCATACATTGGATTTCCTTCTTCTTATTATTATTTTATTTCACTTTATTTTATAATTTTGTGGCAAGAAAACCTGAAGAAACATGCTCTTTTTCAGCTGCCCATGGGAGAATATGTTTTAGTCTAAGATGGAATAATGGCCTTAGGCTTGAGGACCAAATCTGGAATGGGAATTCAGACTGCACACGTCCTGGTGAGTTACAGCGTGTCGGGCTGAGCGTGGCTGCTGAGGAGCAGCTCCGCGACAGGGACAAAGGCTGAGCCCGTCCATTCAATGTGGCTGCGGAGCAAACTGCAAAAAGCAGATGGGTGAAGCTGAAGTCAGAACTTTTTTAAAAAAAAAAAAAAAACAACAAAAAAACCCAGCTGAATTCCATTTTTCGTTCCCGAAAAGAGACACAACGCTCCACAGCCCAGATAATGTCTAAGTATACTTAGTAGCAAAATGTGTAAGGCCAGATTCTGTG
Source organism: Leptocoma aspasia (assembly GCA_013399835.1). Classification (NCBI taxonomy): domain Eukaryota; kingdom Metazoa; phylum Chordata; class Aves; order Passeriformes; family Nectariniidae; genus Leptocoma; species Leptocoma aspasia. The sequence goes on from VXAX01002584.1 coordinate 246,638, forward strand.
TGTCCTTTCTCATGTAAGAAACTTTTACTCATGTAAACAAGCTCAGTGGCTTTAAAAAGAGCTCGTGTAAGGAAGGACTTGGAGAATGGGGCCCACATTGTAAACTGCAATGTCTCACTCTCAGCAAAAATTAATTTTAAAAGAAAACTTAGCATTTTTTATTATCTCTGCATGTTTTCTTGGCTTTTTACATATTATTGTGGATCTAGACTTAAGTTTGAAGAATCCGTGTGCCAACTATTTGCCCTATTGTCTCTTAAATAAGTTTGCAGTAGGAGTGACAGTGTATTCCATGCAGCAGTTTCGGGAGGCCAGAAAGGGGCTTTCTGTTGTTGGAGGGGAAATGCTGAGTGCTATGCTGCTCTGAATGAGCTGGAAAGCTGCATTCAGACATGGGGCTTAGCTAAGGTTTTTAGCTTCGTTTTTGGATGTGAGAGTTCATGATGACATTATCAGCCTTAGGTGGTTTTAGCTAAACCACAGTCAAAAATGCAATGAGTTGACCAGTCTCAAAATCAGTGACTCAGAATTTGAAAAGAAAAAAAAAAAAAATCTTCCTTTCAGGCCTCTGAAACAGATTTCATTATTGGCATCCATGGAAGTGTTGTTGGAGTAAGTTGTGGAAGTTAAGGCATCATCACTGTTGCAACTTTTGTTCTGTCCCATGGCTGGAGGCTGTGGTTGTGCTGAACATTCCTAAGCTGCTCATTGGAGACAGTCCAGGGATTTGATTCTCTAATTGTAGGGGAAAAACTTGTTTCAGGATTTTCTTAGATGTAGAGAAACATCTATAGGAAAACCAGCTTTTTATAGTAATTTTACTTTCTTATAGTAATTTTACTGTTTTTCTTAGACTATTGAACTGAATTAGACAACTGTAGTTACATTTAGACTACTGTACCTGAATTCCCATGTACAGCACTGCATGTCAAACAAGAGACTGATATTTAAATTTTGGGGGGTTTAGTAGGACAGAATACTTTCCTTCTTATACCAATAAAGGAAAAGAGCCATTTTCCCAGTTCTTTGCAAAGCTTTCAGATTTTTTAAACTAGAGGTTTAAAACAGATTTTTTAAAACAGAGGTTTTAAACTAACTGTCTGGTGTGCCAGCTATCTGTACAACCCTTTGAACATGATCCCACTGCTCATCTTCAAGGTTGTCTTTGCTAAAAGTGGAACATTTTCTGGAGGAGCCAGACCAAACTAATGTCTTGTCTGCCTGGGAACCTCCAGGAATTCAGTTTTAATTGTTGACATGGGGCCACACTGAAACTGATGGCATTTCATGCATTGAAGGGTCAGTTCTTGCTGTGTATGTAGGATGTACTCATTCTGGTGGGATGACTGTCTAAAAATGAAAGGGGAGCCAAGGAACCCTCACCTGAGTTAGACTGGACTGTGGTGCCCTGCCTTGCAGTTACCAAGGTAATTGGTATTTGCAATTTGATGGTCTGTGGGCATGGATGTGATCAAACTGGCTGTAGCAGAAATGTGCTCCTCTCAAAGCTGGCAGAAGAGTCAAAGGTCATCAATGATCTGTGAACTGCAGAAAATACAGATGGGGAGTCAGGGGAAATATAAAGACTCATCTAGGTCTGCCCAAACCTCCTAGACTGGGAAGTTTTGTTGGCCTTCCTATGAGCAAGATCCGTGAGACTAGGTCAGCTGTGGGATTTTTGCCCCCTTTTTGCAGAGTTGTGAGAACTTTTCTGGTTTTAGCCAGGTTGGGAATGCTGTGGGAATAGTTTTTCTGGTGGTATTTTGGTATTTCCTCTTCTGCTCACACCCAGAGCAGGAAGTGCAGAAGCACAACCTTCAGCTCATTGTGTACAGGTTTCTTTTTATAAACCTGAATTCTCTGCCTGCCTCCCTCTCTTTTTTTTTTTTTTCTAGTAGCCCTCACATAGGATTAAGACTCTGTTGGATTTAGATTGAGAATTTTTTTATACATTTTCATATAACAATACTAAAGAATCAGTAGTTCTTTGATAATTCCTTAATAAATGATTACCACATTAATTTTCAATTGTCTAAGTGCAATATTCCCAATCCCACGGTCGATAACGTTGATGTGCCAATGTCCCCCAGTAGCTTCTGCTGGCATTTACTCCTGAACCTTCAGCAGTATGAGGACTAACTGGCCACCAGGACCTACCTACTCAGTTGCCCATGAAGAAATTCTGCAAATTCTTCTTTTTTTTCGTAATGAGCTGCACCATTAAACTCTCTAAGATGAGACACTTCATGCTTTCATGTTCTTTCCCTCACTCATTTTCTTTTTCTGCATCAGTGAGGAGGTTCAACTCATGGGCCCTCACTCCATGTGTCCAACTCACTCACCATCACCACTGCCAGTCCTCCTGCCTTTCTTGCTGTTGTTGGCAAGTATGGATAAACAATTTTGACAGGTACAGAGTCCTGCAGAACTAACTTCATAAGCAGAGTGATGTTTCACTGCTCAGATGATAAATAGACCAGAGGAACTAAACCACTTTCACCGAGAATGTGCCCCACATTCAAAAAATTTTAACCCTTCCTTTTCACGCTGTTTTCCTCAAAAAGCAAAGAATTCCATTTTGTTTCACACATGAGAAAGCAGATGATGTTTGGATTGCATTTTCCCCCTCAAGACTATCTTAGCCTATGCTGTGACCCCTTAATCTGCCATTTTAGAAATGAAAATAAAGTTAAGATGGATCTTAAAGTTGGTCCATGGCAAAACAATTATCTCTATCTCCACTTGGGTCCACTTTTAGGAACACTACATGAACAGCTATGCCAGTCATGATTTGAAACTCTCCATGGGTTTGTAAAACAATTTGCTCCTCAACACTTTCATAATCTTCAAAATTACAAGAAAACACAAGCAAAGGGAAGTTAATTTACTTCACTAAAATCCTCTGTAACTTAAGATTTAAGCAGATGCAAAGCAATTACTAAGGGGATTTGAGTTCTGTGCTTCTTTTGGGGTGTTTCTTTTCTATTGCTGTTGGCTCCAATTCTCTTTCTTGGGCTTTGGGGAGCTGTGGAGCTCCAGAGGGGGCACAAAGAGGGGGATGGAATGACAGTCTGGGTCATTATTTCAGACACTGATTAGCAGCAGGCTCAGCCTAGACCACACATCACTCCTCCCATGTGGCACTCAGGAGCCAAGCTCCATCCATGCTGAACAGGGTGAGATGTGAAGCTCCTTGCTCAGTCCCCCCTGAACCCCAAAGCTGGGTTCAGCCCTGCCAAATGATGCTTTTAGTGCATCTTCCTTTATCTCGACTGGAGTTAACAAAATCCATCTGTCTCTGTGAGTCAGCAGAAAAGTATTCAGCTTTTATAAGATTTAAGGGACATGGGATAGGGCAATGTCAAAGCACAGAAATCTTCCCCCAGCTTGGCACTTGCACATCACGCAGGGAGAGGGGGTTGCATTTTCAGTTCCCATTCACCAGAGGAGCTGATTTACACCAGCAGAGGATGTGGCCCGTGGTGTGCATGGCCACGGCTGCTGAACAAGGCTCCTTTCATCAGCAAACAAATGTGCAAGTGGCATCACCCAGCACGCCCTGTGACATGCCGGCTGCTGGCACTTTAGGAAAGTCAGAAGATAACTCTATTTTCTTCTCATCAAAACCAAAATGAGGAAGTCTCCCCTCTCCTTTTCTGCCCCCACTGCTACCACCCTGGCTTGAGCAAGTTGATCCTTAGGTATTTGTGTGGGGGTTTGTTCTCGGTGGTTAACCACATAACAATTTGAAGCATGTGGCTCACTCAAAAGAAACTGCCTTTAAACATTTGCAGACTGTAATTGTGTTGGAGAGAGTGAAGTCCTGGCTGGGGGCTGCTGGCCACCCTGGGGGCTGCGGCAGGAAGCCCTGAACATCCCACAGCAAGGTCCCATGAAGAGAGGGGGAAAGCTGATTTTATATCTAGGAACTTCTCTTCTTGACAATGCTCTACAGCCAGGGCCAGACCTTCCAACCTCAAGTTTTGTGTGTTTACTTGGTGTGTCAGAGCAAAACACCTGACAGGAAACAAAACAGAGAAAAGGGGTGGCAGTGAGGGGGACAGTGTTTTGGCACACCACTTTCATAAATAAAGACAGAGAAAAAATAGCAAAAAATTGGAGAAGCTTTGCTGTGAAGCTGAGAGTACCTGAGACTGCTGCATGACCCTGGGGAAAGGGGTGAGGCAGGTAGTGTGGGACTGGAGAGCCAGGCACTGCAGGGCATGGTGAGGAACAACCCTGTTTGGGGTGGTAAAATGCCTTATTAGAGTTCTTCCATCCCTCAAACCTGAATTTGTTGGACAGAGAGGAAAGGCTGGAAAAAGGAGGTGTGCAAACAAGATGAGCAGTTGTGCTTGCAGAGGTAAAGACCCCAACACCTGCATGGTGCCACAGCCCTTGTTATCTCAGAGCTATGGGGCTGTGCTAACATCCAGTTTTCAAGTATCTGGAGCTTAAAGAAGCCAATAAAACTGAAGATTGCAACATTTCCCCATGGGAGAAGATGTCTGTGAGACATTCTGCAAGTAGTTTGTGACTCCCTAAGGCCATGGGCTTTTAATTGCCATCTCATCCAGCACATTCTCAGTCCATGGTTAGGAGAGCCTCTCCTTGGCTACACGTATACACACTCCTAGGTGTTCATTGTGAAAAATAGCAAGTGCAACTAATCTTCTTCACCCAGCTACAAGCCTCACTGTTAATTCAGCAGGTAAAAACACTGTATCTGTACAATTGACAGAATAGCACCTGATCTAGGAAAGCAAATGGCTTTTGGAGTGTGGCCTTAAAGGTTGAAAAGTCTAACACATTTGGAGAAAAGTTAAATAAGGCCTTGCCAAGCCTTCTCTCATGGTGGTGCAGGGATGGGATTGGATTCCAATCAGAAACTGAGCTGTGCCCCCAGGCCCTGGGAGGACCTGCAACCCCACACATTCCTCCATATCTGTTCTCCAGTCCGGGGAGAAAATAAATCAGCTCTTAGTGGCTGAACAACACCACTGGGATTGCCACCTTCTGTCTCTGAATTATGATGGGCAAGTGGCACTGCCCAGACCAGCAGCAAGAGCAGCATGGCTGGCTCCCACTTTCCTTTAGTTCCCCTCTGCAGCAGCCAGAAGGGAGTGCGTACGTGGGAAATGCAGAGCACAGGGTTGATCTGCTCCTCAGAACTCCTGAGGCAAGGAGAGGGAGATGTCTCCTGCCAAGCCTGGCACAGCATCAGCAGGTCCTTTTTATAGCAGCTGGCCGAGTTCATAGAGGGCAATTTTGTCCTGGCCAGACGTGCCAGCCAGAGAGGCAGCAGGACATTTCAGGCACTAGGACAAGCCTTACAGTATCTGGACTCAGCCTAACTCCAAGCCCTTAGCACAGTGCTGTGATTCTACAGAGGAACTAAAAGCATCCAAGCCAACACTTCACGATCTTGTCTTCAGCAGTGGCTCACACATGAAAGGTGCAAGAGTTGAACAGGGAAGACAGGTGGTATTTCTACAGATAATGACCCCAGCATTCCAGGATCTCATCTGGAGGGTTTTCTGAGCTTTCAGAGCTCATGCTTAGGATCTACTTGTCCTGCAGATATTTGCAACATGCTTTATATGCTTTTTCCTACTTAAACCAGTAATCATTTTAGGCATCCATTTATAAAAGGCTCTTATAAGTACAAGAGATTGTTAGACAAAAATGAGTAGGCAAAGTCATGGAAGGAATTTTGTCCTGAATTTACAGTTATTAAATCATTACATACCCTCATAACAGTGAGGGTACAATCCTAGTTTCCTATGTGATTTATAGTAGTGCTAAAACAGAATTTTGTGGAAATATTCCATATTTATTTGTGAGTAAATAAGACCTATGCCAGCACCATGTAACTCCAGTGCTTTATTTATCTAATTTAGCATGGAACTATATTCCTACTTTCCTTCTGCACTAAAATCCAAGCAGTTCAGTATTCACACAAATTAATATGCCTATTGATGTAATTATTTACATAACAGCATATTTGTCATAAAATGTGTAAGACTGCATTCTCTGCTGATGTAGGATACTGGCTCCATCCATCTGATAAGAGGCAGGTTGTAGTCACACATCCTTTAATAATTACTTCAGCAGGTGTCATTTATTCCTGTTCATAATTAGTAGCTGAGTACTTGCAAAGCTTGTCGGGATCAGAAATTCCTACAATTCAGTAGTTATCTATATTCATGAACAGAGAGGATCTCTACCTTGGTAGAATAATTTCTGAAGATATTTTAAAATAATGAAGGTATTTAAAACTAACTGGTACCATAATTCTATATTAAGTATAGAGCTTTTGAATTATTATCAATCAGCAGGGTATAATTCTGATGTGCCCTAAATGAATCTGATTCCAGATTTAATCAATGGGAAGATAGGTCTTAGCCAGAATCCCAGACCTCACAGGTCATTTAAACTTTGTCATTTTTATTTTCTGTGTTTTTGAAGCTGTGGTAGAGAATGGTCTGTCATATTTCTGTATTGACCAGGATAGGGTTAAAAATCTAGTATCCAAGATGATCTACAGCTGGTATTTATTCTCACTACCTAGACAAATGGGATTTGGCTCAGTGGAAACAAATTTCCTTACTATTGAGAATATTAGACTTAAAGGGCGTCAGTAGCAGAGGAAGAAGGATAAAAAGGTGATTGTAAGTCATGTTGTGCTGGGCCGTACAACAGCCTACCTGACACCTGGTCTGAATTACAGAAGTCTCTTGATGGTTGAGATTTATGCTTTTCTTCTCAGAGTTCCTTGGAAGCTCAGAGCAGTAATTAGGCTGTTTCCCCTATAGGGTGGTATATACATATCTGCACAGGGTATTCCATAAACTCCTACGCTTCGTTCCCTCCATTGCCTTCGAGCACGGAGAACAGCCTGGCTGTAAGGTTCCTCTTCAGTGACAAACATCCTTCCCTCAAGGATCATTTCTAACACTACTTCTGCCCATCCTAAGACACTTTGGTTTCCCAAGCAGCCACAAGCGGCTGATATGTGTATCTATTTCTCAGGTCTGGGATCTGCAGTAGGCCTGTGTCCTGTGAGTCACATCAGCAGAGTCCTAAGCAAAGTCATCCAATAGCTACAGCTTGAGCAAGAGGGTTAGACTTACAAGTAAACTCCTACCATAGATTTACACCATTAGACAGACGAGGCACAAGAAGGAACATGACCCCAATCAGTAAGACCAGGTTTAGCCTGACCCTAAGGAAAACAAGGAATCTTAGACAATACTTTTCCATGATGCTGGTGCTGAAAGACACCTCACCGTTTAAGGGAACCTTATCCATGTGGTGATGATTTACATTCTGAGGAAAAAAAAAAGTAACTTATATCATAGGAATTCATATTATTTAAATAGGATTTAAATAATGTGCCACTGAGAACTCTGCAGTATCTACAGCCTGTGTACAAGTGAGACTGAGGCAATTGCATTGTGTGTGTGTTTCTCCAAGACTTTGACCTCCCCCTCAACCAAGACAGATGGAGGAACAGAGGTCTCAAGAGCTCCTACACATCTTGTAAAAATAGGCACATTGCTAGAAGAAAAAAAAAATACTGTTTGAAACCTCTAACTACCTCCTCCCAAAGGGAAAAGCCACAGCTACTGTGAGGCCAAAAGAGAGTTTTCACAGGAGTGTAATGATGTGCTCACTGCAGCCCAGGAGAAAAGCTTCCACAGCATTTACCCCTGCAGGCTGCCCATAAGGGGTTTCAGAGTTCCCAAATCCTCTTGGTGTTCATGCAAACCTGTGTGTGCTAATGTGGCTTTAGGAGCAATAACAGTTCAGTGAAAGACAACTCTTGTTATTTGTCCCGGGAGTTAAATTCTCTCTCCTTGCAATATCACAACCCATTAAACCCATGTTAATGCAAGAAGTGTTTCCTGGAGATAATAATGTCCTGACATCAGTATTGCTTCCATACTAGTGCTGCCTGCTAGTACAGTGGCAATGTTTTGAGAGGACCCTGTTTGCTAAAACTGGCCATTGAAAGTAAAATCTTAATTAGAGATTTTCAAAAGATGGTTGCCTAGAATTCAAAACTTTAGCTCATAACAAATTAGATAGATTGGATTGGATTATTTCAATGGTCTTTTGAAAGTGAGATTGATTATTTTAGTCTAGTAAGGGTTTTGCTAGATAAGAGTTCAGTGCTTCCTGTGTCCCAGTGCAGGAAAATGTAACTCCACTCTGAGCTGCAGAACATTTGTTTTTTCAATTCAAGGCCTGTTCTAAATAGAAATCATCAGGTGGGCCAGGCTGTTGAAGACAAGTCAATTTGAGTCTTGTGGAAAGACTCTAGGCTCCCTTCAGAATGGGAACTTAGATGTGAGAGAAATGGGGATGCCCCAAAAGGACAGGTTTGTGCTTTTGGTCCTTAGCACCTCCAGCCATCTGCAACATATATGAGTTTACCAGGTTTAGCAGGAGACGAGTGGTGGTCATGGACACCAGAACTGAGCAGTACCAGCCAGCTCCCACTCCAGAAACAAACTGCAGCAGGCTTTGCTCTGGTTCCCACAGATGGAATGCAAGGGAGGAGGAACACCACAGTGACCAGGCAGCATCTGGGTGAACACTGACAGCACCCTCTGGTTTCAACAGTAGTTATCACGAGAAAATATGTTTCTGCTTTGTTGTTTCTTGTGCATGACAGAAACAAACAATATATTTTTTTCCCCAGAAAGGAAGCAGGTTTGTTCTGGAACATGCTGGGCAGATCAGGTTCTTCTAAGTACTGAAGGATATATATGTGGAATTTCAACATTTTTAATCCCTCCCAGGATATTTTTGTAGTATTAATTGTGTCAGTTACAGCACTGTTTTTGCAGCAAACAGTAGACCCAATGTAAGGAAAGCTGGCCTCCTATGTGCTGTTAAGTCTTTCTTAGAAGCAGAAACTATTTGCAAGATCATAACTTCTCTCATAGACACTATGTTTAATTGGGGAAGAGTTCTCTTACAGGAGTAATATTCTTACTTCTGTTCACATCTCTGTATAGAATTCTGTAGTCACATCTGTGATCACATCACAGTATTTTCCTGATCAGGAGATCAAGAGAAAGAGAATCTGAACAACTGCTTCTCTAAGTAATAATGAACAGAGAGCGGTGCAGTAAATCATAATGTTCAATAAAATGAAAAACAAAATTTGGCTGGAAGATTAATGGCTGGAAAGGGACTTACTGAATTAAATTGGATCAGATGTTCCCCGGAAAAAAAATGTGAGATATATTCACAGGGCTCTATGGTGTTGGCTTTGTTTTTCACAAAGGAAGATTTAGCTTGATTGTTTTGCAACTATTAACAATTTCTAGGCCTTGCAGAGTGATCTTAGGGGCTTGTGGGAGAGGACAGGCACTGGCTGGAAATTCTGGTCACATTCAGGGAGGGGAGGGGAATGAACACGGAACCTTCCTGTTACACAATGCCATAAACTTCTCAAGTGTTGCAGGGGCATTGCATTTTTACAAGATAAGGAGGGCTGACTTCAGTTCCCATGTTCAGGGGTAGATTGATGATTACAGGTCTGCTGCAAAGACTGACATCCCTGAGTTCCCTAAGGCTGGGCTCAAAGCTCAGCTGCACCTCTCAGCAGCTCTGTTAGATGGTTTAAGTGCCTCCTTCTTACTGTGTCCTCTCCTATAATCCCAGCTCTTCAGATGTTGGCTGAAGACACTTACGGGCTCTGACTCAGGCTTTTCAATTTCCCCAGGGACTAAGGCCCTCTAAATCTACCCTCAACTTGGTATTTCACTGCCAGATTTGCTTGTGACTCCAACCACAAGCAGCAAAACATTTACACTTCAAGAACTGCTCACCAAAGAAACCGACTTAAAACTGTAAACCAGTGATGGGGACCAACATTTCCCACTGGTGCTGGTGGTTTTTCTAATCAGAGACCTTGCTTGTTTTGTCAAGATCCAGACTTGGTTCATGAATATATCAGATGAAGGAAACCAAAGCTGCATAAATTGTCACTGATCGTGCTAGAGATACTGAAAACTCTTTCCCCTTCACTTAGTTTGCTGAACTCAAAGTGAAACAGAGCCGTAGCAGGACAGATCAAAAGGCCCTGCTCGGCAGGGGTGATGTTGAAGGCAATGCACACACCTCCCTTCTCGCCTGCTCTCTGCAGCCCAGCAGATCTGCAGTGCTGCAGCTAAGCTTGGCCTTATTAACTCGTGCTTCTCAGGCTTTTGTAAAAAGGACTTAACAACAGTTGCCTAGAGCCAGAAGAAGAGAAAGGCTATGTTATTAAAACCTAGAATGTAGCACCATTTTAAAATTCATCAAAGAGCTCAGAGCAAATTCTCCATAGACTGGGGACTTAGTCATCCCAGGTTTCTCCAGCTCATTTAGATAATTGCCCTGGAAACAGTTATCTTCTTTCTTCCTTCCTTTCTTTCCTTTTCTTTTTCTTTCTCTTTCTTTTTTTCTTTCTCTCTCTCTCTCTCTCTTTCTCTTTCTCTCTCTTTCAGTAAGGAAGGAAGTAAGTAAGTAAATGTTCACTTTTACAAAAGTGAACAGGCAGATCAGCTCCACAGCCGCAGAAGGGCACAAGAAACCTCCAGATACCCACTATGCACATCTCTGCTTTCTATAATATGAGCCAACCCCATCTGAGTGCATTCAAAATACTCATCTCACTGTCACTTGCAGAGATATTAGGAACTCATTAGCCAGTTTAACTAATTAATGCACTGGTAATATTATTTTTATTAAGCATTTTATTAAATAACAGGAGCTGCTTAGAGAATATAATGTGTTATTTATTCTGCATTTTTAACTATCCTCAAGGCCTGAAGGCACTCAGTCTCAATGCTTTCCCACCTTCTTGAAAACTGTATGGTTTGCTTAATTCTGTGTTGATATATGCTGTTACCAAGACAGGCCCAAGTAGTGTTACATGATGTTGATCAGGAGATTGATACAAATGAAACAGAAAAAAGAGGTTATTTTTTCAGATTTTGGTAAAAAAATAAAATTTACATTACAACATAAAATTTTATTGTGGGTTTTTTTGTAACTTCTCTCAAACAAATTCTGAAAGATCAGTACAACTTCCCATTCGATTGCCACTGGAAAATATGTCAGCATCCATGGCAGTGCAACAACTTTTTTTGTGTTGTTTTCCATTGAAAAGTTGGGGTTTTTTAAAATTTGTTTTCTTCCTCCTAATGTCTCTTCCTGACTGTAGAATTAGAGGTACAGTCTTATACCTACCTGTGGTAGAGTTCAGGCAGAAATAAGAAGGCCCTGCTGTAGTGCCCTTAGGCATGCAGCATCTTTGGAGTAGGTGTTCACCTCTGGAATCAGCACCCTACTCTCTCTTTTAATCAGTAGGATGAAAGAAACAGTTTAATGTGTGATTAATCTGATTTTAGATTAGACATAATAGACATCTACTCTATTATCTCTGTTTTTAACTTCTACTTTTGTAGGATGAGGTGAGATGCAACCTACTTTCAGTTGTCTGTGTTGACCATATCATCACTCACAATGAAAGGAGTCTGGAGTGAACAGCTGAGGCAAAGACACTTTGTCAGATACATCCCACTTTTACAGTCTAAAAGTTGAGTCAGAACTCACTAAAACCGAGGTAAAGAATCCCATTTACATGGACTGAGTTTGGGTTAAGTTATAAAGGTTCTGTTCTGTCACTAACTTTTGAGTTTATCTCATTTTTCTATGTAGATAGGACACATGATTTCAAAGACATAAATATCCATGGTCATGGATCTGGGCATGACTCACTGTATGGGTAGATACAGACCTGGAGAGAATACTTAGGAACATCTTTCTATCCCTATATTGAGGTTTCTGTGTGCCATGTATTTTGGGAAATTCTCTACAGATACTTTGATAGTTCTGCACTCTGCTGAAGGACAAGATGGCTAGAGGTATTACTGAGCCAAAATAAATTACATTTTCACAGAGCTGTTAAGTGGAAGAATGGTACTGCTTGGTGCATGTCAAAGAGGAAGGAATGACAAACATGGCACTGTGAAGGACAGAGCTGCATCAAGAAAAGTGGGGTTGTCACAAACTGGAGCCTGACAGTCTTGCCTTCAGTCTGCTGTAGCCATCCTACAAATATATATCAAATATATAAAGTCCTGTGAGGTGTTCAGACACCAGGACAATGCATGACCTCATGAGTGCCTGACTAATTGGTGAAGGCTGATGTAGGAGGTGTGGTGCTTGCTTTGCATGAGTGCTGCCCACTCAGAGTAGAAAAGATGCTGTGGGAAGGACATCAAATGTCCTAATGCACCCAACTTTTTGTGCAGAGACAATATGATCTTTAACACAGGTGTACCTGGTTTAGTTTCTAATTTTAATGATGACTCCTTCCTAAAAACTCAGACAGCAAATGATTGATCTTGCATTCAACCCACAATCAGTGGCTAATGAGAATGAGTGGGGGCACTGACAAGAGGGCTTGATGTCATAGTCACATTATATTATTAATCTATATATCATGCAAGGGTATTTTGCTATAAACTTTGTACTGAGTAAATAATTAGGCAGTTATTAAGCATACAGGGAAGGTGGGAAGCACTCTTGTGTGTTATTAGCCCCTCACAGTTTTCAGAAGTGGATTATAAGTAACTCAAAATTTTGGACTGAGAATGGCAATCTTGTCATCAAACATAAAAAAATGCCCTTGACAAGATCAGTGAAAGCTCTCCAGAGGTCTGAAGCTGGGCAGCAGACACTCTGATTAGGTGCTGCTTCCACAAAATGAAAATGCTTCCCTGAGCCCAAGAAATAGCTGATGGATATAGTTGGAAGTGATAAAAAGGTCACTCTTAAGTGGATACAGGGAGATTTAACTCACAATACCAGCATCCTGAAGCTCTTAGACAAATAACAAAACACAGGCTGCAAAGACTAGAAAGTCATTCAGTCTGAATACTTACACAAATCTTTGTCATATATCTGTCTTAAAGAAAATTCACCTCTGAACGAGACTGCAGAAAATTACCAAACAAGTACCCTTGAGCCCTCTGGCCCTCTCTGGCAATGTGCTATAAAATCCTGTGGCGTGTATAGAGTAAAACACTGTTCAGTCTTAGAATGATGTTTTGCAGGATGAATTCCAAACCACTGTTCTATAGCACTTGCACAGCCCATCCATGATAATTTCATAATCATATGACAATTATATCACAAGACAGAGAACTAATTTCCATTCTAACAGTAATAACCATCTCCTAAAACTAGGGTCTTTTTAAATCAGTTGCTATTTCTAAAAGTACCATGCAAGAAAAGATCTGAATTTTTAAGTTGATTTTCCATACATATTCAAACATAAGGGTATTTCAAGATGAATAGAAGAAATCTCATACTTTGCCAATATATTTAAAAGTTTGGTGAAATGACCTGAGGATTAATAACCCTCTCAGACTGACACTAATCCAATGCAAAACACTGGAATTGTTAATTCCACGTATTATTTATAAAAAATCAGAGAAAAGTAATGCAATTTAATACTTTTTTCATTACTCATTGCATGCCAATCAGGATTGAATTAAGGAAAATATATTTTTCCTTTTAGCTTTTTTTGAAAAAAGCTTTCTTGCTATTTTTTCAGGTTTTAAATTTTCCTGGGGAAAAGAAAAATCTTGTGCATTACTTATGAACTTTGGTAGCACTTGTGGCACTAAACAAAATTTTGATTAAGAAATTAGAATTCTCCAAAGTCACCACTGTAATGATTGAATAGATTAAAACCTGAGCAATTGACATTCTTGGAAACCCTCACAAGTGGGGACTCATCATCAAGAGGATGTCACTCAGCCCTTCAGGGTCACTCCTGGGCTTTGTGCTGGGTTAGTTTTCCACTACTGTTTTCTTTCAGGATTCAGCCCATGTCTATAAGCATGCTAATACTTTGATCATATATTTTTATGGAAACACATGTGAAAACACATACAGCTAATGCATGAGGTCAGGATGGAGCCTCTATTGCTTAGGACATACTAAAATCAAGTCTACAGACAAATATCCTCAGATTTGCTTCCCTGAAGTTTGTTAGACCACATCTTAATAGCATTATCCAAATCACAGATTAGGGCAAAGCCAAAGAACATATGTTTGTCACATCCTGTTTGGATGATACCAACACAGACACAAACAGAACAAACAGATTTTGACATGAAATGAAAGATGTTTTTGTTAACCTTACAAGTTGTTAAAGAACATGTCAGTTGCCACTTGGACTGAGTAATTTAGTTCCATATTTTGCCCATGAAATCTCTTTAATAACCTTTGCAAAATGTGATTTTGAGGACAATCTTTAAATTTTTAATACCTGCTTTTCAACAGAACATAGATAGGACAATTACTTGATTCACTGCTGTTCAAATAACCACCTTATTTTTTTCATTTGCGGGAAATAAGATTTTTCTACCTGCTTTATTTTAAAGCTTTTTGGGATATAAAAGCTTTCTGCTCAGTCATTAGCTTCAAATTGCAGAATGAAGCAGTACCCTACAGCATTTCCAGATGAAGTAGTCTGTTTATACAGAAGGCACAAGAGCTATAATTACTACATGATCACATTTGTATATCAAGGTCAGATTTCTGTGATTCATGCTATTGTTTGGACATAAAGGGAGTTGATTTTCAGCATGGTGGTGCACAACTACTATTGTTGTTATATCAGTGACTGTAGAAACAATATTAACTTTTGGTTGTTTGAGTTTTTCTAGTTGGTTAACTCTAGTTCAGGAATATGAGAAAATTGGCTTGCTAGTATTTGCCCTAAAATAGCCACTAAACATGAAAAATATGGATTTATATTATTGTCACTCAGGTCATATAGTCTATTATGAAAGACAAGAACAAAAAGCAAGATAAAATAGGTCATTAAATAACTTACGCATGAAATCACACAGAGTTTAAGCAATATCAAATGCAGGTAATTAAAGAGTGTAAAAAATATTTCCTGATATTTTCCTCTCCTCTGTAAAATCCCTGCATAATTTTTTTCTTAATTATTACCCAATACATTGGCAATTTTTATATTCTCTTCCTGAGAATCCATTAGCTTTCCACAACATTTACCCTATTCTAAAACCTTAAAAATATAAGGATTCAACTCATTATACTTATTAGTTAAGCATTAGGATTAGTCAAGCACTTAGAGTGTACCAATTAATTCAATATAATTGTATGTATTTATAACTAGGCACAAGAACAAATGCTTTCCTTATCTAAGGACTAATAGAATCTGCTATTGTATTACTGTATTGTGTCAAGTTGTCACCCAGCTGCCATTAATGTCACCCTGTTCTTAGTTAGGCCCCCTCCTTGCTTAAGCCCCACTAGACTTTCTCTTTTCAGGTGTAGGTGTTCCTGGGTGAAAGGTAATCATATTTCTCCAGTTTTCATTGTTCTTTATATGTTCCGGGCTTTTATATTTCATATTCCCACCCCACTCCCACTCAGATACTGTCATATATAAGGATTTTCCACAAATCTGATAGTGTTATCTCCACATTGCCAAGGATGGTCGGGGAGGACTGGTTTTGTTTTTTTGGGGGAGTGAGAAGAAGAGTCAAAATGCCATCTTCACACAGCCCGAATTCTACCCAATCTCTCATTGGGTCAAGGGTTTCAGAAAAGCTGTATTTAGCCTCAAAAGACTCTTTACCCAGATAAATGACTCTAATGGGTGTATGGCTTGAGGCATTTGCCATCTGAATGATGCCCTAATAAACTGTCCGAGGTCACTGAGTCACTGAGTCAGTGTTAAACTCACATGAGCACTTTGATCACTGGGCCACCATTCCTCTCTAGGACAGCCACATATGTTTCCTTCTCAGTCATCAGTTATCATCAGTCAATGATGATAACTTCAACCAACTTGATTTCTTTATAAATATTTTTCTGGATTTCTTTGATATTTAATTTATTTGCTGACTGCTCGTGTATCAGTAGGCCCCAAAATGAGTAGAAGACCTAGAAAGGGAATATAATCATTCTAAACCACTGAGATCTAATAAAAAATGCTCATAATGCCACTTATAGCAAATGAGCAATTAAATAATATTCGGTAGCTTATTATAGCAGACATAAAGTGATTCTGTGACTTTTTAGACTTATGAAAAATAAATTGCCATCCATTTAAAATTTAGTCCAATGTCAATCATAGTTACTTGCAAACTTAGGTCAGCATCCAATTTAGAAAGCAATGAGCCATTATATATTTTTTATTTCTTGCTTTGATATGAATAACATAAAGCTATGATAATGGTGGCTTTTTTTGCCTAAGGAGATTAATAATATAATTAAAAGGAAGAGGTGTGCTGTAAAATTAAAGAACCAGCAGACATGTCACCATGGGCTGAGTCACATCCAGGGCTGCCAGTGGCTATGGGTTTGTTGTGAGATGGTGGTACTCAGTTGTCTGCCAGGAGAGGCCTTTCCCAATCCACAAAAACACAGTGCAGTGCCAGGGCTGCCTTCTAACAACTTTTTCCTGCATGTAACATAATATTCAAGCATAATATTCTTGATTTGAGGCAGATACTCCTTCTCTTGCACACTGGCCTTCAAATCAAAGGACACACCTCCTCCTTATGAGCAGAACCCGTAACGACTTCTCCTCCTGTGCTGCCAAGCTGGTGGCATACATGGTAAAATCTCAGATCCTTTCCAGGCAGCATGTAAAAATCTGAAATCTGCTGGTAAAAAAGATGTCTAACCCTCTTAGTAATAAAAGAGCTCTTGACAACATCACTTGAAAGTATCCTAAAGGCTCAGAAATAGAAGGGAAAAGAGAGATACTAACATCCCATCCAAAAACTTGTATGTCACAATTTTTAATTGAATCTCATATGTCTTGGAGATAGGGATTATTCTATGTTATTTTTAATGTTAAGGGTTGGAAAACCTCCAGACCCACATGACATATCTGGAAACACAAAACAAACAGGACAAACCCCAAAAACAAACTACAGCAGTCTCTGGGGAAATAGGTCAACAGGCGTAACAAGGCTTCTCTTAGAAGGTTAAAAAAAATATTCACAGAGAAGGATTCATGTTTTTCCTCATGGAATCAAGGAATAAAGTGATGTGCTCGAATGCAAATGGGCAGACTGGTTAATCAAAGTGTGTAATCTGGGGATGGCCTCTCTCCCACTCCCCTGCTGCTTGGGCCCCTCTGTTTGATCTCATCCTTATGGGTCCTTGTCACCTCTCCCATGTGCCAGCTCACGCAGTCCACATCTCTCTGACTCACGGGGCTTGTCCCAGCCCCCCTGATTTACCATCTCATGGCAATGGCTTCTGTGTAGTATTCTCCTTCCCAGCACTCATATCTGGCCTCAAGCCCCTGCCAATCTTTTTCCAGCTTGTACCTTTGGACCAAACATGAAGATCAGCCCAGAATGTCACAAAGTGAAAGGTGTGTGCCAGCCCTGCTCACCTGCTCAGAGCTCTGCAGCATGTCTAGCACCTTCCTTTCCCCACAGCAACACAAGTCTTAAACTGGAAAGAGTATGCACTATAATGGCAGAAAAACCTGATGAAAAACTGTGAGACCACTTGTCCATATGACTGTCTCCCCACACCCTCCTGCCCTCTCCCACACACAGGATTATGTCCCATCAGAGCACTTCTTGTTCCCAGTCTCTTTATCCTTCAAATGTTATCTCCATCTTCCAAAAAAGATCAGTCTGGTGCATACACCTGACATTGAAGTTTTCAGCTTGAATGGTTAGACTGAAGTTATATCAGAAAACAGGGTCTTCTGAAGTGTCAGAGAGCTTGGACAGGCAAGTCCTTACCAGCACTGCACTCAGTGCAGCTGAGTGAGTAGTGGCCACATTGAGTTAGACAGAGAGTTTTTTCCAGCCAGCTAAATGAAGCTCTCCTCTAGCAATTTTTAATAAGGTTTTCTTTTTCAGGGAATTTCTAAAGGATCTGTTTACTACATGAAACTTACAATATCAAATGCAGCAATCAAAAAATGTAAGATAAATTTCCATCACTGAAGAATTAACACACATTGTTTCAAACTGACTGTTTAAATAAGCAACTTTGTCAGACCCATATCTTTGGTCAGTTTTACTTACTTGATCTTTTCTCTTCATCTAGGTAGGGTTCTGGTCGTGACAGATGAGACATGAGATCTTCAGCATCCAGGCTTTCAAGTTTTTCTTCAAGAGATTCACTATGGAATCGGTAAGAAAGACAAAAGACATAAATATAAATAACTAGTATAAGAGTAAAAAGCAGACCAGATGTTTTATCTAATGCCCGCCAGTGGGGTTTTTTCTGCTTGATGCCACTTCAAACTTTACTACAGTGGGTGTTCCTCAGAAAAAGTCTAACCTATTGATCCTTTCAAGGATCAAAAATTCCAATAAATCAGTAAATCGTTACAAAGCATTGACCACCTGAGCAATTATTGGAACAAACACTAACATTTATTACATAGTTTGCTTTGATTTCATAGATGAGCAGGGCAGGGTATACAAAGGACATTGTAACTCCTTTCAACTCATCTAGATCTGGTAACTGATGTTGTTTTAACTTTGAAAACAACACATCTCTCAGATCAGCCTGAAAAATCTATGGCAAGATTTGTGCAGGGGCTTGAAAAGAGGAGGGACTCTCTTCTTTGCATGACGTAAAGTGCTGAATAGCACACAGTTGTCTAAATATGCTTTTGTTTACTCAGTCTCTGGATGGTGAGTTCTCTTGTTTGAAAGTTTTCATTCTCTTTCACTGAACCACTAAAAGCTACATTTGAATTGTCTGACATGAATCCCCTACAACAACAATACTGATGGTTAAGGCTGAAGTTTTCTTTGTACTGTATGCACGGGCTGGAGCTACCCTGGCACAGGTCACTGCTCCCTGTGTGACCACAGAGTGGTGTGGGACTTTCATCCTTTCTTCCTCCCTGGGGGCATCAGTTGACCATACTGCAGTCCAGACCAGCCAGGAGGGTGAATCACTGATGCTGATCTCAAAACTGAATAAATCCTCCTTTGGCACATTTGCTTTGTCACATGGCTACACATACTTTTCCTTTTTGAGTCCACGAGGTCTTAAATAAGCAAGAGTTCAGAAGTCAAATAGTCATACTTTAAAAAAATATAGAGCTATTAAGCTGGACATTCCTATTTGATTTTGAAATGGCACTTACATTTTTATGTCCTACTGCTCCTAGATTTCCTTGAAGGAATAAAATAAAACACAACCACCAACAAGAAAATAAGTAGTGCTAACATCCCTGAAGTTAATGAAACCAAATTTCCTACAGATCTGTGTCTTGACTGAAGCTCCTGAGGAGGTGCAAACCATCACTGAAAGTCTTCCCATGACTGGGACACTTAGGGGATCTTTCTCCCACACTGATTAACTTGACAAAGAACAAGGTGACAGTGAGCCTTTCCTATTCATAAGAGCAAGAAACATTTTTTTTTCTCCTGCTCATTTTTATTTTCTTGAAAAACTTTTAGGAGCTGAAGATTTTTGACATCTTTCCTGTTGCCCTTTCAAATTTTCTGAGATCAGCATTGCTTTAAAAGAATCCTTAGAGACAGAACAGATTAACAGATGGTCACCTTCTACAGTAGTCAATGGAGCACCAGTTAACTTAAGAAGCTGCAAGCTCAAATTCAGTGGTTAAAAGTAGAAGCAGAATAATCAGCAAAAGGAGCTGCTGTGATGGACCTCTAGACTGAAATTCTGCACTGCTACATTTCATTTAGCACCATGTGAACACTGGCCCAACAGAAATTTGGTACACACAGCAAGACTAGTTTCCAAAAACTTCCATATGGTTATCTGTCATCCTGGGTTTTACCACAACCTTATGACTTCAACATTCAAACATCTATATTAATAAAACCTGCAAACCATAATTTTGCTTGAGCATAAAGGAGATGTGCCTCAAATTATTTCAGATCTTATGTATTGTTAAACACTGTGATTTCGGTAATAAAACAAACAAATATGCAAACAAAATAAACACAGACAAAATAAAACCCAAAAGGCATCACTCCTGAATTGAAAATTTCTTATGCTACTTTCAAGTCTAGAGTCTGGCCAAGTGATGATCCTTGAAAACACTAGCTTATATAAGGGAAACACAGATGTGATAATATGTTCAGTGGCTGCCAGGACCTTTTTTATAACATCCAACATCTGCAGATTTATTTCCAGCCTTTCTCTAATGAGATGCTATTTAGGAAACCATGAGAAATAAAGTATGCTCAGACAACACTATAAGCCAGCAGTTAAACTTCAACTCAGTAGGCCCATACACATTCACATCTGCAAACTGTGTCTTAGCAAAGCCTGCTTTATGCACAAATTACTTCTGTTTATTATCATGGGGGTCTTAGTCCCTCTTTTTCCACAAAGTAATGCTAATAAAATTATAATATAGAGGGAAAAATCCCTCACAAACCCAGATATTTCTGATTTATATTTTCACAGCACTAACAACTAGTAGAAAGAAACCTTTTCATTTACCTGCCAAACCTTTTTGTCTGTCCAAAAAAGTGCTGACAAAATTGTTTGGATTGAGAGTTCTTCTAATCCCTCAGCTCCTTTTTGAAACTCTTACAATAAAATGTATATTAAAAATACTTAGTTCTGATACAGCAGTATTCAACTGGAAAAGCCCAGTGTTCTCTCACCTAGAAAAATAAATGTAATTGTCTGCAATTCACAGATAGAGAAATGATGCACACAGAGATCAGTTGCCATGTCAGAGCCATGAGTGGCAGCTCAAGGACATGATCCCAGGTCTACAGAGCCTATTTTTCATTCTCCAACTGCTTCCCAGGTTCATTTTGGTCTAAACCTTCATTTTCACTGCAGACAAAACACTGCATGTTGCTATCAGCATACATTTAGCTTCGGTAGAACCAGAGATGTGCCTGGTAATGACACAGCCATATCGTTTCCAGAGGGAAAGAGAAAATATTGAAATGTTTGCAATGTGGGTTGAGGCTTTATTTCATTCTCTCTTTATTTTGGAGAGCCTGCTATGCCAGCTGCCCTGCAACATGTTCATTTCTGCAGTATCACGCTCTGATTTTAGTCATTGCTATTTCTCATATTAAAAAAAAAAAGGAAAAAAAAAGCATCCAGCTACTATGACTCCTTCTTTGGAAGGACTTATTCCTCTCGTTTCAACCAGAGTATCCCCTCATGACATATTGGCTTCATCTTGTCCTTTGCAATCCCACTGGAACAGCCTTCTCTCATGCCAACATGTCTGCAGTGCCCTTCCCAACAGTCATTCAAAGACTTGCTCAGTGTCAGGACGTCAGGAATGCAAGCACAACTGTGCCCAGGTCTCCCTATGGTGCTCCTCAGCCTCACCAATGCAGTGGTGGTGGGCACTGCTGGAACACCACCTCCCTCAGGATCAGCAGTTCTTGCCTGACCATCTCTGTGAGAACTGAGCAGGCTCATATTTTCACTTGGGCAAGGGTTAATGTCAAACCTGTGAGTGGCTCCACTGACGGTTTTCTTATCCATCAGCACTCGTAAGAGTTTGGTATCTTTGGACTGTCCAAAAACCAGTCCATATAGAAGAATATACTTTTATGTTCTGTCGATGTTGTAAGAGCTGTGCTTGAATCTGTTGTCTCCTGACACACAGAATCATAGAATCATAAAATATCCTGAGTTGGAAGGGACCCATAATGTCACTCAGTTCAACTCCTGTTCTTGCACGGGACCATACCTGTGCCTGAGAGCATTGTCCAAGTGCTTTTTGAACTTTGTCAGGCTTGGTGCTCTGACCAATTCCCTGGAGAGCCTGTTCCAGTGCCCACCCACCCTCTGGGGGAAAAACCTTTTCCTAATATCTAACCTAAACCTCCTCTCACACAAGTTCCAGCCATCCCCTTGGGTCAGGTTTCTGGGCACCAGAAAGAAGAGATCAGTGTCTGCCACTGCTCTTCGCCTTGTGAGGATGTTGGAGATCACAACGAGGTCTCCCCTCAGTCTCCTCCTCCTCCTCTCCAGGCTGAACAACCCAAGTGACCTCTGCTGCTTCTTGTATGGCTTCCCCTCCAGACCCTTCACATGCATTATTACACTTCTTATGAACTGAAGCAAGGTTTCTTAAATGAGCATCTCTAACAAAAAGCATCTGTGAAATAGAAATACCAAATTCAGTACACCTGTAACAAGAAAAGGAACATGTCTGTCCTGAGTCTCCTGCCTCTTGCTGCAGGTGAGCATTTTGCTGTTTTCTTTTTGGAGAATGCAGGGGTGGCAGGGGAACAGCCCATTGCTTGTTGTTGTTACTGGGAGCCTGGAATGCCATTATGTGTTTGCTTGACACTTGATCTTCCATGACAAAACCAAAAAACAAAGGCAAAACTGAATCAGCAGATTAGTCAGCTTAATCTTGTGTAACTCAATGCTGCACTTCATTTTCAGTGCTGTTATTTTCAGCTGTCCTTTGAGATGGTTATTTGAGCTTCCTTATCGTTCAGCCAAGCTACTTGCCCAGGACATTCACATAAATAAGATGCAAAATATATAATTCAGCAAAATATTTCTGATGTTCTGATTTAATCTTTTTTCATTTGTCCACATAGCGTTAAAACCACAAGATCTTAATGCTACTAAAATGTCATTTATAATGAGAACACAATAGGCTCTCTTTTTGCTATCATTTTAATATTGAAAGAATGCAAAAAAGAACCTTCTGTTTAAGCCACTATTGTAAGTGCTAAAAGGTTTTTTAAATAACATGTAGCTTCTGAGACATTTGCTATCTCATTTTAAATATCAGATGAAGACAAATACTGGGAGATGCCAATATTAAAATTGAAATCAGCTGATTCTTGCATTCAAAACACTCACAGCAGCAGCAGAAATTCTTGACACAGCTCATGTAGTTCATAAGCCACATTGGCAGATACTGTCCCTTAAAAACCACAGAATTGCGATCAGCATGTTTGCTTGACCTGGATTTTGGTCTTCTTCATGTTCAGCAGTGTGACACAGGCAAGAAGTTTTCTTTTATTGGAAAGTTACCTGACTATTTGGTGCCAGTAACATAATAATTTCAAAGGTTTGTTTGCAAATGTCAAAACCAACAGGCTTCTTTCTCAAGCAGAAACACTGCAGTTTACCATGTAAGTTCCCTTCAAGCAAATTAGCACCAGTCACAATGTGTGATGTAGGCTTCAGCGTTTAAAATAGACTTTGCCTTTTCCTGTGAGTACATCATGCACTTATGTGATATTAAACGTGCAAACATGCTGCAGGTTAAAATACATAGTTGTTACATTTTGTGCAAGGCTGTCAGCCGCCCGACCGTCCTCTGAGAGGACACAGCTCCTGGAGGTGAAACGCCTCCTGACTAAACATTTCCCGCTGAAGTACAAAGTGATGATGTTACTTGTCCTTACATAAACAGGGTGGTTTTGCTTTGCAAAACAAAACTATGAGAGTTCCATTAACAAGAAAAGTTTACCGAGTTTTAGCATGTGAGATATTCCAAAACCAAAAGCATAACTCATCCTGCTGAGATTTTTGTTGATTTGAAGCTTCTTTTATCTCCTAAGCCCAGCATTCAACTCAAATAAGAAGAGCTGATATTCAGAAATATTTGTAGATATTCTAGTACTTATGGCCATAAATTTAAATACGGCTTTCCCATTAATTTTGTCAGAAGTTACCTGAAAATAAAACTATAAAAATGTAGGAACAGCAATTTACCATATACATGTTTTCTCAGGGAACCTCAAATCAGCTTTATCAGGTATCAAATGCCATGGATGTCTGATGTCATACAATGATCTCATAAAGAGAGTTAGGATCAGGAGGAGGATGGGAAGTACTGCTGACTGCTGTGTTTAGCTGAAATCGATGAATCTAACACCAAACCACAAACGTATTCAGGATAGCAGTATAGTAGAGAAACGTAGCCTAAGGATATTTTCCTGATGCATTTTAGTACAGCACTATTTCTGTTGCTATTTGCTGTTGAGCTGGTGACACTCTCCATGTTTGTGGAGATGCTAAGGAGCATAAAAAGAACAACTATATAGTTTACTAAGAAAAGCATGTGCATTTCAATGATTTGATGTTTTAATTAAACACTACTGTCTATCATATTATAAAATCATTGTTTTTATCTGTATTAATAGCCAAGGCGGAAACCTTGCAAGTCAAAAAATGAGTGTAGTTGTAAACCTGTATTTGCAAAAAGGCATCATCATGTTCATACTTGAGAATCAAAACCCCCTGAATTTGACATGTGAGATCCTGCCGTGACTACACCTGTACTAATCAGAAGGAGTCACTGCACAGAACCGATATGTGCAGTGATTTCCTTCTCCAGCTAACAACTCGCTTTACTGCCACACTGAGAGGTTGCAAATGGCCCTGGAGGCAGCTTGTCTGAGCGTGCGTGACAACACACTGGTGCACAGCCAGGGACTTGGGTCGAGCTTGTTTCCAAAAACCAAGCAGCAACCACACCTGACTTTGCATCTGTGAGTTTGCTTCCTACGCAGCAGGGAAGCGGGACCTCGGGGTGGTCCTGGGGCTGCTCTCTGCAGGCGCATAATCACATCCCGCAGGAGATGCGCCACCAGCTTCAGCCTAGATGAGGTGTTGATACCCTGAAGAGCTGATTTTGCATGACTAAAGCTAGACAGCCACAAACACAGCAGGGCCAAAAGGTCATCTATCTGGCTCCTTATCTATAGTGGAAAGATAATCTTGCTGTTCTCTACCTCATTACTGTGTGGTTTCAAAGTTAATTGCATTGATGATGTGAAGAGCTATGAAGTGCCATGTAGCTCTTCACCTCCCGCACATACTCTTCATGCTGCAAAGTTCACGATGATGACAACATCATCACCTGTTCACTCCTGCTCAGCTCCTGTGAGTGAACTGATGACCTCAATCTAAATATAAGCTGTCTAAAATACTATAAAAATGAAGAATACTATCATTGCAATTCAGTTTACTGCACAATGCCTGTGTCGGTAGTTCATCATTGCAATGTTCCTTAGCCTCTCCCTAAGCATGATGACTACCACCAGTACTGCAGAATTATTGTCAGTTTGCTGTAATTAACTCTTCTGTTTGCAATCACAATAAAAGCCAGGGAATCAAGTGGATTTGTAGACTGAATCACCGGGTGGGATGGCAAGACAGCACAACTTCCTTGACTGCAATGCATCAGCAGTAAGGAGTAAGTGATTTCCAGTGCTGCTTGCATGATCCTCACAAGGAGAAGTATTTCACTTCAGAATACCAAGAGGACTGAGATAAGCATAACTTAATTGGCAAACCTTCCATGAGAAAAAGGCTGTGGCACAGCCTCACCCAGGATCTAGCACAGACACAGCATTACAGCAGACGCTGTGAAATATAACTTTCACACTCTGATGATTATTCTTTGACATTTGTGAAGTGAAACAGTGATTTCAGTTAGTGACAATTTATAGAGAGGTGTATCTTACAAATTTAGAATTGAATCTCAGATACTGATCGCAATTCAAAACAGGAAACATGCTTAAATCTGAAATTCACTGAATGCTATTTGAAAAACTTACATAATTTGACTAGTTTAAACATTAGCACATTTTTAAAGGCAGCTTGTATAATTTATTTTTATTAACATCACATTAGTTAACTGATCTTGT
This sequence comes from Leptocoma aspasia, assembly GCA_013399835.1. Lineage (NCBI taxonomy): Eukaryota > Metazoa > Chordata > Aves > Passeriformes > Nectariniidae > Leptocoma > Leptocoma aspasia. The sequence continues at coordinate 272,323 of VXAX01002584.1, forward strand.
TACCAGTGAGTTTAAGGGAAAATAATCCAAGTTTAAAGAGGTCACGCTTATAGGGCTATTTTCTCTACTAACATTTGAATAGGGGAAGGGGAAATGCTGCTTCTAAGCAGCAAAACAGAGCACTGTATTCTCTCTGGCAGAGTAAACAATTTCAGAACTGTCAAACACAGACCAAAAGGCAACTGTGATCTTCCTTTTTCATTTTTAGGCCTTGTGTCATTCTCTTTATTTACTAGTATTCTTCTGTATTCATTCTAATTCATTTATACATTTAATGTGCCAGGGAAACTGTAGCAGTGAAGAGTGACAGAAGTAAAGGCAGAGCAGAGAGTAAGTGCAACTGAGCTTTTGTGTTTCCTCATCAGGAAAGTTTCCCTGGCCTGTCTACTCCCTTTCTTAGTTAAACATGCTCTTCAATTCCGTAGTTTAAATTTTCACAAAATAGTATCAAAGAAATTATAGCAGTATGTTCAGCTTCTGGGGGGATTTGTTTGGGATAACAGATGAGGTTATTTTACAATCCAGAGATTAATGGTCAAGCTCAATAACTTCAGCCTGAAGAAGAACAATTCAACCTAACAGTGAGAGTACCCAATTCATTAAACCAGTTTGTCCATCAGTGTGATGGATTTATCCTCACTTGAAATCTGCCAGTGAGGGATCAGGAATCTTCCTAATGTGAACACTGTGGCTGACCTGCAGACCATCACTCTGGCCCAGGAACAGCTGTGTGACAGCCCATGATTGATGTTCAGCAGGAAATTACAGCGGATGACCACAGAGACCCTGCTTGGCCCTTGGGCCATATCCCTCACCCACCCAGTTTTCAAGCAGGCTAGGCCAAAACAGCTTTTTTGGGTGTTACCAACAGCTCTTCCCTGGCCCAACCCCCCAGCCAGTTCTTTACTCCCCTTTCCATACTGCTTTTGATACCACCAGCCATTTTTATCTTCTTGGTCTCTCTTCCTCCTCCACTGCTCTTATGAACATGATCATCAATTGATTTTCTTCCTCCCTCTCCCATTGCTTCTTCAGTGCTTCGTCTTTTTTGCCCAAATGCATTTTTCAGTGTAACTCCCACACAGTTCTTTTCTTGGCTTCCTCCTCCTCTTGCCTACTCTACCTTTCAGAGAGTCTCATGACGTTTAACAATCATCTGTACGAGCTCAGAGCCTTTGTGCCAGAAGCTGGATCACGTGAAGCAGCAGCAGCAGCAGCAGCAATCACATGGCCATATGGAGGGCTTCTACTAAGGCGATGAAATCACAGGAACATGTTCAGGCAGGACCACTGCTCAGGAGTACTGGTCATATTTTTGCTGTCAGAACTGCGTAGAAATCATTTTTAATGGGTATACTCAAATCAGTTATCTCCTTTTTATCCTTACACAGGCATTGCAGTTTCTAGTTGATACTCTCAACTATTTTTAAGTTGCACAGGCATTTTATTAGAATTACATACAAAACCACGTACAAGCCTAACTGCATTTTAATGTGGTAGGTACTTATACAGAGAACATAATATCTTTTGAAATGGATACAGCCATATAATATTGCTCATTCTCAATTGTTCAGATTTGAGAAAATTTACCATTCCTGAATGGCCCAGCTTCTGTGGAGAGAATCCCAAATACAAGGAGGAGGAAATCACACAGTGTGACTAAATAAATCACACTGATGCAGCAGATGACAATTACTTGAGCCTCCTGAGACTTAGCCTTCTTTAGAAATGAACATATGGGACCCTAAACCTAAGCTTAAAAAAAATATTATTAGAGCTGTCTGTCAGTTCCCCGAGTTACATGATGCAATAATGGATAAAGGACACGTTAACTATTCAGAAATACTGCTTGTGAGCCGGCACAGGGCTCTAAACCCTGCGGTTCAGGCGGTTCAGGTCTCGGACACCGCGCTGGGCTGTGCGACCCGGCCATGGCAGCGCTGAGGCAGCTCTGCTCTGGAAAGGCTCTCGAACAGAACTACTAACGCAAAATCGGCAACAGCAACTTCAAGGGCTTCTGTAAATCATAGCAGGACTTCTCAAAAATTAATTAAGTCGTAAAAACCTATGCAGTCAAGACTGCCGAGAGGGATGGCTCCCTCAGCGGTGGCTGCACGAATCCTCGGCTCTACATCACCGGCGGATGGGGCTCCGACCGGCTGTGACGGACTTAAGGAAGGAGAAAAGAAGCAAGGGACCCCCAGGGCGAGTCGGGGGCTCCCAGGAGCGGGCGCGGACCCGCAGCCCGAGGCGGGCAGGGTCCCTCCAGAGCCAGAAGGCACGGGAAGCTCATTCTCCCGCTTAGGGACAGTACCGCAGCCCAGCACCCCCCGGCCTTGTCAGCTTCCACCAAAAAGTCCTTTTTTATGATAAGAAAACGAAAGAG
>VXAX01002584.1:274765-385044 GCA_013399835.1 Leptocoma aspasia
TAATTTTATTTTTATTATTTTATTTTTTTCCCCCTACTTTTCCCCTCGAAACTCGGCTTCCCCTCTCTCCGGATCTGTGTGCTCGGCTTCTCCTGGGCTTTACCGGTGGGGCAGGATCATGCCGGACCAGATCACCGTGTCGGAGTTCATCGCCGAGACCACAGAGGATTACAACTCCCCGACCACCTCCAGCTTCACCACCCGCTTGCAGAACTGCAGGAACACGGTCACGCTGCTGGAAGAGGTAAATCGTCCACACCCTATCCCCTGTTTTTTATCCTTTTTCTTCTTTTTTTTTTTTTTTTCTTTTTTTTTTTTTTTTTTTTTTTTTTTTTTTTTTTTTTCTTATATGCGTTTGAGAGAGCATCAGGGACGGGGCAGCACCACCCGCCCAAATCCACAGGAGCCAGAGGCGTTGGTATGCATGTAATCTGGTCTTTTAATTGTGGGGCTTTGCCCTTGTGTTGAGCTAGTTACAGAAAGCTTTCCTGCTCTGGCGTCTCAAAGATTAGTGCGTAAAGCAGTTGTCTGAACTTAAATGTTGCTGTGGTACTTCTTGGTGTTTTCAGTGTTGTCAGTTGTTGCTGTAGAAAAAATGCGTGAATGTTGGGATTTTTAGACGGAAGATGAAGGGTGAGTTTTGTTTGGGAGAGTTAGTAGAGGTTTTCCCCAGCCACTCGTTACATCAAGTAAGCGCAGAACTCTGACTGCAGAAATCTGCCAAGGGGGACTTGGTTTAAGGAATGAGGTAAGGAGGAAGAGATGAATGTGGAGTGAAGGAAATAATATGGGAACAGAATTGGTGGAAGGAGAGGAGCAAGATAATGCAGCAGAAGAGATGATACAGTCTCAGCACTTCAACCTTGAAGCCTCAGTGCTGGGGTTTTTCGTGCTTGTTATGAGCGTAATTTAAATGTTCACCCTGCTCTGCTGTCAAGAAATAGGAGCGTGAAAATGGGTAAACTTCCAGAGCTGGTTTCCAAGGAATATCAGTCCATTGCTTCCTATTTGAGGTTTCAGACTGATTTCCTATGGACTAGGTCAGTGGTTATGAGGAAATGTCTTCCAAATTACTTTAAAACAAGATAGTGTACAGCTCCTGTCTTGCCCTGTGCTTGCTTGAAGGTACTAGCATAATGACGCTGAGAGAAGACAGATTTTTGCTATTGTTGCATAGGTTGCAGTTAGTTATTGTTTTGGATTGTACACTTAGTTCATCAAGTATTTGTCAATTCTTCAGGAGCCAGCGTGTATCTAGGAGATGGATTTAATAGGAGTCTTTTAGTTCTGCTGAATGTGTTGGCATGAGCAAAACATTTGGTATGCAAGGAAAGAGTATTAATTATTTAATTATGGTGTTTGCCTGATAGTCTTGGGTATGGAAATATAATTCCACAGGATTCAGATCAGCTAAAGTTTTAATAGAAGAACTGTCTATGTTCAAAATTGTAGCAGTGCTATTGTCTGCGGCAACTGACTAGTGATTGTAAGTTCACATTTAAAATTATGTATTTTTTTTTAAATTATGTAACCTAGATTAACATCTGTAACTTTTCCATAACTGTAGCTGGTTTGGTTTTTCTTTTCTCTTGTAACTAAGTTGTGGCCGCTGATAGATTTGTCAAAAATCAACCTGTTAGTTGTTAGTTATGTTAGTGTTTGACAGAATTGCTGCCCCCTGGTATTAACTATGTGGAATAGGTACAGCCACTGATATGCTTATTAGTACAGTTGACAGCATGCCTAGAGTTAAGTAAAAATATATATTTTGTCGTCACTGGTGATTTACTCCTAGGGTGAGAATACAGTGTAATGCTTTCATGGTTTGGGAGATACATCAGTGCTGGCTGAATGTGATAATGCCTGTCCGAAGAGAAACAAAATATAGAAGATAAATACACAGTGTTCTGCACTATTTGTGTGGACACTGTGTGTATTTTAGAAGTTTTTATGTCAGATTTGACAGCAATAAATCAGAGGAATAAAGAATGGTGGCTACTTCTGGTGCGTCTGTTGCTCTTTGAATTTCTTTTGTTTGTATAACTGTCTTATGTGCCCTATTTTAAACTGATTGCAGTTTAAACGGGACTTGTTTTGTATTATTTTTATTATCTGTAAATACAAAAAAGCTTTATTTGGTGGGAAACAAGATTTAAACAAGCTCTACTGTTACATGTGCAAAAAATCTGCAACTCTCCCAAATTTATAGTTATTAATTTGCATTTGGGGAAGAAATAGAGACAGGATGTGACTCCTTTGGAGTCTTTGTGCATGCAGGCTACAATTACAGTGAAGACACAGTTTTGCTGCTGCTGCTTTCAAGCTGGGTTGGTTTCTATACACCTGCTTACCTAAAGCAGTGAGTTCTGTGAAACACGGGATTAAAATGAATGGTTGAAGTGGGTGTTCTGTAGCTCCTGCTGCTGTTGTTGGTGTGTAGTGGATGACCTAAGAACTCCTCAAGCAGCTCCTGAGCTTCAGGGTTGAGCCTGCTGTGTTAAGGCAAAGGGGATGATTCCATCCTTGCAGATGTTTGATTTTTAACTGAATGTTGCATCTGGGTTGGAGTTCTCTCTGGGCTTTTGCAGGCAGTGTCAGGCTCCCTGCTGTTATGGCCGTGCTGCCTGAAGTATCTTATGTCGTTGTTTTACAGCTAATTTAATTCAGCATAACCTGCACCTACCTCAGTGACTACAAGCTAGTTTGTAGATTAACTGATTATTTTCTTTATTCTAAGCAAGGTTGCAAACTGGAACTATTTTCTTAACAGAAATGGAAGGGAAATTAAACAGATTTAATGAAAGTTAGCTCTGTTTCCCAGCCTCTCAGTCCAGTGTAATTCCTGCTGTAGCCCAGATCAGTGGCTAGATCAGAAGCACCTTTTCATAAAGAATGTGATGAAAAAGAAACATTTTTGTGTGTGGATGCCTCTACCTAGTTCCCTGAAGTTATTAAAAAAATGTGAACTTACTAATCCTGCATTGCAGCTAACAAGTTTTCTGAAACAATAAGGGGTGATGGATTCATTTGCTGATTTTCTCACTTGCTTGTCCATCAGTAGGGGGGCAGTCTGTTCAGCTGGGTGAATTGCTACATACTATCTCCTAGTTACAACTCTTTTCCTATTAAAATAATTTTCAGAGGAGATTTTTGGATCCAGTTAGATGCAATTTTGGAACAAGTTTCAACTGAAAGATCAGACATGTTTACTGATTCTGATGAGTTTGCATTCAGTAAGTTTTCAGTGGAAGGCCCAACAAAACACAAAGGCATACCTCACAAAATGAGAACCATGGAAGTGCTCCTCCGAAGGACTTCTCTGTTCTCAATTTATTAACAAAACAAAAAAACATCCTCCACCCAAACTTTATTTAAATCTGTCATAATACTATCAAAGACAGTAGTAAGAACATGCTACTCTATAGCAGTTTATTGAATAGGAAGGTTTCATGCTACATTGTCTAAAACTACTGAAACTTAGGAAGATTTGCAAGTGGGTTTTTTTTTTAAGATACCAAACTTAGATTTTTGTCATCCAGTCACATCAGATTAAAAAAAAAAGACCCTGCCATATTTCTAGCCAGGCTTAGGCATCTTTAACAGTAATAACCAAAAGCTGCAAGATTGTTTTATAATATTTTTTTAGAGCATTAATGTTATGTAATTGCCTCAATTAAATACACATCTTAAAGTTCATTCTATTGCTAAAATAATAGGGTTTTTTCTCAAACTCATAGAGGGAGAAACAACCGTTATATTGTACTATAGGTCAAGTTTGAGAGAATTTGCAATCTGTACTCCGTTCTGTTGATTTCTTCAGCATAATCTTACATTCATGGAAAAAAGGTATTTTTAACATATTTATGCATGCAGGTGGGAGATGTCTTTTATAATGCAACACCTTTCCTCTTTAGAAAGGCTGAGAGAATTGGAGTTCTTCAGCTTGTAGAAGGGAAGGCTCTGGGCAGATCTTAGAGTAGGCTCCCAGGGCCTAAAGGTGGTTACAGGAGAGTTGGAGAGGGGCGTTTTACAAGGGCATGGAGAGTCAGGACAAGGGGGATGGCTTTAAACTGAATTAGATATAGGGAAGAAATCCTTTACTGTGAGGATGGTGAGACACTGGAACAGGCTGCCCAGAGAAGCTGTGGATGCCCCATCCCTGGAAGTGTTCAAGGCCAGTGTGGATTGGGACCTTGAGCAACGTGATCTTGTGGAAGGTGTCCCTGCCCATGGCACGAGGTGGACCTAGATGCTCTTTAAGGTCTCTTCCAACCCAAACCATTATATGAATCTATAATGATCATATGAAGAGGGAATTATTGCATATGTAGATGGGCGGTTAATTACTTTTTTTAAAGTAAAAAGCCTAAATGGTAAATATAGATAGATCACTGATACAGTCTCTTAAAATATAGCCTCTGCTTTGTTTTGACCAGACATGCTATTATATCCACAGAAGCTCCATGATTTGTATTACTCAAATAGATTTTGAAAAGTTGATTTTAATCGCTGAGTTAATATTACTTTGTGAGCTTGTTGGAATTTTTAGAGAATGATGACATCTGTTCTGAGAATAAGTAGTGTACATGTGGGATCACCACAAGACTGTCTTGATTATCATTCTGCTGTGTCCCAGCTCCAACTGAAAGGACATCTTTGCACTCAAGGGATAGCTCAGTTATCATGACCAGGCAGTTCTGAGTCTTTCTTCTAAAGTAGCAGATGTTGTGCAGGACTGTCTGGAGACAGAGATTAAGCTTAAATATTTAAACTCTCTTTAGTCAGGCTGGTAGATATGAAGGGACAGCTAGAAGCTGATGATAAAATAAAGAATAGCTTCACTTGTGTCTGAGGCTGATTTTGCAGTTTAATCCCTGTTTTACTGTTGTACTTCTGTAATACTTGAACATCTTTAATGATTAATGTTCATTCTTTCTTTCTTTTGTACTTAAGTGCGAAGCTGAAAACTCAAAATGTGCTTTCTGACAATTAGGTTGGCTGCAGATATGTTTGCATTTTGCTTTCAGGTTTTGTTTTTGTTTTTATTAAAAAAAAACCCGAAACAACACTATTCCTGCAGTAATTGTTGCTCATTTTGTCTCTCACTGTGCTGATCTGCCTGAGCACAGCAGTCTGTCAGTCTAGGCTGGTCCTATAACAGATGTGTGCATGTGCATCAGTAAAAGAACGACTAGATCCTGATCAGCCTCATACACATTTTGTTGTTCTCAGTGAAAGTCTGGTGTAATCTAACATAGCTTGAAAGGATAAGATTTCTCATATTCTTCTTCATATCATGGATACATCTCTAAGATTAGAGATAGGAAAGGTGAAAGTGTGGGGTTGTTACTTTTTTTATTTTGCCTTTTTAAAAAAATTTACTTTCAAAATGTGTTGTGTATGAATCATTTTCACAGTTTCCCATATGTACCTTTCCCTTTGGGCTTCAGTTTATGCATATATTTCTTATTATGCTGTGAGGAAGGACTTTTGGCATAAAGGTGAGGGGACAGCATTTTTCTTCCTTATAATTTTGTTGAAATTTCTGTAGCACTGAAACTGCTGTAACGTCAGATCTTCTGTGGTGATTTCATACACTTTCCAACCTTTTTCCAGTGACAAAGTATTCTATCAAGGGAGGCAAGTGAAACCATCCATGAGAACAGGAGCATTTCCATTCTGAATTAACTTTTATTGGTACTATGCACAGACTTTGTTCATTAGTCTGGACTGTGATAATGGGTAGGATCTATTCTGTATGTGTGTCAAGGGAAAGAAAAAATGGAAAAATTTCTATCACTTAATTTCTTTGAAGCATCACTTCTACATAATTGCAGCAAATAAATGGTAACATCCTATTCTTTGTATTTCTTCATTTTTTAAATTAAAATACATTTTTATTTTTGGGAGGTGAATCCAGGCAACTCCAGCAGCACTAGACTTAAACCCAGCTTTTCCTAACCTTATAAACTATTACTTATGTCAGTTAGAAGCAGTCTTGCATCATAGAGAGCTTTGTACCTCAGAGCTGGTTTTTTATGTAACAGACCACAAGCAATCTTCAGTTTTTGAAGAAATATGCTTTTGATAGCAAACCCTCCTAAAAAAAGCAGATAAGAAAAGTTTGTTTGTGTAGTTATTAAAACTCAGGATAATTGTTGCTGCTTTTGCATAAAATGACAAATTACAACAGAGATGTAAAGACAGGCACATGGGCATTCTGAAATACAGAGGCCACAGTGAGAGCACGTGGGTGAGTCCCTATCACAATACTGATAATGTGATACAGGTGCAGTTGACAACAGTGTCTTGTATTTAAAATGCAGCTGAGGATGCTTTTATATTTGCATGCTACAGTATTTATTCATTTAGTGTGTAATCAGTTTTACCCTTCATTTGATAGTAGTCAAAGCATTCAGCTGTAATAAGCAGGCAATCTCCTTTTTCTTAAATGTGACTGATGTGAGGAAAAATAAGAAACGCTCACTAGTAGCTCAAAGTTTCAGTCATGGCAGATGAATCAGCTTTGCCTTTGGAGAATTTGTATTCATTTTAGACATATTTTTGAAAGTACTTACTGCATTTGGTACCTCATATGTTTTTTTGAGAAGTACTGCTGCTTGTTTTGAACTCCCAACAGGCTTCTTCGTGTTTACTCATCAGTTAGGAAGCTGTGAAAGTGCTCTTTGGTGCACTCTGTTCAGTATGCTGTGCAGATAAACCCTGACAGAGTGTGTACCATGTAGTCATGGGAACTTGGCCCCAATGGAGGGGAGACACTTAAAGTGACATGACTTAAAGTTGAGTTTAAAGTTTGAGTCCTGTGGAGACACCTTCCGTAGTTAAAAAGCAATAAAAAAGTACTTTGAAGAAAACAGAAAGGGAAACAACCCACAAAGCCTTGTTTTTATTTCAGCAGGGTGTCACTGAAGGGCTGCACATGAACAATTCAGAACAGAATGAGATTGGTTAATTTAATTTCCAGTATTTTTCTTACTACAAAGAGTAAAACTCAATTTTCGTAACTGTCTTGGTGATTTGTAACAATATGAATAAAGGTGGTTGTTAATAATTTTAAGCAGCAGATGTGAAGCGAATTTACAGAGGATAATTGTAAGAAAGATCATAGCATCTCATTTTGAATGGAATAGTGCTTTGCAATAAAACCATTAGGCAGAATCAAGCCTAGAATGCTAATTATCAGTATTGTTTCAAGTGCAAAGGTAGGCAATATAAGCATGTTCTCAAAAAGGGGCTCTCAACTAATAGTGTTTTTATATCTCATGGGAAACTTTTCAGAGTCCACTTAGTAGCATATTTTGGTACTTCTCTTAGAGACTGTTCAGCCAGGTTTCTTTGATACTGGCCAAGAAGTCTAAAGTTTATTGGTGAGTGCAAAGGAAAACCCCTGAGATAATGGCACGAGTTTCCTTTCCTGAGGGAGTGCAACTGAAGTCCACTCCCTGCTGAAAAGTGCAACAAATAGTTATTTTATATTTCTAAAGACAGAGTGTTGATCTGTGTTATTTATCTATACTTATATATATAATGGGTTGTAAATAATACTATCAGTGAGCTAATGCTGAGGTTTTGTATAAGCATTGTGACAAGTAAGATTTTGGAGTACCATGGTCTTGATTGTGGTGGTTATGGAAAACATTTCTTTGGATGATCCTGTGAAAAAGCAACCAAATGCTGTAAGGATCCCATTTCCCCCTTTACACACATGGATGTGCATGTGGGTGCACGTGGCCTTCTTGCCTCTTCTAGTCAGTGGTGAAAGGAGAGACCTGAGGTTGTGCTGTTACTGTGGTTAAGCTGGAAAGTGTATGCTTTTTCTTTCTTTTAAATAGCCACCTCTATCTTGACCTTTCTTGTTTTATCTTTCTTGTTACCTTTCTTAATAGAAGAAATATAAAACTCATTCTGATGCAGAAATAGAAACTTCTGATTCCAATAGAGTCTTTTAATTTCTTGGTTTTCTCTTGATTAAGAGCTGAAAATCAGTATGGTGCTGGAGGTAACTTCCTGCTAAACAACAGCCTGTAGGACTGTCAGACCTTAGGAGGTCTGTGCTCTAGGAGCCTTCTGTCCCAGCTGATGAGAGATGGACCAGGTAAGGGATCTGCAGGGTGGGTGGGACATGGACTGGGTTGCCAAGCCCAGGGGGTGGGGACCAATGAAGCAAAGTCCAGCTGGCAGCAGGTTGCAAGTGGCACCAGTGCCTTCCAGGATCACTGGAAGGACACTGGTTCTCTCAATCCATTCATCCCCCAGCCTTCTGATACAGGGAATTGCCTGGACCCTGGTGCAGGATCAGTTTTGGGGTTAGAGCTATTTGGTATCTTTTAATTGTGTGGATGGTGGGCTTGAGTGTGATCTCATCATGTTTATTTGAACAATACCAAATTGTTCAGTGTGTTGGCAGCAGTCACCCTTGAGTGGGACCTGGAGAAGTGGCCTGATACAGGAGGAGCCTTGTGTGACTCATTGAAGAGAAATATGAAATCCTGCCCCAGGGATGGATGGAGTTGCCTTGTGCAGCAGTACAGGCTGGCCAGAAGACAGTTTTCTGAGGAAGAACCTTGGACTCAGGTGGATGAGCTGTTGAGTGTGGGTTCACAGTGGCAAAGGCCAGCCACGTACTGGGCTCTGTTAGTAAACGTGCAGCCAGAAAATAGAGGTTCTTCCCCTCTGTCAGCAACTCTGAGACCACATCTCATGTACTGTGTTTGAGGTTCACCAATACATGAAAGAAATTATAGCCACAAGTCCAGGTGAGGATCACCAAGATGGTTAAGGGCCTAGAGCACATCACTTAATGAGGGAAAACTAGACTTCTTCAACCTTAGACAAGAGACAAAGTGAAGGTCATATTGATTCCTCCAAGTATGTAGTATATGTAATAGGAGGAAACTGATAAAGCAGAAATTCTGATTAGTTTTGAGAAGGTTTTGAGCGGGGTTTATTTGTGGTTCTTTATTATTACTCTTTTGGGGGCTTTTTTGTTTTGAACCATGAGTCTTGTGAACAAGTGCTCGGAGAGAATGTGAAACCTCTTGTCCTCAGAGACATTCAAAACTCCACTTGACTGTAGAAGTAGGCTCTTTAAAATTGTTTGGACTGCATGATTTAATCTTTTAGAACATAAGGAGGCAGAGTAAAGTGGTTGTTTAGTTTCATGAATGTGTTTTTATATTTTCAGGTAGGAGTTTAGAGTAAGCTTATTCTTGGAAAAACAGCACATTTAAACCTAATAAAACTGGTATAAGCGAAATTGGTAATTTTTTTTCCTTCAGTGGAAGACTGCTTTAATAGAGGAAATGGGATACTACTCACACTTCTGCAAAAGTGTAGTTGAAAAAGCTTATCAAATTTGGGGCTTTGTATGATTTTTAGGAATACTTTAAATAGTTATTGAATGTTGGAAAATAATATAATTCTTTTTAAATGACCAATATATACCTCTAGAGAGTCAGCTAATTTATTCTGTAAAGTTATAACTATATTGCAGCTGAACTATGCCTCTGTTGGCTTAGTTTTTATTATTAACTTTTCTTTGTAGGAAGGTGATTTGAATTTTGAATTCTAGAGCTCCTACCTTGAATTTATTACACTAATTTCCTTTCTTCTTGTAATATATTTTACTTTTCAGCTAAATTATCATTTGATATTTTTGATTCTCAAAGCAAGAATTTTGGACTGGAGAGGGAAATAGACCTGAAGAAGCATCCTTAATACAAAACTTTATCTTTTCTGTAGCACTTCAGAAAAATTTACTAGGGATGGCAGAGGCAGGAAAGAATAAAATACAGTAGGTTTTGTTTGCTGGGAGAGTTGTGTCTTGTTATGAGACCACAATAGGGTTTGGATATCCTATTTTGGTTAGGTTTTTAAAACTTCATTTTCTAAAATCATAAAAATGGGGAATTTTTCCTAATGGCTAATCTAAACCTACTGTACTTCAGTTTGAAGCCATTCTCCCTTGTCTTATCACTCACTACATGCTCCTGTTCAGTCTCTTTCCAGCTCTTTGTAGCCTCCTTTAGGTGCTGGAAGGTGCTATAAGGCTTCCCTGGAGCCTTCCTTCTCCAGGCTTAAGAACCCCAGTGCCCTCAGTTTGCTTTCATAGGAGAGGTGCTCCAGCCCTCTGGTCATCTTTGTGCCCCTCCTCTGGACTCACTCCAGCAGGTCCATGTCCTTCTTATGCTGGGGACCCAGAGCTGGACACAGCACTCCAGGAGGGGCCTCACCTCCTTTGAGCTGCTGGCCAGGCTTTTCTTTGTGCAGCCAAGGGTACAATTGGCAGCTGCACATTGCTGGCTCATGTCTGATTTCTCTTTTTTTTTTTGACCACCAGAATCCTCAAGGCCTTCTTGACACTGCTTCTCTCAATCCATTCACCCCCAGCCTTCTGATACAGAGAATTGCCTGGACCCAGGTGCAGGAAGTTGAGCCATTGATTCAAACTCTTTGAATGTGGTCATCAAGCCAATTCCTTGTCCATCGAATAATTCATCCATCAAACCTGTGTCTCTCTAATGAGTGACAAGGATGTTGTGTGTGACCATGTCCTAGGCCTTAAAGAAGTCAAGGCTGGTGACATAAAAACCATGTGACAGTCGAAGTACATGACTGCGATGCTCATGCAAAACAAACAAAACCATTTTAATTAATACTTCCACGTGTCAGTGTCATAGTCTTGTAAGTACCACACAGTGAGAGCAGTTGAGCTGTTCTGTGCAGTGTGTAGTAAGGAAATTAAGACAGCTGTTAGAAAAATGTAATGGTGATGTTAAAAGAAACTTAGGATGCTTTTGTTCACTGATGACAGAGTGCCTGTTTACAACCTTCAAAAACTGTTTGTTAATTGCCAGTTTATGAAACTGTTGAATTTTAATCAAGTTGAATGATGCCAGGATGAGTATAACAGAGTGTGTAAATTGTGCCAGGCTGTGCCATGTTGTAAGTAAGCAGGACCATGGTGGTCCATCCCTGTGTTCTTAATAATGTAATATCCAATGGTGATGGTGTTTGTGAAATCAGCAGGAATGGATGACTTTTGACCAAGAATTTTTAAGGAGGTAGCTTAAATCTGAGATGCACAGATGTTGTGGTTTGTGTTTTGACTTCGTATTTTTCTTCTCTAAGTGTCAAAATTGTGGGGAAAATTGTTAACTGAAGAGTGATGATGCTATGACAATGCAAGTGGGATATCCTGACTATGTCTGTTGTCCAATCCAATCTCTTATCTTAGAAAAGTATTTATTTTATCTTAGCCATGAAGCTGAAATGTATTAAAACAGACAATGAATTTATAGCAGACAATGTTACAACTAACTCGAAAGAGAAAGTTGAATGAAGTTGCCTTAAATGTTTTGACAAAGCTGTTTGTTTTTACTGTAAAACTGGTCTCACACTACATTTTCCTAACCTTAAAAATGATACTTTGATTTCTTTTGCAAATTGTTCTTCATATGAGACTTTGCCCAAAATTAAGCTTTTATGATTTGATTTGGGAAAAGCTAATTGGGCAAAACAATAAAATTTTGATTCTTTTACAAGGCAGATGGATATATATTTTTTAGTTTTCTAGTATATTGTCATGGCTGCAGCACTTAAAATGGTATCATATTTAGGGGAAGTTTTGTGGTGGGTTTTTTTTGTTGCTCCTTTGGTTGGTTGTGGTTTTTCTTCCCCCACCTCTAGCCTCTTTCAGGGAGGGATGAAAGAAGCCTAAAGAGACTCTTTGATGTGAAGACCTACTTAAACTATTTTTCACTCTTATGATACCAGAACTGTCTGCTCACAGATTTGGAAAAAAGGGTGGTGTTCCTTACGTGATGTGATTCAAGCATACAGAGAAGTAAAATCTTTGGGGTGGGGTCACTTGCAGAAGTCAAAGTGCTCAAATATTGCCTGTTCACTAGTACAGTTATAAGGAAAGAGATGCTTGATTTCTCTAAACCCTCCATTTAAAAAATGTTTATAATCCTCTGGTGGCAGTTTTGTTGCCAAGCTTTCACAGGAAGTGCTTGGAAGGAGACCTTGTTTAAACTGGCATAGAAAACATGGGAAGAAATGCCATTTTTTCTTTGCTGACAGTTTGCAGGTTTAATGAAGCTCTTTGCTGCTGTCTTAAACCCTCAGATTCACTTCCTGCCCTTCCCTGTCTCCCCAGTTCATTTGAAGTGCTCCATATGCTCCCTTGCTTGCTTTTTTCCACCATGTCTAGGACAGGTTTTTCAAATTTTTTTTTCTGTGGTTAAAACAGCTGTAATGGTGTTGCTTTACTTCAGCAAAGCCTGCTCTATTTGCTGAACTCATATGTAGTTTAGTACAGCTTCCTGTTTTTCTCATCCTATTTAATTAGGCAACAAGTTGCAGCAAAGCAGCTTCCTTTAAAATGAATCAGTGAATATTGTGCATATTGTAAATATGAAAGCAATTCATGTCTCTTTGAATCTTACAAAATCGTGGGTATTTTTCCATAGCTTTAATGTTTATGTGGAAGGCCAAACCTGGTTGCATACAAAGCAATTTTCTTCCTTTCTGTGGATTCCTTTTCCATTTGATTTGATTTACCTTTTGTTCTCTATTGCTGCCTTTTGATGGTAACAATAAAGAGCTGTCCTGCCTTATTTTTTCTGTCATGATCTCAATTGCTTCATGACATATAACTTGTTCCTGCAAGTAATGGTGCTACTTCATTGGGTCCAGATGAGTGTATGCCATTAGATAACACATCAATAAAATTGAAAAATACTTATTAAAACAGTCTCATTTGTCTTGCAGTGAGCATGGTATAGTGTGATTGTTCTTATAGCAATACAGCTGTTTCTTTGAAACTCTGTGTGTGTGTTCACTGTGAGAAAAGCAAAGGGAAATGAGGAGTTAATACAATGTAGCTGGTGCACAGCATAGTTCATATTATAAACCTGGGAAACAATTACAGACTTGGGTATTAGTATGAAATCATTGATTGGTTCATGACTCAAACTGGGAAACTACTGGGTGGAGTGATGACATTTTGCTTGTAGCTGAAGTATGGTGAAAGCACATGTACAACGTGTACAAAGATATCTGGATGGATGCCTCTTCTCTGATAGAGTGATTTTGCCTGTTGTAAACCTTTGTCCATGTGCCAAAAGTTAAACCAGAAGGCTGTGATTTAGACTTACTCAACAGGACGTTTTGGAATCTCCTTCTCTCATCAAGTTGCTGTATGACTCTCTAATTTGAAGCAAACCTATAATCTTGTGGTAGAGGAAGAAAGCCTGAACTTTGTTCATTATAAAGCAGAGTTAAGTAGAGCTGGAGCTTGGCCTGAGGCTTTAAAAGTAAGTAGATGCACCTGTAGTGAATGTTATTAGGTGCAAGAAACACCCTGGGTGGTGTTAGTGATTCCTGTATGTCAGTGAGTGAAGTGCAGTGCTTGAAGGACTTCCCAGTCCTTATGGACTGCACTACCAACCTGCTGAATAATTCCACCATTTAGGGAGTTTATGGTGCTTCTGCTGGAAGAATTTACAAATGAACTTAAAGCTTGATGACGAGTGAGAGTTTTTAAATGAAGATTAGATCACTCTCCAAACAGCTGTAGATGAGTTAAATATATAAAATACAATGGTTTGCTAGTGTAAATTTTAAACTATTGCTTATATATTCTGAAAGTTTTTTTAGTGTTGTTTCCTGTCTGTGAAAAGCAATTGCAAGAAAAAGAAATTTATAGCTCTTGGTCAGCTGAATGCTAGAGAAGTGGGTTTGTTAATGAATTTGTCTGAGGTAATAAAAAAAATCGTGTAGCATGTTTTCCACATGACCAGTAATTGGAATTTTCTAATTTCTGAGAACTTGCCTTGAAGTCGAGTAGCCTAGCTGAATGAAGAGAATACTGAGGCCTCCATGGGAAGGCAGTTGAATGTATTAATTGACCATAGAAAACTTTACAAAACGCTGGTGTACTGGACACTTAACCTTAATGGAAGATCTTGACTCTGATAGGTTATCTTATTGTTTTTGAAAAGGCCCCAGGTAAATTAATTCATATTGCAAAATACTGAGTTACAGTAGAGTCTCATAAAATGGCAAAAGAAAATTTAAGATTGCTGTTTTCAATGCAGGATTTGAATAGCATGTAATTTTAATGGGAAGGAAAAATATGCAAGCCTAGAAGTTTATAATGAAAGTAGGCTGAAAATGTTTTAAAAAGCAGTTCATTGAGCACCACTCAGCCTTTTGGGAAGATGGGCTGGGATAAATTAAAATGAAAGTCTGTAGAGACAGATGGTCATTTAGGGATGTGTCTTACATGTGGTAACAATTAAGATGTGAATGGAGCCTGCAACTGGGCTTCTGTGTTCTGTACTAACCTTACTTTTTACCCTCTGTGTGTCAGGATATGCTCACACACATCAATACAAAACTGTACACACACCTCAGTATAAAACTGAACGGAGCTGCTGCTTTTCTGTGTCTGTGCTGTGGTTTCTGGCCCACTAAGCAATGCACATACAGCATACAGACAGGCAATGCTCTTTCTTCAGCAATATGGGCATTTAATTTAAATTAAGCTGGTGCATAAAGAGTCGACCCAGGTATGTCATTTCTCTCCTGAAACTTAAAGACAGTTGGTAAGTTTAGGGTGGTATAGAATCATAGAATGGTTTGAGTTGGAAGGGACATTCAAAGGCATCTATTTCCAACATCCCACTAGTGAGAAGGAAGATCTTCAATTGGTTCATGAGCTTTGGTTTGTCTGACTGCATTGTAGTCTCAAACAGGCTTCCTGTAATCAATGAGTTTGTATTGGGCTTTGATTTTGTGGATTAATCTTTAGAATAATTTTGACTATTCTTAGGAAGCTTTTAACTGAGTTTGAAGAAGCCCTGCTTCATACTTTGTCTGCAGTTTTTAAAGCATTTTTCTTTATTAATAATGGAATTAACAAAATGGAATAGAACAATATGTTGGTTGAAAAGGTAGTTTGTGTAGAAAAATGAAAATGCATACAGCAGAATAATAAATGTGCTCCTCAAGTGCATATGACACATAGAGTAGTGCTCTCTTGGATGTTGCTTTCTGAAAAATTTTGTGAGCCTTGTGATGAAGTATGAAGCCAGAGGTAGATAATGAAAGTTTATGCTCATGTTCCAGGATCTGTTAAGGACCAGGTACAGTTTAGTACTTAATGAGTTGAAGCATCATGTTGTTGCTCCAGAATGTTAGAGTCAGAAGACTTTCATTTCAGCTGGGGAAAAGGATAGCAATGTTTAAAATCTTCAGCAGTATTAAACTTAAATTGAGCAGTACTTTATAAAGAAGTTTTATGAATTTCTGTTCAGACTTTGAGCAGAACATTTGGATGGTAGTTTCCACCCAACTTTCCATCCTTCTGTTTTACCTTGTATATCTTGTCCCTTCTTGAAGGACCTAGAGCTGACTGATATCTGTGGGGATGGATCTTAAATGCTTCAGTGCTTGTAGCAAGACCTCCAGAAGACTTAGATAACAACCTTTTCTATAAAAGCTGCTTTTATTTTGCAGAAATAAATTTATTATTCACAACTTAGTAGATTTTGGTTTTGTGGATAGCTTGTTCTGAAAAACAGTGTATGTCCCTCTAAATTGTACTGGTTCTATCCTAGTTATCCTGGTATTAATTCTATCCTGTTACCCATTTTTGTGGCTTCATTAACTTAGGGCTTCTGAGACTCCCTGGCTTATGTGAACACGATAATGAGAAAAGTGAATGGTTAGGAATTGAAACACATTGTGGGTGGAGAAGTGTGCTATGATGGAAACAGTAAAAAGTTTACTTGCTCAAGATATTCTCAAAAATCGTCTAGGTTGTCAAATTTTTCACCAGAAATTACCACCATGTTGAGTCAAACCAAAAGCTCCCCTAAGCCTGTATCCTGCTCTTTAACAATCACTGATCAATAGCATCTGTCTTGGGGAGAACATTAATAGGAAAACTTAACCATGGCAGTATTTCAAAAATCTGCTGCTCAGAAATTTTCTGAGCTGAAGATGGTAAACTATTAAACACACAATGTCTTGTATATCCTTCTGATTAATTAGAATTTGTTAGCATCTGTGAAAACATAAATTTCACATCTTACCTATGTGGTGTTTAAGATAAAAAGCAGAGTTTTTAATTAAACTTGCATCCTTATGATTTAATTTGGCATTTTAATAGTATGAGGAAATAACTGATCATTCTGTGCTTATTTCCTCTGTTCCTTACAGACTGTAGACCTCTCTTGCTTTACATCAGTCACTTCTTTTTGAGCTTGAGGAACATTAACATACACATATTTAATCTCACCCCCTTAGGAAGCATTTCTGTAGTTGAGGTCAACCTACTTGCCTTCTTACATCCCTCTTTTAACTTTCTGAGATACAAAGAACAAAGTGCAGATGTACTATGAACTTCCATCTTGCTGTAATGATGCCTTTTGTGCTGCTTTTACTCTGTAAAGTAAGTAAACATCTGTAAAGTTGAAGTAAACATCTGCCCAATCTGCCCTCAGTGTTTTTGTATCCTGTTAGCTCCTGAATATTCAAGGATAGTTCAAGAAAACTCTTAAAACTACAGGATGTATTTTGTCTATCATGGTCATGATTGATTCAGAGATTCACATTATATTCAGAGACTCACACACATATACACATTATATGTGTACATTTACAAAAATGGTTTTTTATGTGCATTGCTTTACACCTTTACATATATATTTTTCATCTACTCTTGTAATGGGCAGTTAGAATTTGTGAAGTTATGTGACCTCTCCACATTTTGTTTTCATTTTTCTTTCTTGAAACATTTTTTATCATCAGTGAACTTTGTCACTTCACCAGCCACATCCTTTCAAGACAGTGCAGGATGCATTGAGCTGCACAGATGGCAGAACTGATTCCTGATGACTTCTCTTGAATGGCAAAAGTTAGAGTTTTGGAGTTTATTCCTATTTCCTTATTTTGAAACATTTGCTGCTCTGGATGGATGGCTTTTCCTCATCTCATGTCAGTTGTTTTTTTATCAAGCACCTTTGGTATTGAACATTAGTAGATCTTTTTGAAAATTCAGGTAGACTATGTCAAATAGGTTGCTAACAAACCTATTTGTCCACCAAAAAGAGGATGTAGTATATTAAATGACTTGGATCCTGAGATATCTCTTTACAAAACTCATGGTTTGGGTTATTTTTGTTCTCCCTCTCCCCATGTTTGTCAGTTGCTTTGTCATTTTGAGATTTGGGATAAAAGAGGAGGTTCACAGCAGAATTAAGACAAGCTTTTTGCTTTCGATGTGTTTGAAAAATGTATTGGTTTGTAGGCATTTAGAAAAATTGTTTCTGCAGATCTCCTGGTTTGTGATATTTACATTCAGTTTGCAGAGCGCTTCTATGATTTCCTTATTTGCCCATGACTTCATCTTTTTGGAGGATGTCTTCTTTTAGTAATCTCCTTTACAGACTCTTCTGTCATTGTTGTCTTTCTGAAAAAGTCTGGTTTTTAAATGACAGACATTCACTTTCATAGGTACAATTACTTAAAACATTATAATCAAAGATCTGAAGTTGTGTATTGGAGAACAGGAGAAGGTCTCCAACATACCTTGTTGAAAAACTGTAATACTGAGAATTATATGTGAGTACTAATTTAATACAAGTAAGTATTTATACTGTTTCACCAAGAGACCATCTCACATTAAACATAATCTTAATGTACTTTGAAAAAATTTTGTGTTCTCAGATAAGCTTAGGTTAATAATGCAAATGTTAGTACGTTTTTCAGGAAAAAAGACCTTTTATCCAGCTGACCTTTGCTAGAAACATGGGCAAGACTGGAATGCTTGTGGGAGAATTTTACCTTAGAAGTACAGTGAAGACATCAGCATCTAAATTCAAGTGGGATTGGTGAACATATTTTCCATGCGTTGTCCACTGAGGTGATATTCAAAATGTCAGGAGACTTCCTTCTTTCTGTGTGGAAAATGAGACAGCACTTCTGTGGGTCAGCAAACATTAGAATATCCTGGTCTGAAGCTGTTATCTGAGAATTGGGCAGATGTTTACTTCAAAAACATGAACAAGTACTTAAAACCGGGCTAATTAATTTTGTAGAATCAGGGATAAGGTTCACGGTGTTACAGTTTTTTCTCTTGCTTAGTTAAATGAGCTAAATTTAAAAAAATAAATATTTATTCTTTACAATGTTACCCACGTGTCTTTACAGAGCAGATTTTGTCCCCTTCTGTGTTGGTGCATTGCTGTGGGGCAGAGCCTGTGCCAGCACTGCTGGAGCTGCATTAACCACACAGCCTGCACAGGAAATGGAAACTTCCTTGCATGTGCTGCAAGAGAAGTTGTGACATGATTGTGCAGGTGGCACTGCTGGTGGGAAGTTCTGCCTCTCTGCAGGAAGAATGTCCCTTCTCTGCCCTCTCCTGAGTAGGGCTGGTCAGGGAGAAAGGTGGGATTACCAGTCTTCAAGTGGACATGATCAATTCAGGATTTAAAAACGTGTAGCCAGCCACTTTTAGTTACATTGTTCGCCAAAGCAAAGGATAACTTTGTTTTTTTCATGTTGCCTTTCGACTTGGTTTTGTCAAGGCTTTCTTTTAATCACCTGTGCAGCATGGCAGCCGTGAGGTATGTAAGTCCTCCAGGCTTGTTAACCAAGCAGTTCCTTTGTTCTTTGTTTCAATACACATCCTTATGTCAAAGGGCAGGTGAGCCTCTGGTGTTACACAGCTCCCCTTTAATGGGGGTAGTTGCATGTGCAGCAGGAGTGCTGTTTGCCACCACCTTTCCTCCCCAGCCTGCTTTTGGAGTGGTGTTTGCCACCACCCTTCCACCCCAGCCTGCTTTTGGGGTGGTGTTTGCCACCACCCTTCCACCCCAGCCTGCTTTTGGGGTGGTGTTTGCCACCACCCTTCCACCCCAGCCTGCTTTTCTCACCAGGCTTGTGTGCCTGGAGCAGGGAGTGAGCAGCACTGGACTGTGCCATAGCAATGGCTACTTCTTGGCTCTTGCTGCTGAAGAATGAATTGTTTGCCTCTCCTTGCTTTTGTTCCTGTTGATTGGCCATTTCTGGTTCCTTTTCAGGAGAATATTTGTTTACTGAGCTGGATGTTTTGGCTGACAGTTTTTAAATGTGAAAAAAATACCAACAAAGCATCTGCCTCACAACCGGAATTGCGCTACGAAGGCAGAATGAAAAAGTTCGGTGAAAAGAAAAAGGGATGAAAAGGGAGATGAAGTTCTTCAGGCAGGGTGGAGGAATAGTCTTTCATATTATCTTCAGCATGTGGCTCTCCTCATCTAGTTTCTTTTTTTCTTTACAAGGAGGCAAAATGTGTCATTAGATTTAACTAGGAATTTGTTTGAGGCCTTAAGGTATTCAGAGTGTGGGGTTTTTGAGATCTTTGATGTTCATTAGACAGTAGTTCTGTGCCGGGTAATGTTTACTTTGCCTTTTTTAGCTTCCTTTGCAAACTGCAGTTGTACTGTTTCATACTTCCTCCTGTAACTGTTAATGTTTCTTATTTAGCCTTTCTTTCCCAGACAGCCTCCTAGGCTTTAGAAAATTTGATTATCTGACTTCCGCGGGATTAAATTTAATACAAGAGAAAATGGAGAAGATGTGGGTTTGGGTTTTTTTCTTTGTATTAGTGGGGTTTTTTTTGTTTATTTGTTTTTTACAAAGGACTGTAACATTTTTTTGCAGCACGTTTGTACTGAAGTTGCGTATGAATGGGTAGGTTATTCCCATGTGGTCATTCAAGTCAGTACTTAAAATATTACAGTCTTGATGTCATGCTCTGTGCTTGCGCTTTATATTTTTCTTATGATAGACATTAAATTGTATGTTTATTTTATTTTCTGTTTATGTTCTGAGTATTTCAGTGTTTGTTTTTCAGATAAATGTTTGTTTTTTAAGTCTTATGGAAAACACTTCACAGTCTTAAGAGATGACTTCATAAATTAGCAGAACTTTACATTTGGTGTCATTTAAACTAAAATACCCTTTAGAAAGAGAAAGAGTAGTTATGCCCTGCAAGTCATTACTTACAGCAAATGGAAACTGTTTTTGCTTTATTTCCTCAGTCTCAATACATTTAGTTCACTCCTCACATTGTAAACTTCTGTCTGAAATCCTGTGGGTGAGCTGGTACTACAGCCAGGTGTCACGGGTATTTGCTAATCAGATTAAGAGAAACTGAAATAGAGAAAAGGAACTTGCACGGAAGGTCAGAGCATTGTGACAACAGTCATGAAACGTCTACGTGGTTTGTGTAGGAAGCTACCAGGCTTCAGCTTAAGGCCAGGAGCAGAGCAGATGCCTGTACAAGGTTACTCTGTGTGATTGATGGGAGGATTGCTCTTTGAGGGCTGATGAATAAGCTGGGTTCCTATCTCTGTAATCGTGCTGTGACCCAGGCTGGCCTGAACAGGTCCCAGGGCACCACTGTGGCAGCTGAGTCCTGTTGTTGCTTTCAGCCAGGGATGATACCTCTGAGATGTTGCAGGTTGCCTAAGAGGAGTCTGAGGAGACAGCCTGCAACCTTCGGGGTGTCCTCACTAGCCTTTCAGATGTGTACTTCAGTTTTGTAGTGAATAGCATTTACTGATTGTTATGCCATTTCACTAAACAGGATTGTGAGAAACATACCTGAAAAGCTTTAGCTAATTCATGAAAGTTACAATTTGCATGATAAAGTTGAATGAATGGTGAATTAAATGATAAATGGAATTGTAAATTCATTTTAAAAATTACTCCTAGGATCAAAATCAAATCGCAGCCACTGAAACTGAAAAAAAATGTTGCCAAATATATTGGGTACTTTTTGGAATAAATTTTGGGTCCTTCTGTCCAACATGAAGTCAACTTCTGGTGTCTTCTCACAGGAGCCACCTTGCAACCCCTCTTTATTGCCCTGCCCACAGCTACCAAAACCTTGCCACATAAACCAAATGCACTAAGTAGCACATCCACCTAATAGAGAAGTTATTTTAACGTTGAATTTGAGAATGTCCTTATCCAAGCTGTGTAACAACAGCTGTCAGGTATGGCTGTGGATTAGAGAATAGAGTGGTGGAAGATTGATCAAAACAGGCCTGACATCAGCACACAGTGCTGATAGTGCAGTGCTTTGCATAAGTCTCTCTAATGTGGAATTGCCTGAAAGTATTTGCCAAGATCTAGTTTGACTGTTAAGTGTGCTTAAAGGACATTTAAATCAGTTTTTCAGAGTTATTGCATCTGTAGCAAGTTTGACAGTTTTGGGGGAACCAGACTTGCAGTAGAGTTTGGTGGTCTGGAAATGTATGCAGTGCTTTTAGGAGTTCCTGTGCGTCTCTTGTAGATTTTGCAGAATGGATATAATGAGTGGGTGCTGATGTCCAGGTTGCTGAGCATGTACAGGAGTTTCTGATGCACATGATGTGAGCAGGTGCTTGCATTGGGTCAAAAACCCTCTGGGAATTCAGACAGCTGCAGAAAATCCTCAATTTGTGTGGGCACAATTTCTGAGTTTCTTAACCGTCATAGCACTTCACTGCTTGGATCATCCAGCTGAAGTAGGAACTTGTGCTTCTGATAACCCCTTGAATAATCAAAAGGATGTAATAGGCATCTGGGGTATCTTTGCTAACATGCTACATGGTGGAATTAAGAATTCAGTGCTATTTTGTTACCTTAAAATCACAATCAACTCCAACCATGGTAAAGTAGAGTACAAATTTAAAACATGCATCATGACTTTGTGAATGGCAACACACAGTGCAATGCTTCTGAATGAAGTAGGAAAAAAATGGGAGAATGCTATTTAATCAAGTTGCAACTGACTTCACTTAGAGCTTTGCTCCCTCCTCTCTCTCTCACTGAGTCAGCTGAAGAACTGCCTGTCCTGGATCCTTTCTTTCATCATACCTCTTGCTGCACCTGGTAGAAAGCACAACCAGCCTTGATGCAGTGTTTGTGTGTGTGACTAATCTTAACCTTGAAGCCATGGGTGGAAAAGAAGGAGAGGTCTAGACTTAACATTTTCTTCAATTTTTATTTTCTTTCTTGCAGCTGCAAATGTGGGTCAAGGTATCTTGCAGACTAGCATGTTGTACAGGCCAATTAACAAATGTGTTTGCCTGAAAGTGTGGTAAAATTTTCTGTCTGTCCATTTTTGTGACTTACTAAGGGTGTTATTCTGCAGAGTCTGAGTTACCTTTTTTTTTTTTTTTTTTTTGATGGAACAGACTGTGACGTTATACACCAGCAATCATATTTTATGCAGTGTACTGAATGGGATAAGTATGTATCATTACAGGCATTGAATTGTGTGTAGCCACAACGAGGTCTACAGTTTTTGTGGTAACTGACCTCCACTTTTTTCCTTGTAATAGCAGTAGATAGTAACCCATACCTGCTTATCAAGTGTAAACAGGGCGTAGAATGTATACTTGAGAAAAACAAACTGAAAACCCTATTAGTTTTATGTGTAATTGTTTTTCCTCTGTCAGAATAAGGTGTATTCAGTTGTTCTTAACACAACTGTAATAATATCATCATCTTTGAAAAAGAATAACTCATTCGAGAGTGCTCATACTCTAAAGGTATTGTTAATGTAATAAGTTACACAATTCCATGGAAATAGATAAATTGTATAGTAATAAACATATTATTGCAAATACTCCCTATTTGCTGTGATTTGTGATGAATGAGTTGTAGCAAGACCTGTTAAAAATTACTCCCTTATGTTTACTGATGTCAGTATTAAGTGAAAAGTTTCTGTTCTTGGTTCAGTAGTACAGTAACTGCGCCAGTGATGACTTAGCTGGTGTTAAGACCACACAGATGTGTTATTCTTCTTGAGAGCACTCGAGATGGCTCAGAGGATATTATTTACAGGCAAAGCAAAATCGTGGACAGCTTGTTTTTCATTCCTTTCCACCAGCAGTTTAGATGGATTGGGCTGCAAGCTGGCAATTATGTTTCATCTTTGGAGGCCCTAAAAGATACCTTTAAGGTACATATATGTTTTAGAGTCTCTCCTGGCACTTTTTGAAAATAATGCTTCTCCTGACAAGTGAGTTGCTTGGAAACTGCTGGATAATTTGGAAAATGTGTTTTGTGGTCATAATACTCCTTCGTGATGCATGGTGCAGATGCAGTGAAGGCCTGTAAATTAGGTAGCTGCAACAATTGCACAGGGCTGTTAATGGAAACTTGTAAAAACATGGCCTAAGCTACTCTAGGTTTATTCCAGGCTGGAAGCGTGCACAGGGGTATCTATTAATGGTTTTTACTTGTTAAGATTTTACTTGTTTTTTTACTTGTTAAGATGCTGTATATTGGTTATATATCTTAAGATTTGGAAAACAAAACGGCCCAACTTACATTATATGCTCTATAGACATTCATACATGGGTAATAACTTACTGATTTTTCAAGACTTGTTTTTATTTTTATTAATATTGGTGAGTCATTTCTGCAGAGGTTATTTTGTTTCCCTGTGTCACAAGAAATCATTTAAAAACTGCTGCTTCTGCTAATAAAGAGCAAAAAGCTTTATACTGACTCAAGGCATAAATAGAATAGAGGTTTCAACTGAGCATGTGACTGTTCAGGCATAACAAAATCAAAGCAGCTGGTTGAATAGCTTAGAGGTTTTTGTTTGTGCCAACCTTGCCAAGACATCTGTGTTCTATAAGACATTAAGGGGAGAAGTTGATTTCAAATAGTTGTATGTTTCTGACAGCCTGGCATTTGAATAAAGGGTTTGTGTAAGTTTCCTTGGTCAAAAATGCAGCATGCCATTTACTGTGTCTTCCACTGCAATCTTTCTGAAATTCAAAATGTTTTGGTAAGAATCTGTTTTAATTTGAAGTGTCAATTTTATATCAGCTGTCCTCTTACCAAGCAGAGAGGTATTTGGATTCATTGCAACAGTTGAACCAGCGCTGAGTTTTGCCTTGTGAAAACCAGGGGGGCAATCTTTGCTTTTGGGGTTTTAGATTATCTGTTGTATCACTCAGCTGTGAAACTGTGAGGTGCACAAGTTATTTGGCTTTTAGCTATGAATTTCAGAAATGAATGCTAGAAGAGTATCGTATGGTAGCTATGAGTGAATCTTTGGAATATCCTTTTTAAAGTAGACAATTACTTCCAGCTAATTGGTTTAGAATGCTTTTTCTTTCAGTTTCACAAAGCTTGGAGTATAATTGAGATTTTATTTTTCCCCAAGATTCTCAAGGTATCCAATTCACACATCGTCATCTAACACTCAACCCAACTCCAGGAGTCTGTGATACCACAGTTCATTTTAAATTACACTTGTAGGATTCAGAAGATACTCCTGTATCATGGAAGTGCTTGTTTTCTTCTAAAACTGAGGATTCTCTGAATTCCGTGACCTCAGTTGAAGTAATTGACACTTTGTTGTAGGAATAGTGCTTTGTTTTGGCTAGGGTACTAAAGTTATAAATTTACATGCTGCTACAAATGGTACAAGTGATTTAGTTCTTACATGCAGAGAACAATTGAGAAGAAGAGCTAAGATGCTACTAGTTGCTGTGGAATAGTGATGTTTGTTTGTTTTAATTTTAAAGTTCCCATATGTAAGAGTATGCATACATTTGTTACATCAGGTAAATGTGTTATTACCCAAGTGACCATGTAGTTTTACCTTGATGTTAAGTGAAGGCACCTCAAGGTAGTAACATGTGGTATTCTCACAGTCTCTGGTAACAGACAGAAATAGCTCTCCCAGGCTCATCCTGGGAAAGTTCATTGAAAGAATTAAAGCAATTATTATCTCAATGTCTGCACCTGGTGTTTGAGAAAGATGTTTACAAGAAGGAGTTGTTCTCTCCTTGACCAAGGGTGTGAGAGTGTCTCCTGAAGACCAATCAGGTCTTAGGTTCACGATCCTCTCTATAAGAAGTGTGAATTTCTATTAATAAATGCCTTTTGTGCCTTCTGAATCATGGGGGTCTATGTCATCTTCTTACTGTCCCCTATACCTTCAAATGACAGTAACAGACGTTAAAGTAATGTAACAAACAATCTGAAAAAAATCTTTGGAATTTAAATGTCTTACTTATTAAAATAAGTCTTACTTAACTATTAGCACTATGAAACATGTAAGTGTGAAGTATTTGTTTGTAGGACTTGTAATTACAGGCCAAAAACTTAGTCATTGTGTTTCAGAGTTTGACAGACAAAGTTTCTGTAGCATCTGTTCCTGCAGGGCCAGCCTGGTGAGCAGCTGCAGGTGCTGTCTCTGCATGAGCCTGAGCAGGGCAGTCCCACCTCTCTTCCAGCCCTGGGCTGCACATCCTGCTGTGCCACACACAGGAGTGCACGTGGAAGGCACAGCAGCAGAGTGGGTTTGGGTTGTCTACTGGGAAACCATTTCTGGAATAAAATTTGAAAAATCAAGGAAGTTCTGCATTTTTTCCTGCATTTTCTGCATTTTCTATTTAATTAGTGGTGCCTGTAGTAGGTCCTTGAATTCCTTTTGTTTGTTTTTTAACAGCATGGTTTTTGGATTTGTATTTTATCATATTAATCAGTGGTCAGTTAATCTATGAATTCATTCAATTGTTTTGTTAGACTGTATGTGATGTGTTCTTTGGTTGTTTTGCAGTTATCTGCTGAAAAAAGCATGTTAAAATGTGTCATTTGTCTGTTAGTTTTTGGGTAGGTAGTGGAATTCATGGAGGTTTTTTGGAAGGATGTGAACTTTTCTTGAGCTCTCACCAGAACGGCTGCAGATAAATGTGGTTTGCAAGCTGTTTGCAGGGCACTGATCAACTAGACAGAAAGAGACAATGGGAATAATGGAGAATTGAGGAAAAAAACCCATGAAATTCTCCAAGTGAAAGTGAGGTAGAAGAGACTAGCTGGAGGAAAGACTGGGGCGTAGGGTGGGTGAGCTTGGAAAAACACAGTAAGGATTCAGGAAAAAAAGAGGAGCCCAGAGAACTTTAACAGCAGGCAGGACAGAACACAGAAACAGAAAAGGTAACCCAGCACCACCAGTTGGCTGTAGATTTTGCAAGTCAGTAAGTTAAAACAAATGTAACCAAAAGGGGTTTTATTTTTAACAGCACACAGCAAGGCAGCCTTTGGGAAACCAGAGCACTTTCAGAGGTGCATGTAATGCAGCTTCTTGGAGCTTGTTGATCTTGCAAAGGCCTGAACTTGGTGAGGGTGAGATTTTCTGGTTTTGCAGTGGGTTTTAAGTAGTTTTGGCATTTTTTTTTTAAGTTCATTTATTTAATCCAGTCCTTGACAAATTCACTGATCTCTGGGGTACAGATGAAGAATATGTGTTATCTTGAAGAGTTCTGCTGAGAAATGGGTGCCTTGATTTCTTCTAAAGTAGCTGTGCTGGCTTGTATGTACACCTTCAACTTTGCTTTTACTTTTTGGGGAGGAGTAACTTTACAGCTTTCCACTTTTAACCTGTTGTCTCTTGCTGTCTTCCACATTTGTCCATACTTGGCTGTGACCCGTGTTCTTTTGCTTGTAGATTTAAAGGGAGCTTCTTTGACTTCCTGTTGCCTCTTATCCTTGCTAGGGACTCCCTGTGAGTGTGCTCAAATGTTACATATATCTCTTTCATGTTGTCAGTAGAAACTTGAAAAGAGTGCTGTCTGTCATGCTAGCAAGCGCTGTCTTGTTGTACTCCTCCTCTGTGTAGGAAAACATTTTCATTTTCTTTCATGTGTTGCCCCTATCAGATCAGAGACTTTGTTTGACACCTGCAGAGTTCTTACCCCAAAGGAGTTTGGCTTCTGTTTGGGCACTTTGGTAGTCTAAGTAAGAAAATTCCTGCCTTTGCTATGATTTAACTTTTTTTTTCCCATTTTTAGACTATATTATCTATGGGGAAGTTGTCATTAATTGGTCAAGTCCTTATTGCTGTAGAAATGAATTTATTTTGTTCATCTTTTTAAGGAAATAGGGAGTGGCATGTACATCCTAGCAAATTTCTGATGATTTACAAACTTTCAAATAGATCTTTTCTAAAAAATTACCTTTGTTTTTTTGTATTATATGAAATTATTAATGTTGTAAAAGGCCACTAAGGTCATCAAGTCCAACTGTTAACCCAGCACCACCACCATGTTCACCACTAAACTATGTCCTCAAATGCTACCTCCACATGTTTTTTGAACACTTTCAGAGATGGTGATCCCACCAATTCCCTGGACAGCCTGTTCCAAATGGCATCACCTTAACTCCTGAGTGTCTGAGGTACAAGGTGTACAATGGTGCAGTCCTCTCTAGCTTTACTCTGAAAGCCAGGGGATAAATTAGGCTGTGTGGTAAAAGGCTGATCTCCAAAACCACAAAGGGACATGGTGGAATGGTGGCAGGTGGGAAAATAGTCTGAGAAATGAAGCATCCTGACCTGGTTCTTCCCAGGTCTGCCACAGAAAGGTGATCATTTCCACGAGACTTATTATGGGATGGAAGGGAAGACCATCCATAAATTCTTCAGGATGTACTATGGAATGTTTAGAGGAAGGGCAAAAGCAGGGTCTGTGATTCTGTAAAGGAGGATTTGAGATGATTTGGACTGGAAGAAGCATAGGAGAGCAGAATGGGGGAATAAAGGGGCCAGTCATGTATTCTGGGTGAGGGGTCTCTCTTCTAAATACATCTGTGTATATGGAGTATTGAGTGCCAGTGTCAGCCCACAGCCCTGACTGGAGTGGGACCACTG
This sequence comes from Leptocoma aspasia, assembly GCA_013399835.1. NCBI lineage: Eukaryota > Metazoa > Chordata > Aves > Passeriformes > Nectariniidae > Leptocoma > Leptocoma aspasia. The sequence goes on from VXAX01002584.1 coordinate 302,508, forward strand.
GGTGTTAGGAGCCCCTGCACTTTGGTGGCCAGTCACCTGGACAGTGTGCCCTGTCTGGAGGCGTCAGTGTGCGCCAACAGCAGGGCTGGAGTGTGGCTCAGGGGCTTGGAGCCAGGTATTGAAGCAGCCATAAATCCAGGAGAGACAGAGAACAGAAGGTTGCCATTTGGCTGATAGAGGGATCACAGGTCCAAGCCAACTTCTGCAGATAAGGTCTCAGGCCTGGTCGAGGGCCACGTTTGTGTGTGGTGTCTGTGCACAAGGCATGTCACACTGCAGTGATGTACTTCTGCCCATGTCAGCTGTAGTGGAGCCCAGCACGAGGAGCCCTTTGTGCTCTCTCTGTCTGCTGGAAGTGCACTCTCAACCTTTGTCCTGGCCAGAACTGGGAACATGGAACCTCACCTTTACTGAGCTACAGGAATTGGTGGCACGTGAGTCATTTGGAGGAGTTTGTGTGTACGGTAGTCTTTCTGCTGCCTTATAGGTGTGGCTAAAAATGGTACAAAGTAGACTCTGGATATATCTAACATGCTCATTAGGCTCTTCACAGATTTCAGTTCAAAATAAGTTTTTTTGGTAAATTATATATCTAAGCATAGCAAATAGTCATTGAGATATAACAAGTATCCTTACTTCAGTTTTTTTTTTGTGGGATGTTGGAACCCTGGATGCTGAGAATTTAAAAAAAAATCTAAAGTAAAGATACTTGTTAAAATGCGATAGTGGAGCCCTCTGAATCCTGTTATCAAGAAGGTTTCTTGCCTCTTCCTGCAGTAGCTTAGTCATATCTGCCCTCTTCTGCACAACCTGTGACCCACAGTTCCCACTTTCAAGGAACAATAATGAATAGAATGTATAGAAATGAACATAAAATTTACAGAAGTGCAGGATGAGCAAGCATAGTCATCTTACTATTACCTTCTGAAAATCGGACTTATCTGACAGTAAGGAATCTTTGATAGGGGTCTCAATTTTCAACACTGCTGTGTTCTACTTTGGAGCATGAATGTTGTTTTGAATTGAATTTCTTTAATATTGGTCTTACTGTTCTGTGTTTTATATAATGGAACAGCTTTGTAGGAGACAAAACTGGATTGCTTTTGTATGAAAATAAACTGGAGGATGCACTGTCAGGTATTACTGAGCATTCAGTGCACAGAGCAGTTTAGATCTGGTCTGGAGTAAACCTGCTTTTGAAGTGCATCTTATGTGGATAAGTTATGTTTCACAGATCCTATCCTACTATTGGGCTCTACTTGTGGCTATGGATAGGTTTCCTGTTTCATGGAGCAGCACAAATATGTGGGATGGTTGATTACTTTTGCTCCTTTAAACAACAGCAAAGCTTCACCTAGGAGGAGTTCACTTCTGATGTTCTCTAAGGGGCTTTGTTTTTGTGCACCATCCTGATGAGGCAGCTGCAAGTCATATATACTTCTTGAAAAGATTCGGGATTGCAAATCAGTTCATCCTTCCTTATTATGGTGTGTATTTAAATGCTTTTCCACTGTGCTGCTTTTCTTCTGTTTGTATTATTTCCTCAGTGCTTATGACTTTGTCAGTTGAATATCTGTAAAATAATCCTTTGTTTATGGTTCTCAATCTCTGCCTTTTGTAGTTTTATAACTATTGTGAAATGTACCATACAATCACATCCACCATGGGAGCTGGTTAGCTGCAGTTGCCATCACCTACTGTATTGTATTACTTTAACTATGATTTCTATTTTGTATATTATCCAAACTATATGTAACATTGGCATTAAATCAGTCTATTTCCAAATTCTGGAGCTCTCCAATTTTGTGATTAACAAGTGTTGCCTTTTATGATTATTCAGTATATAACTAGAATTTGAACATGTTCCAAATGCAAATGCTTAGAAAAGTAGTTCTTCACTGAATCTTCTATTTATATTCCTCATGTGAATGAGCTGGAGGCTTTCTTACTTTCTTCCTCGTATTCAGGCAGAATACAAATCAGCAATAGGATTTTTTTGCATCATTGCACACAGCTTCCTTTTCTACTGCTCCGTTCTATTTGTGTCCTGCCTTCAGCCCTGCTTGGATACAGCCCTTAGCATTCTGTGCACTGCTGGCTTGCAGGCAGGCAAACAATGCAACGTTCATGAAAGCTTTCAAAGGCTGCAGTTGCCAGGTGTAGGGTTTACTCTGTTCTAGCTGCATGCTGGTAACTTGTAATAAGCCAAGACAAAAATAGAATCCTACAATATTCTCTTGTGAATTCACAAGGAAAGATTTATGGTCATGGGGATGTAAGTACCTTTGCTTGCTCAGCCCATAGCTGTCTCTAACCAAGGTGAGAAATGGATGCTTATGGAAAGAGTGTAGAAGCAGTTTGCAGTGATATTTCTCTTGGTATGCAGTTCCACCGGTTTTTGAACAGGGATATTTTCAGCTGAAGTTGCATAAAAGCTGTTGAGATTAAACCAAGACCTTCTGATCTAAAGGTAGCATCACTACCATGTCTTTTACCATTTCTGTTTTCCCTACCCTCAATTCAATCCAAACCTGTGATAATACCAACTGGAATTTTATTGTGTTTTGCCTGGTAGATTTTCACCAAATTTTTTTTTAAATTTGTCAAAACATTTGGGGTCAGGGTAGATACTTCTCAAATGCAGCATTACTTGTTCTCATTGCAGTAAAGCACTGAATTTCCCATGGTAGATTTCTCCAGTGTCTGATATACCAAGATTCTTTCCAAAAAAGTATATGTATAAAAAAAAATCTATATTAAAAATGTTAATCTTAAAAGGCCAGGAGCTAACTTAATATAGCCAGTTCATTTTTCTGTAAAGGATTATGGATTTTATTAAAACAAAATGGCTTTCTGGGAAAACTTTCTACTCTTAGTGTTTCAATTTTTAATGCTTTAGTTCAGTAACTTTCCATTCACTGCATAAAGACTGGATGTCCTTGAGTCATATAAAGAAGTTAATTAACTTTCACTCTTGGTGTGTATAGGGCAAAAGTTACAGTATCAGACAGCTGTCCTTGTAAAGACTGGAAATAAATAATGCTCTTCTTTTTCTATAACTATAAAACATTCTCCAGTCTATACATGAAACATTCAGGTTCTGTTCTCTTTTTAGTATAAAACATACAATAAAATGTGCAATGGAAATTTGAACAAATTTTATATTTTGCTTTGAGTTGATTAGTTTGATTTGTAGTGATCATAATTGTTCGGTTAATTCCTTGTTTATTAGTTACTGTTAAACCTTTCAGAAAATCTTCCCCCTTCTATGTGTAAATAGCATTTGTGGCATTTGCAATGATATCTGGTTGTCAGGTCTGAAGAGGAAAAATTGTCCTGATTTTCTACAGGTCTTTTGTGGGGTTTTTTTCCCATCTTTTTATTGAGATTTGTCTGTGCTTGTTATTGTTCATATCTGGTTATCTACTGGTGAAATCCTTCTTGTTACAGCTTACATAACAGAAATGCCATTAGTGAGGGGAAGAACAGCTGTGATGGGGTGGTCCAGAAGTTGATAAAAACCTAGGAGCTTTTCTCACATTGCCAGCAGTAGAGGATAAGGGAAGAGTATAGGAAAAGGGCAGAGTTGTAGAGATACCTTCTCCAGTATGACCTCCCCATCTCCAGTAACATGCAGCTCAGGGTATGGCAAAACAAAAGTATTAAATTTATATTTAAATGCTATACTGAATTTTTCATCCATTACTTTACCCATTTTGTCTTCTATTTTTCAAAGTATGTGTAATTTTCAAATTCACAAGGAGTTCCATGTGGTGCAAAGCACTATAATTTTTTTTTTTAATTTGCTACCTGCTGGTTTGTTTAAAGTCCTCTGCCCTTTATGTTGGAACAGACTGTTCAGCCATTGAATATTGACCCCACTTTGCCATTTGGGATTTTTATAGGCCTGTGAGGCCAGGCAGGGTGTGTGGCCCTCTGTCTTGCTCCTCTCCAAAGATAGATCTTATGCCTGCTGTGACTGCTCTGCAGAGATGTGAAGGGTTGTACTTACTGTCTTGGGTAAGAAGGAGGAATAGGAATTTTGAAGGAGCTGCTGTGTGAAAGAAAATTCAAGGTGAAGTATTTCTAGAAAAGCTGCTGTGAATTTCCCACAACTTCTGTTGTACCCCTTAGTGGTTTTTTTTTCTGTTTAGTGCTCTGTTAAGGCCAGCATCAGTCCTCCAGAACTAAATTCTCCCTTACTAAACGCCACCTTTCTCTGAGCAAGAAGTGTGCTGAGAGGAAGTGCCGTCTGCTTGGAGTGATGTCTGGTGTAGCGGATAAATGGTCTTATAAAAGCAGCAGGAGGTTTTTAACCAGGTTACTAGACAGCTCATAATAATACAGAACACTGGAAGTTACATAAAGTGCTTTTCAGATTTTGCTCCATTGATATTGTCAAGTGCAATAACTCTGTGAGAGCGTTCTTCAGCCATGGTTTATGTACTTGTGAAGATCATGAGAAATGGCATAAAGAACAGCAGTGAGTTACTGTAGTTTAAATAGCTGACTGAGTTTCTGAAGGATAGAACCATTTTAAAATCAAGAGAAACAATATGAGATTTTAACAGGAAACCTGTAGACGGAGTCACCTCTGCTTGGTGAAGAAGAAGATGGAATTTAGTCTCTGTGCATGGATATTTCTGCCTTCTGACAGAGTTGTTTTCTAAGCATTCTAGTTTTACAGTCTCAAAGTGTATCTTCATGCATCAGAAATAGGTGGATTGCAAGGAAGGCAGCTCAGATGGGGAATGGATCTTAATGTAGTTGAAGTATGAAATATAATCTGTCTTCTCAGGTCACATGACAATTTTCATGGCGTCCCAGCATGGGTGAGGCTGGAAGGGACCACCGTAGGTCATCTGGTCCAATCTCCCTGCTCAAGCAGCATCATCCCAGAGCACATGGCACAGGATTAGTCCAGAAGTTTCTTGAATATCTCCAGTGAAGAGACTCCACACCCTCTCTGGGCAATCTGTACTGGTGCTCGGTCACTGCACAGTAAAGAAGTTTTTCCTCATGTTCAAGTAGAACTTCCTGTGCATCAGTTTCTGCCCATTGCCTCTTGTCCTATTGTTGGGCACCACTGTGCAGAGCCTGGTCCATCCTCTGACACCTCCCTGCAGACACTGACAGACATTGATGAGGTCCCCTCTCAGTTTTCTCTTTTTGAGGCTGAACAGGCCCAGCTCCCTCAGCCTTTCCTTATAAAAGATTCTCCAGTCCCTTGATCATCTTTTTTTTCCTCCACTGGACTGACTCCAGGAGTGTCTGCCTTGTACAGAGGAGCCCAGAACTGGAGACATCACTCCAGGTGAGGCCTTGCCAGGGCTGAGCAGAGGGGCAGGATCACCTCCCTCAACCTGCTGGCAATGGTCTCCCTGATGCACCCCAGGATACCCCTGGCCTTCTTGGCCGCAAGAATGCACTGATCTGTGTGTGCAAGTTTGTGCATCCATTGAAGGAGTTAGAGCCACCATGTGTGTAGTTGTGCATCCTCATTTGCAATGGCCAGAACCCACCAAAAAAGGGAAGTTTTGTCTGAGCTAATTCCTTGACTTTGTGATCACTAGTGTGCTGGTACAAAGAAGGTAGTGGGAATGAGTGGTTGGAAGAGGAGAAACAGGAAAACCATATTTTTCAGGTCCTGTGAGGCAACTGACCACTCTAGCTTTCCTCTAAAACCTGCAGGCATTCCTGTTGTCTTGTTGCTTTCATTCATAAAAATACCAACTGGAATGTGGAATGCTATTGATTCAACCTTCATCTGCTAAACAATTTCATCTTGCCTGTCCAGATTTTTGTTATATTACTCACCATTTTTTCTGTGCATTCATTCTGTGTTCCAAAGTGAACCTTTTAACCATACACACATATTTGGTGTATCTTGTAGGACAGCTATTGTATTTTTTGATGCCTGAAACAGTTGTTACTTCCTAAGGAAAAGAAGAACTATCCATTTTCATTAATATGCCTCCACTGAATTAAATTGCATTTGGAGGTATTAAATTTTTATTAAACCTACTATAAAGAAGCTGCAGAAATTTAAAAATGAAGAAAGTGTCTGTCTCACTAAAAGTGATCATGAAATGGTACTATGTTTATTGGTGATAACATTGCATCATGTCACATAGCATCAAAGTTTAAAGGTATTTGTCAAGTGAATACACTGTAGCATAAATTCAAAAGTTTCTGTTGTGTTCACAGCTTCTTCTTTGCAACTTTCTAAAAGCTACTGTGCTGTTACTTAATTTTAAAATACCACAGCCTGTTAATCTATTATATTCTAGTATCTTAGTCTGTCTAGTTTTTATTTAAAATTATTCCTTGATTGTGGAAACCTCTTGATTGTCTTTAAATCTGATGTTGACTGAGGTTAATTTTATTTAAGCACTAGCTGCATTAGATTTAGCTAATACAGTATTTAGAGTGGGCTGAAATGAATAAATCGTTTTTGCGAACCAAGGTAACTTCAAGATAAATGCTATAAATTAATGGGTTTTAATATGAGTCTTAATTTTGTGCTTTGGGGGGGAATGTATAGTTAAATGAAAAAAAACCATTATGCTAAAATATGAATAACTTGGTTTCTGATTAAATATACTTCATTATGTAATTACTGCTCTTTTGGATGGATTTTAGATTATGGCATTACTTTGTCCTATGTTTAAGTGTAACCTATATGTTCTAGTTGCATATTATACAAGCATTAAAAATGGCATGGCAAAAATCAACTTTGTCCATGCACTCATGTTATCCTGTGGTAACAATCTTGGTTTTCATTTGCTTTCCCACATTCCTTTCTCCATTCTGAAACATAAATTATATTCCTTATTTTAGAGAAGGATAGTGCCGACCTGTGTTCTTTTGAAGTGACATACATCCTCATCATAGAATCATAGAATGATTTGGGTTGGAAGAGACCTTAAAGGTCATCCAGTTCCAGCTCCCTGCCCTGGGCAGGGACAGCTTCACTAAACCAGGCTGTTCAAAGCCCCATCCAACCTGGCCTTGAAGACTTGCAGGGTTGGAGCACCCATAGCCTGTCTGGGCAGCCTGATCCAGTGCCTCACCACACTCACAGGAAAGAATTTCTTCCTAATGTCCAAACTAAATCTACCCTCCTTCAGTTTAAAGCCATTCCCCCTTGTCCTTATCACTCCATACCCTTATAAAAAGTCCCACTCCTGGTCTCTTGTAGCTCCTTTAGGTACTGGAAGGTGCTATAAGGTCACCACAGAGGTCTCTTCTCCAGGCTGAGCAGCCCCACCTCTCTCAGCCTTCATTACTTAGACTGCCATTTAGGTAAAACAAACTGAAATAAACACAGCAGAGTTCATTGCACAGTTATTTTATATTCATTGTGAGTGTCTAGTACAAGTGCTAGCAAAAGCGTTTTAAGCTTGAGGAAGAGAAGGATGATTGTGCATGGTCTTCTCTACCTCCACTGAACTTGCACCTTCTCCTTCAAGTCCTGCATATATGGGGAAGTTGTGTTCTTTGACTAACTTCTGCTTTTGAATCTGTGGAATGTGAATGCTTTTTGTCTGAGTATTTTAAAGAAAATTGTTGCTAGTGGAATTTAGCTATGTTTGGGATCTTGGCTATGTCTGAAGCATGATCTTATTAAAAGAAACTTACAGAATATTCTCCAAGGGCATCTCTTCTCTAATACAGTAATAAAAGAGAAGTAACATGGGGCTCTTTTTGCAAAACACAATACTAGGTTAAAAAAATACTGTGAAGTAAGTAGCAGTTTGCTTGCAAAGTACTCCTAATGTTTCCTAAAATGCTGAAAATTGCTGCTAAATTTTTCTAAGTTTCACTGTGGTTTTAAAGCAATACCTTTAAAATCACCACTGTATTTAAAGTGCCCTTGGTATTGAAGGGAAAGTTGTCTCAATGATTTTGTCAGGTCATATACACAATTTGGGGAAATTAAGGTTACCTTTACACTGTAGGAATTCAGCAGTGTTAAAATGTCTTCTTCTCGCACCCTTTATTGATTGCTGTCACTTATACACTTGTACATGAGTCAGAAATCTTTTTCTATGCTTAACCAGTTTGCAAGTGGTCATAATGTGTGCCAGCATCCCCAAAATAAACCCTACAGAGTATAATCAAACACAGGTCTTCATTTTTTTAACTTGTATATTGAGAAAGCAGATTTTACTCTGGTCTTAAGTTGTACATAGAATTATTCTGGTAATTAAACATATATATAATTAAATCATATGTATTACCCACATATCTATGGCTTGGTTTTCTTAAGCCTATATATCTTTTAAAGGTCTGTAGGTTTTCTGTACCACAATGAGGATGAGATATACATCTTCATTTTCTACTGTGTATTTATGCTATTTTTGCATGTTGATTGAAAGGCAGTGTAGAAGAAAATAGAAGCTTTTAGATGAGGCTTTTATTAAAATACTGGACTTGACTATCCTGATTATTGTGTTTCCTTTTCTGTAATTTTCCCACTAAATTATATATGTCCAGAGAGTATGTTTATATTAAAGAACATGACATGGAAATGAAAAAATTAATGCTTCACCTCTAAATTATGTTCTTGTGATTTTATTTTTCTTTTTTTGGGGGGGGGGGGGGTTTCAGTCCACTCATTTATGCATTTTGTAAAGCTCTAGTCACAGGCTAAGCAGAATTAGAATTAGATTAGAAACACAGCTCCTACTGTATATAGTAAAACTTCTCATTTCCATTTTTAAATTTACCTTAAAAACAGCAAAAATTGACTGTATGCTTATTTTATAGATTTGCTCTAGATGTGTTTTTATTCTTCTTTCTGTTATTATCTCCTAGTGTCATTCTGTTATACCCTGTAATGAGGATTGCTTGTAAGATGATAGACTCTCTTAGCTGGTTACATGAATGTAGCTCTGAATTTCATACGTGGTGGTGGTTGAAGGTTTAACATGATGTAAGGTAAAATCTTACTGAGTCTGCCGTCATTGCAGTCTCCATGTACAGAACAAAACTGGGCTGTAACAGTGTCCCATAATGTTGTAGTAGTCTTCAAGGTCTGTGTTATACTGGAAATCCTATTTTTTTTTAAATTAACCTAATGAAACCCTTGAAAACTGCAGCCTGGGAAAAATAGGCACAATTTTAATTTTTTTTTTATGAAACTGTGTTAGTATACTCATTTTTTTTCTCTGAATGGAGTAATTCTGAAATGGAATATTGCAGTCATCCATCATTGTATGCATTTAAATATTTCTTCAGAAGTTAGAAGGAGAAGGAGCATGAGTTGCTACTGTTCTCAAGTAAGAGATCATGCCTGTTCCCTCACCTTAGCCAGGGCAATTTTTTTTTCTTGAAAGGATTTCTAATAGTAATGGCTGGTAGAAGATCCCAACAATGCCACTCGGGCTTGGAGTTCATGGAGCCATGAGATGTGAGTGTGCTGTGTGCCTGCAACGCCATGGAGAGGCTGCATTTATTCCTCGGTGTCACTTTTGACTTTTGTAGCATTCATAGAAACTGTGTACAATATTTGAAGAGTTTTGAAGCCAGCAAGAATAACTAGTCCTGATTAATTGCATCTTCCCTCCCTGAGTAGAAAATGCCTGTGAGTTACTGGGATAACAGCTTCAGTGGAGACCCTGCTGCAACATGTTTTGTGGCTTCAGAAAAAGAAGGAAAAGTGTTAACAGGGGACAAAAATAATTTGTAGTATTTAGCTCTGGTGCTGCAAATGAAGAGCTCTCCTGTTAGTGAAATTTACAGTCTGGTATGGTGCAGGGAGCAATTTTCCAGAGACTTCTCTACTTTTTTCAAGTTCAAATTGCTAAGAATCATATTTTTAATAACCCTATGTCTGTTAGCACATCTGCTGAATATGGCTGTGTTTATGCTGTTTGTATGTCATTTTCTCCTAACTTTGTTTCCTTTTGAAAGACCTTGCCTCAAATATTCACTGTCTTGTGATGAGTTTATTGTTTGATTGTTCTCAAAAATAAATAATCTTGTTCTATTTTTTTGGGTGTGTTAGTGTTTAGGCATGTCTCTTGCATATAAGTTTTTCAGGTTAGATTTTTGTTAAATAAAAACATCACTTTGTAGTGTCTTGGGTTTTTTAAATGACAAGAAATTTGAATGAATTATGCTGGGAAAAAAAAAAAAGTAATTTTGTTGGGTAGCATTTGGTAGCCAGTACTCACACCCAAATCAATGTATTTCCCCTGGCTTTTGTAAAAAGTGTAAGGAGAGGTTTGCAAGAATGCAGAGAGAGAATAAGCTTTGGAAGAATCAAGCCACAGGAAGAAAAGACTGACAATATGCCATGACTTGCTAGAAGTAGAGTGCAACAGCATTCATTATTTTTGAACACAGGAGCATTTGTAATGTAGGAAGATTCTTGGGTAATGTTCTGTGCAACCACTTGCTAGTGCTGTGCAGCCTTAACGCTGGCAAAAGCCGTGTGTGCAACCTGGGAATCGTGGACAGTGGCATCTTCAGGAGCTGGGAGCCTGGCTATGGGTGTGCTGGTTTCTGAGCTGTAGCCATATTTTATCCCAGCAGTCATGCCAATGTGTTTATCCAGCAGCTGGGGTAAGAAATAGGTAAAGTTGTGCTGCAGTGACATTTAAACTGGGAAGGTTTTTTCACTGGTGTTGCTGTTGTGGGTTTCTGTACTATTCAGCCTTACTACCGCTGATTGAAGAAGTGGGTTTGTATATAGGGAATGATAGCTGCTCCAGCAGCTGTAGCTAGCTCAAGGTGCATTGTTGACAGTGTCAAGATAAGAATGTTGTCACTAAGTAGTTGTGGATGCCCCATCCCTGGAAGGTTTCAATGCCAGGTTGGATGGGGCTTTGAGCAACTTGCTCTAATGAAAGGTGTCCCTTCCCGTGTCAGGAGCATTGGAACTAGATGATGTTTTCCAACCCAAACCATTCTCTGATTCTCTGACATTTATCACCAAGATTAGTTTCTACCTAGTGAAGCTGTGTTAGAGCCCGTGGGGGAAACTCACTGGATGGTTTCAAGTGTTGGCACTAATCGTGGGCTTTTCAGCATCTCCTACGCAACAAAAATTGGAAAATAAATCTGATCAGTGTCATCAACATTTCTGTAAACAAATCTCTTAGCTTATTTTTCAGATCTCCCTAAATGTACCGTGTGCACAAAATAAGTTAGACTCAGAAGTATTGATGTAACTCAGCTGAGAACTAAAAGGAAGAAACTGCCCAAAATATTGTTAAGCTTTCCCAAGTGTGTCACAGCATGCACAAAATCCAACATCCACATCATGCTCATTAGAAAAAATGCGATGCTAACTTCATTTTATGCAGAAGTGATCATACGTAGATATTGACTAGAGTTTACATTCTTGCTCTTGCAGAAAAGGCTGCTGGGTAGGAGTCTGGTTGCAGAGAAGGATCCAGTTGTCAAACAAATTACAATTAGCAATACTGTGCTTTTAGAAGCAATATCCACTGTGCTTCCATTTGAGTTGTACTTGGAGAATAATTAAGTGGCTAACATTTTTGCAACTCTTTTAAGAGCCCACACAAATGAACTGGCTCATCTATTGGGACCTTTACAGCACTGGAGGTTGGTGATTTTTGTCACATACGTGGAGTTTGGAGAGGCTGTTGTGTTGCATCAGAGCATGTAGCTAAGAGCAGATGTGAGGAAAGTTCAGCTGTGGGATCTGTGTTAAATTTTGACATTACCTGAAAAAATACTTTTGGGAAAAATGTATTTACTCAGTTTGATCACTGAATGCTTTTTTCATTAGGTTATGCTTAAAACACTTGAAGCTTGAAATTTTCAGAGAAAAGACAAGGTTTTAAAAATAATGTTATTTTAATTGGTCTTCTTTTTGGAGCAGCTGGTAAATGGTGGTGTATGAAATGATGCTGGCATCAGTTATTACAGTGATAAGTGCTTGTTGATGTGCTGTTTTGGTTTGCTTCTTCTCATTGGGACAGTTTGAGATTTTCTTAAGTAATTCAGGACATGTTCAAGATGGACTTTTGTATAGCCACCTTTTACACAAAGATGTTGTCTCTAGAAAATTCTTAACACTGTAACACCCCTATTTTTGTCATGTAGACATGTGCTGAGAGCAGCAATTGGAAACAGTTTTCAGTCTGGTGACTGGCAGGACCAGAATAAATTGAGTGGAGAGGGAAGGACAGGAAGGGTGGTTTGAATCACTTCTCTGTGTTCAGAATTAAGTGGGTTTGTAAGTCTGCTCATTTCTGAGTGAGTGAGCTACAGGAGACCAACACTCGATGCTAATCTTCTCTTTTGGTTTTATTTCACTGTGGCAGTTATAGGGGTTTGTGTTGTTGCAATTTCAGTGGCATGCAGTAACTTTCTAGCTGTCTAGTCTGTGTTTATTGTATATCCAGTAAAGTCTGGATTTTATTGTGAGGAAAGCTGATACTGCTGCTGAACAGCCGTAACTTTGTAAGGTGCTATAGCTCTACTTCATCACATGAGTCCTGTAACTGGGACTTGAGCAGAGGGCAAGCATGTTTCATAGTAGAGCCAGCAGTAACTTCTGTGCCAGGGTTAGGGAAGTGTGTAAATTGCTAAGTGAAAGATTTACTGCTTTTAGTCCCTTGAAGCCGATAAATCATGTGTGTGTGTTTCATGAAATAATTATTCTTGTGTCTGACAATACAGGCACATGACTACCAAGCATTCATTACACCCATTTGTGTGTATAACCTCAAATATGTTTATGTTTCACATGGATTACTTTTTTAATATAAGAAAATAATTTCTTAAAATACATTGCGGGAGGGATTTTTGTGTTGGGTACATAGGTTGTGCATTCTCTAATTGCCTTCAAGGTTTTGTCATGGGTTTGTCTTGCATAAGATATTGTAATGGTTTAAAATATTTCTTCTCTGGTGTATTATTTTTGTGGCCAGGTCCTGGTAGTGGTAGGATATGGAATCTTTTAGGGCAAACCTCCTGCAGATGTATGAATTTCTAAACTTCCTCTGTTATAGGCATGAGTGGTTTGTTCCAGTTGGAAAATGAATCTCCTTTGGATAATAATCTACTTGGGGATTAATAATATTCAATAATATAGTGACATATTAATGTGATCATTGGTGTCTTGAGCCAGTTTTTTCTTTTGTTATTGTTAGGCTGAAACAGAAATTAGTGGGTTTTTTTACCCCTCTTCAAGTTGTAAAGGTGAGGTACACAAAATGTATTTGATGTTTTAGTACTCCAGTGGGCTCAATGGGCAGTAGCATCCTTTGTGCATATGTGTGCCTCTGGGTTGGTACTGATTTCTAAAAACCTAAATTTGTCTGCTAAGCACTTTAGTGATTGGTTTCTGGACAGTAGTTTTGTGTTAATATAGAAATAAAGTTTTATGTGTTTTTAAACCATGATTTTTCATGTGTATTAGCAATAAGCACCTCAAATATTCATAAGTATGGTTTATAGTATGTAGACTTTTGTCTACAAACACATCAGGACAAATATAGAATCACAGAATGGTTTGGGTTGGAAGGGACCTTAAAGTTCATCTAGTTCCAACCTCCCTGCCATGAGCAGGGACACTTGCTAATACACTCTAATATAAGTATTTATGCACACACATGTCCATAAATATATATCTATACAGAACATATATCTCTATATATTTTTATATATATATATAGATAGATATATAGATATAGACGTATTTTTATATATACATCTCTATATATTTTTTTATTCTGTGTATATCTATACAGAATAAAAATACACAAGATTTTAAAGAAACAATTAGTCGTTTATCTAAATGTGAACCTGTCTGTTTTTACTATCTCAGAGACAGATGGCAAACCATCTACCACTTTCCACACTGTACTGTAGTATAATTTCTGGTTTAAAATTTAGAGGCTATATTAAAACAGAGCGTGGTCCCAAAATAGAAATACCTTTCACTGAGAAGAGATCAGGCTCTTGAGGGTTGAGGAGAGGCAAAGCAGTGCCCATCAGTGTCTGTGAAAAGCAGTGGAAAATGTGTAGCAGAGAGGACCTCGTGTGGGTTAAGGAATGTCAGCATATACCTCTTCTGACCTGGCCCTGATCTGTGTGCTGTGCTAGGCTGGTAAAAGTGCATGTGCAGTGTTCTGCACCAATGAAATGATCCATTGGGAGAACTCACCTTGCCTCCAGCCCAAAATTAATTTGGTTTTATATCCTCAGGTGGACAAGTTTTCCATTCACTGGTATGAATAGCTACCTGTGAATGTACATCTTAGGAGGGAGGAGATCCCTCCTCTGAATGTGAAATGGTAGCTGTAAGTACAAATGTCTGTCAGTGTGTACTGCACTGATGGAAGGTGGGCTGAATCCATAGTGCTCAAAAGGAGCTTTCACAGCAGCACAGCAGCTCCTGAGCTGGGTCATGGGGTAGCCAAAATGAGAGCTCTGGGCTGAGGGAGCAGAGACACTGCTTTCTGCAGCAGTGCAGATTTGAACCAGGTTGGTGGTTTGAAATGGCAGGCTAGGTTTTAGGAGAGAGGAGGAATTACATCTGGGGTAACCGTGTGCAGAATTCCACAGTGATTAGTTAGACGAGCTGATGTTGCACGATCAGGAGATTTTCTTCTTGAGCATAAGCTTCAATATAAGTGAATGCAGCAACCTGAAACCTCAGCAAAGCCAGAGAATCTGCTGAGAATGAGGAAGAAGGAGCTTTCCTTGCTTCATTTTATTTAAGCAGATTAAATATGGTGGTTGTTTTGTGTTCTTTCTCCTTTTTCCCCCTTCAGTTCTCCTTTCTTTTTTGTGAAAACCGATTTTGCATTATTTTCAGCTTGTCTCCAGAATGACCATTTTCAAGAATAAAGCTTTTTTCAGCTAATGAGGAAGTGAATCTGTGGTGTAGGTACCTTTAAATGATTGGTCTTTCCAATATGCATGAGAGGGTAGGAAAATATTCTTCTGTGGAACTTAAAAAGGCCTCCTGCAAGATGGTATGGAAATGAAGCAAGAAGCATTTGCCAGGAGTGGGTGGTGGTAAGGAAGTGTTTAGTAGGTAGGAAGGAGTGCCACTGAATACCTAGAGATTGTCACAGAAACCCCTTGGCTCTCTAAGACACCACAATATTCAATAATATAAATGTATGCCACTTTTAATGGAAGATCAGATTTTGTGTCTTCTGTGATAGGCAGTTAAACTATTTAGTATTCTAAATACTTGAAATGAAAATGAATGGATACTGCAAAAGCTTGTTTTTACCTAACTAGGGAAAGCAAGGCTGTTCCTGTCTAACATGCTGAGAAGGTAATATTACTCTGGAATAATAATTGAATTGAGCATTGAGTGCAACTTAATTCCTTTGCATCAGAGTGTAGCTAAAAATTATAAGCAAAAGACATCTAAGAGGAATGTAATATATTTGGAAACAATCTATCTCCAGTTATATAAAATAAACAAAACAAAAACAAACNGCTAATACACTCTAATATAAGTATTTATGCACACACATGTCCATAAATATATATCTATACAGAACATATATCTCTATATATTTTTATATATATATATAGATAGATATATAGATATAGACGTATTTTTATATATACATCTCTATATATTTTTTTATTCTGTGTATATCTATACAGAATAAAAATACACAAGATTTTAAAGAAACAATTAGTCGTTTATCTAAATGTGAACCTGTCTGTTTTTACTATCTCAGAGACAGATGGCAAACCATCTACCACTTTCCACACTGTACTGTAGTATAATTTCTGGTTTAAAATTTAGAGGCTATATTAAAACAGAGCGTGGTCCCAAAATAGAAATACCTTTCACTGAGAAGAGATCAGGCTCTTGAGGGTTGAGGAGAGGCAAAGCAGTGCCCATCAGTGTCTGTGAAAAGCAGTGGAAAATGTGTAGCAGAGAGGACCTCGTGTGGGTTAAGGAATGTCAGCATATACCTCTTCTGACCTGGCCCTGATCTGTGTGCTGTGCTAGGCTGGTAAAAGTGCATGTGCAGTGTTCTGCACCAATGAAATGATCCATTGGGAGAACTCACCTTGCCTCCAGCCCAAAATTAATTTGGTTTTATATCCTCAGGTGGACAAGTTTTCCATTCACTGGTATGAATAGCTACCTGTGAATGTACATCTTAGGAGGGAGGAGATCCCTCCTCTGAATGTGAAATGGTAGCTGTAAGTACAAATGTCTGTCAGTGTGTACTGCACTGATGGAAGGTGGGCTGAATCCATAGTGCTCAAAAGGAGCTTTCACAGCAGCACAGCAGCTCCTGAGCTGGGTCATGGGGTAGCCAAAATGAGAGCTCTGGGCTGAGGGAGCAGAGACACTGCTTTCTGCAGCAGTGCAGATTTGAACCAGGTTGGTGGTTTGAAATGGCAGGCTAGGTTTTAGGAGAGAGGAGGAATTACATCTGGGGTAACCGTGTGCAGAATTCCACAGTGATTAGTTAGACGAGCTGATGTTGCACGATCAGGAGATTTTCTTCTTGAGCATAAGCTTCAATATAAGTGAATGCAGCAACCTGAAACCTCAGCAAAGCCAGAGAATCTGCTGAGAATGAGGAAGAAGGAGCTTTCCTTGCTTCATTTTATTTAAGCAGATTAAATATGGTGGTTGTTTTGTGTTCTTTCTCCTTTTTCCCCCTTCAGTTCTCCTTTCTTTTTTGTGAAAACCGATTTTGCATTATTTTCAGCTTGTCTCCAGAATGACCATTTTCAAGAATAAAGCTTTTTTCAGCTAATGAGGAAGTGAATCTGTGGTGTAGGTACCTTTAAATGATTGGTCTTTCCAATATGCATGAGAGGGTAGGAAAATATTCTTCTGTGGAACTTAAAAAGGCCTCCTGCAAGATGGTATGGAAATGAAGCAAGAAGCATTTGCCAGGAGTGGGTGGTGGTAAGGAAGTGTTTAGTAGGTAGGAAGGAGTGCCACTGAATACCTAGAGATTGTCACAGAAACCCCTTGGCTCTCTAAGACACCACAATATTCAATAATATAAATGTATGCCACTTTTAATGGAAGATCAGATTTTGTGTCTTCTGTGATAGGCAGTTAAACTATTTAGTATTCTAAATACTTGAAATGAAAATGAATGGATACTGCAAAAGCTTGTTTTTACCTAACTAGGGAAAGCAAGGCTGTTCCTGTCTAACATGCTGAGAAGGTAATATTACTCTGGAATAATAATTGAATTGAGCATTGAGTGCAACTTAATTCCTTTGCATCAGAGTGTAGCTAAAAATTATAAGCAAAAGACATCTAAGAGGAATGTAATATATTTGGAAACAATCTATCTCCAGTTATATAAAATAAACAAAACAAAAACAAACAACAAAAAAACCTCAACATCCAAAAGCACCTAAGCAATCCTAGATAATAGGTTTTATGTACTTGGTATGTAAGTGTGTTTTATTTATAGTTTTGGACTATGAAGTAGTTCACATAAAAATTGTATTTGCAAGTATAAAAATACAAAATTGGCCTGTGATGTCATTTTGACTTAGATCACTGGTTCCTTCAGGCTGTGGATGTCATCTTTGTATATTGCTTTGCTCAGTGATTCCTCTTAAAATAATGAATGTTCCCTTTCCTCCTGCTCTCACATTAATGATTACATCTAATTCAATAGCAAATCCAATTTAGAAAATGTTTCTAGTCTGCTTGTCATAGGCTTTTAGATTGATAACTTCAGGAAAAAGTTCCTGGAGTTTTGGATTTGTTTCTTTCTCCTGAGTGTCCAATTTGCTTCAATACTAGACCTTAGCGCAAAGTTTTATCTCTCAATCTCATCAATGTTAACCATTGTCTTTCTTTCAAAATATTTGTTTCAAATTCTTGTCCTGTGTTCGAATTCTCAGTAGACAAGTGAGTCATTATTTTTTTCTGGTCATTGAAGATGGAGAGAACTTCAGTAGAAATATATGATAGCAACTGCCTGACGTAGCAGGCAGGCAGGAGCAAAAGCTTTTGACAGCATTTGCAGAGGAATCAAAGAGAAGCACTTGCTGTGCACTGTCTTGGAAAGGAACACTGAGTTCCCAATATTTTATTACATTTAAAAATGGTAACTTTTCCTGACAAGATGTGAGTCAAGCAAACCCACTATTTTAGTGGGGAGCAAAAGAAGTAATGATGTTTGCAGTTCGTAATGTTTTAATCCATTGTTCTGCTGTAAATGGAAAAAAAAAACCAGAGATAAATAGCCTCAGAAGGCATTTTTACAGCTTTTGTGGTTCCAAACGTTCTAGTTTTAGCTGCCACAGGAGTGGTTGTATGATTTGAGAAAATGGTTGTTTCCAGTTAAGGAACAGAAACATTCCATTTTATTTTGTTACAGATTATCATGTATTGTTCAGCTATAATATTTTGCATGGTTAAAACTGGGCTACTCAAAACAGAACAATTACATATTAATTGATTTCTCTCTGTATGGATTCCTACTGTAAGTGTTCACACACAGGAACACTTAGTGTTTGGAACTTATCGATGAGCAGTACCCTCACGTTTGACTGTCTCTAGTGCTTAGCACTGTAGCTGACCTGGAGCTCCTGGTGTGGTCTTCTGGAGCTTCTTAATGCCCAGTGGAATATTCTTCAATTATAGAATCGTAGAATGGCTTGGGCTGGAAGGAAAACTAAATATCAGCTAGTTCCTACCTCCCTGCCATGGGCAGGGACACCTTCCAGTAGACCAGGTTGCTCAAAGCCTCATCCAGCCTGGCTTCGAACACCTCCAGGGATGGGGCATCCACAGCTTCTCTGGGTAGCCTGTGCCAGTGCCTCACCACCCTCACAGGAAAGAATCTCTGCCTAATATCTAATTTCAATTTACTCTCAGTTTCAAGCCATTCACCCTTCTCCTGTCACTCTATGCCCTTGTAAAAACTCCTCTCCAGCTAAAATACCCCATTTTTCGGGTATTAGAAATGCCAAATTAGATGCCATGAGGTTTTCTTGTCAGTTTTGACAGTGAAAGCTTTGCTTACCGGCTGTTTTCACTCAGTGTTGCTGGTGATGGCCCTGCCAGCTTCATTAAAACTTGGAATTATTGATCTAACATTACCTAGGTGATGGGAAATTGCCTGTGATCTAAGTGGAGAAAAAATATAGCAAACTATTTAAACACTTCTGTGCATGATTGGAAATCTAATCCTCAATTCATCATTAATAACATTTTATACTGGATTTTGGAACTATTGCAGGAGATTTGAAATTCTTAAAGATGTAATATTGAAAATGCATATTTGAATATTATTATTATTACTATTATTATTATTATTATTATTATTATTATTCCTTCATTCACATTATGTTGCACAGAATCAAATATTATTCCTTTATTTTGATTTACTACTTTTCATCTGCTGTGCTTTTAGAGTTATGTTGTGGAATTTGGTGCAAGGGGTCAGTGTGATAGTCTGTGTCTACAAACACTATTACTGTGGGAGAACCACAGATGTTAACAAGCCATTTAGTTGTAGTAGAAACTGTAGATCTTGTGTAGAAGCATCTGCTATTTCTTGTTTTGGGTTTTTTTTGCAAAATATAATGCAATTGAATAAATGCTTTGTCCTTTGCAAAACTAAAATAGTGTTTTTCTTCTAGTGCTGTCAGTACTGTTCTACTCTGTTGTCAGAGCATTTCCAGTTCAAATCTTTAATTCATCTTGAAGGGGTTGAATGACTCCAGACCTTCCCACAGGCTGAATCAGTTGTACTTACAGCTTTTTCCAACCTGTGAAACTACTTATTTTGTGGGTTTCTTTTTAGTTGTTAAAGTATATTCTGGCAGTCAATGAAGTAAATATTTGAAGTTTGTTTACTTCTTGCTATTGTAGGCATTGGATCAAGACAGAACTGCACTACAGAAGGTGAAAAAATCTGTGAAAGCAATATATAGTTCGGGGCAAGGTAAGACATTGTTTTCAGTTTTACACAAGAACCAGTGTTTAATTTCAAGTTTGAGATGTCTTGCAATTCATCCTGTTGAAATGTATACTATAAGAAAAGCTTATCTGTTTAAAAGTGTTTGGACTTAAAAATTTTCTTTCTTTACTTCTGATTATACATCAGATTAATGTGCTCTCCACTTCTTTTACCCTCATATTCCTTCTCAATGGCCTCTAGGAGAATCCCATGGGTAAATTTTCCTGCTGTCATAATATTTCAAGAATTTACCTTAAACTAGAACAATGACATAAAAAGTGTTCTCAGCTAAATTTTTAGAAATCACTTATAAGGGAAATAAGATCTGGAACTTGTTTAAAAGTTTAAAAAGTAAATAAGTAAAAATAAATATGTTTTTGTTTTGTCAACATGTGCTCTCCCTTCATAATGTGTTTGTCTTCTTACCTAAAATCAAAATTATGTATTTCCCTTCTTACCTGAAATAGTATAGTTATAGAATTGTTTTGCTTGCTTGAAGACACTGTTGATGTTTTACTGGGACTATAGGAGTTACTTTGATGGGAGATTATTTGGTTAGAATATGAATTGATAATCAGTTTGAGTGCAGTAACAAATGGTGATTAAACACATAAATATACCAATTTGGTTTTAAAAATGCCATAACTCTAATGCTTCTACCTCTTTTTCTCTTAAGTTCTAAAAACTGTGGCAGATAGGGTGACAGAGCTGTGCACTTTCCAGTAATAATCTGGCTGTAAATACAGGATTTTAGAAAATCACGGTTCCAATTTCCTAACAATAATAATATTTGTATTTTTGCTATATTTGCTAATATTTTATTATTGTTATAATAAAAATATTAGCAAATATTTTCCATATACAGAGCTACTTTTGAGTGCTCTTAGTTTCTGTGTTTATGGAAGTGTCTGGGATTTTTAATATCTTGTAGATTATTAACTATTCTCATTTGCCAGTCACTGATGTGTGTTTGCTAGCACCATGCTTTAGTTAGCTTTAATTTCAGTTGTTGATAAATGTTTTCCCAATAGACTGTGAAGCCGGAATATAAAATGAGAATAGTATTTGGTGGAAGTGTATTTGGTTTTATGCTTTTAGAAGTATTCAGATGCTCCAGTAAACTTTTCTATTTGAGAGTACTTACTTAAACAGAGTTTTGAAAACTGAGTTCCAAAACTGGTGAAAAGTGTAGAACACATTAAAGGTGTTCTGCCTGTTTTGAAACATATAAATAGCTATTATTTGAGCCTTGTAATAAAAATAATAGTGTTGTTAAGGCCTGTGAGTAAGGCTGTACAATATGATGAATTAGTTGAATTGAATAAAAGCAATAGAAGGTGGTTTTAATGGTTTTGATTGGATGCTCTGCACTTAAAAAGGAGCAGAGATGGGCAGCTGTTTTTTTTTTTTTTTTTTACATTTTTTAACTTTTTTTTTTTCTTATCAAGCCTTGTTTCAAAGGTTCAAGTTAGTAGGAATTCTTTTGGCTCAAGAAAGCTTTATGCATAATCCTCTGGCTCCCTCTTCAGAATGCTGCTGTCATAGGCTCTGTTACAGTGAAAAGCTGTGTGCAGGAGTCAGTTCATGCAGTGACTGATAAACTGGGATTAGTAAAACCAAGACCAAAAATGTGTTAGGCATGTGAAACCTTATAAAAATAAATGTGAAGTGAATCAAAAATCAAGGTCATTTTGTCTCCTTGTCCAAGGAAAATTGCTTAACCAGCTATTTTCTTGTGCTTCAATGAGGAAAATGGATTTTCTTGATATTTAAGTAAAGCATACCAGAAACAGCTGTAAAAGGAATTGGGGTTTATCAGTTCAAGAAAATATAATGTGGCTATTTTTGTGTTTCAAAAGAAAGTCTCTAACTACATTTTGAGAACCCAAAATTGGAATTTTGTTTCACAAATTTGTTTGCTAGAGGTTAAGACCATATTTAATTTACTAGAGTAGGAGAAGGTTTTTTTAGTATTCCTGTGCTTCATAATCTCCTTTGAGAACTCCAGCTGAAATGGTGAGAAAGAGTTATTCAAGGACAATATAAATTCTTTTTTCAGTTCAGTAATCCAATTCGTACTCTACCAAAAGCCATAGCTAGGGTTTTTTTTTTGTTGTAGTGGTTTTGGATTGTTGGGGTTTTTTTGTTTCTTTGGGGTTTTTTGGGGAGTTTTTTTGGGGTTTGTTTTGTTTTGTTTGGGTTGAGTGCTTTTTTGGTGTTTTGGTTTTTTTTGGTTGTTGTTTTTGGTTGGTTTGGGTCTTTTGTTTTCTTTTTTTCTTTTTTTTTCTTTCCTGAGTAACATTTGCATAGTGACAGTGACACAGTGCAGTGTCTCATACAGAATTCTTCAGGAAGGCTGAGCCTTGTGGTGTGTTGGTTTGTTCCTCTCCAGTGCTGAATTATCAACCACAAGGGTCTCTGTCTGTTACAAAGAGCTTTAACATCACCCAAATACTTTCTGCTCTTCCTGTGCTTCCTTCACCCATTTGTCATATTTACGGTTAGAGCTACTGCTGTGGAAGTGAAAACATACCAACACAAGAGTACAGAAAACCCTTAGAAATGTCCCTTCCCTGTTTTAATTTCTTGAAGTGTTGCATGGGAAGGACTATTCATGAAATCCAGTGAGACATACAAACAGACACCTCTTTCTCACCACTTGCTCCCTGTCCGTTTACTGCTCCCTTGCTGTTTACTTCTGGCATGATGGATTGTATCTGTAACCAGGAACCCATCTTAGGGCAAGGGTGTTAAACTTAATGGAGAATCTGTTCTGACTTCTTTTCCCATAAGACTTGGGTTGAATTTTAACAGTAGTAGATGGCACAGTTATTTTTGCTGTAGATTTTTCAATAGCTCTTTTTCATTATTTCCCTGGGATGACTCCTAAATATAATTAAAAGAGTTTACACAATGGAGAAATGAAACATAAAATCCATACAAGACCAGAGGTACTGAGATGGATCAGCAGTCCACATGGTCTTCCACAGTGTTCAACAGCAGATGCTCGAGGAAGAAGAAAAATAGTTTAAAGATTTTCCAAGGAATTTGAATTAATGTAAATCTTCATCATTCACAGTCTTGCATCAATCTAGTTAAATTCTCCTGTGTGAAGTTTCCCAGTGCATGTTCATGTTCTTCAGATCTTAAGTCACCTGAGGAGGAGACTGCCCATGTCTCACAGCATTGGCCTCAAACCCACCAAAATGACTCATCTGATACGAAATTGAGGGAGCTTTGCATGTTCTGAGCATGAAAGTTTGTAAGAGGCTTTGAAGTGCCAAAGCTTGCTAGAGTAGAGCCAGAGGAGTTTTTGGTGGATGAATCCAAACTTTGTTCTGTGGACCATTCTGTCTCTTGAAATAGGTTTGAGTTTTTTCCATTGTTACTCACAGTATCTCTTCTGAACTCAGCAGCTCTAGGGGGTTTTGAGGGTTTTTTGTTTGTTTGTTTGTTTTTACAGTAACCATCACATTTAATCATCCTCACTTTCTCTTTCTTTCTCCAAAATTGCTTCCTCTTCTAGATTAGTCCATAGACTTCCTCTTCTAAAATAGGAAAGAGGAGGAGTGAATTTTGGGCAACAGGGACAGGAACTGCACACAATATTAAGGGTCTAAGCCCACTATGGCAGTTTTTTGATATTGCTCTATTACATGCTGTATTTCTTTGTAATTTCTGATGTGCAGCTTTGTTTTGCTTGGTACTGAATGCCAAGGTGATAGAACTGCAGAACCTTTCCTTGTAATGCTTAGTAATGCAATAATTTCCTGAAAGTTGGGAGTGTTTTCCCTCATGTGCTGCACTGCCTGGAATGCACACATCCATGCACTGGCCATTAAGCAGGAGATTCCTCTGACTTGGGATCTGCCCTGGTGGGAGCCTCTCTGTAGACTGCACAATCAGTGGGTGTGTGTAGAGACTTGTAGTTCACTGGTGACTTCCCTCTGGTGAGAAAATTAACACTTCATTCTTTCCTTTCCTCCACATATTTTTTGACCTGTCTTTCCTCCTTGAGAGGCTCATCCCTCTTAGTCTGCTTAGTTCTTTTCAGTGTTTTTGTGAGGGAGAGAACTTGGAAAATCAATAATTTAATGTGGACTTCCTTTCCCTATATGCTTGTTGATCTCCTGGAGGTGGGAGTTTTTTTGATGTAAAATTTTCTTTTTATAAAACCTGTGTTTCTTGTTCAGCATTTTGTATTCATGCACACGTCCACCTATTCTGTTCTGCACTGTAGTTCCTAAATAGCCTGGGAAATGTATAAGCACTATTGCTGCTGGTGCATACTTGAATTCTCAGTTCTCTCTGAAGCTTACTAAAAGTAGCTATTATATTTGCTTTTCTTTGTTCCTATAGTATTAAGACTGGTATAAATAAGAGGCTTCACTTTGAAACTATAATTTGCCTATTTTATTCTTTTGTACATGGATATAAGTGACTTGCCATTGCTCCTGTTATCAGATTTTAAGACCTTTACTGTTAGATTTGATATAAATCCTCTGAAGCAGAGGACAAAGAAAATTCTTCCATGAGAACTTCTTCAAGCATGTCAGTGATGAACAGAGATGCAAAAAGAAGTCATATACTTTTCTGGCCTGGGTTATCTCTCAGTGCTCTTGAACTGTGATGATCTAGAGAACCTTGCAGACACAGTGAGATGCTTCTTGTTCTGAAATATGGAAAGAGGTTTTTATTATTTTTGCCTTGAACAATCTCATTCCAGGAGGTGTTATTGTTATCAAGTTCAGACAATTGTATGGTGGTAAATTTTTTTTTTCTATTATTTTTTCACTATATTTCAGCTTTGTGTAGAATGAAATGAGAAAGGGTGGTTTTTTATTTCAAATAATTTCTGCCATGCTTTTTAGCCTTGCCAGCTTTCTTGCTTTTCTAAAGCCTTTCTGAGTCATCTTTCATTCATAAATGCTTCTTGGCTCTGACCTTGGTTATTTTTCCTCTGGCTATCCATGGAACAAAGCTGTTTTAGAAGTGAAACTTAAAAATAGTTTGAAATTGATAAAAATTCTGAAACATTATTTTTATTTTTGTTAACTTAATCACATACATAGAATTAATTCTCATTAATTTAGATATTCTTCAGGTTTCTTTGGGCATAATCAGTGAGAAAAGAGAGTAGTGTTTTTCTTCTGTAAGCTATTTGATTTTTTTGTGCTTGTGTTCTTCAGTGTTTGCAGGGTAATGTATTTGAAACTAAAACTGTAGAGGGAGGAAGTTTTGAAGCTTTAATTTCAGTGATGTGTTTTGTAGGTCCAGCATATAAAGGCTATCGTTTAACCTCTCTTCACCATATTTGTACTTCTGTACCCTTACTTAATATGCACAAGTAGACAGGAATCTCACTAGGCTCAGAAGTCTATGTTAAAATTCTGATAATTTTTGAGTGAGAAAAAAACATAGTATTTAATGTTAGTGAATAAACATAGTATTTAATGAGTGGGTTCCAGTGAAAGAGTACAAATTCTGGGAGTTTCACTTAAATATTTTGTGTTCATCCTGGGAAAAGTTTCCCACGAGGTCACTTCAGGCATGGACAATGGCAGTGACTGCCTGGGATGCAGTGCAAGGTGGGAGTCAGCCCTGGGAGTGGCTCAGGCTGTGCCTGTCCAGGGCTCAGAGCAGTGTGCTCCCTGCCTCTGCAAGTGCTGCTGTGCAGCAAAGGAGGGCTGCTGCAAAGCATTCCTTCCTGAGCTGCATCTCCAGAGGTGTTCCTGTTATTTCCTCTCAACACTTAACATTTCCTCAGTGTACATGTTAGATCTCAGATGTAAGGGATGCCACAGCGTTTTTGTGCACTGGGAGCCGTGAGGGTTTTCTCAAAGCAAAGGTAAATTCTGTGCTGGATGTTGCCCAGAGTTGAAGGTGTGGGTTGTGGAGGAGATGCTTTCAGCTCAGAAAACACCAGTGCTGTATCCAGGCCAGTTTGCTGCTTTACACCACATCTGCCACGCTCTGGTGGCATTCTCAGCATGGGCTCAGGGGCTGGTGGCCCTGCCAGGTCCCACTGGGAAGGGAGTGATGAGTGAGGCCCCTTTGAAGGGAGCTGTGTGTGTCAGTGGGTGCAGAGCCCTTGCTCAGTTTTCCATGGTTCTGGCACACCTCAGGGAGCTGCTGAAGGAGCAGGATGTCTGCCTGGGGAAGCTGTTCTATTTTCATCGCAGTGCTGAGTGTTGCTTACAATATTGAAAAGACATGATTCAATTCTGGAAGATAAATCTTATTCCCTGTATGTACTGCTGTCACTGATCCTGTCTCACTCTCAGGGTTAATAAAGTCTTGTGTAAGGACTTGTATCTAAGAAACTAAACACTGTCGTGGCTATTACAGCTTTCTGTATGGAAAGGAAGTTGTTTAGGACACTAGGAAGTAATTTCTGAGTGCATGAGGCACCTCCAGTGAGATTAAAGGATGCTCTTTGCTCTAAGCATGTCAGGTTTCACATTCCATATTTTAGTGTAGGCTACATTGCAGATTAAATTTTTCAGCTATGTGCATTTACGATCAAGTGGGGAATTGCCTTACCTCTTAAATAGAAAATATTTCATCTCCTTTTGCAAGATTTACGTTGATACTTGTGTAGAAATTGAAAATTTCATATTCTTATAGTGTACTTGGATTTTGTGTGTCTATGTGTGGCAATTACAGAAGTAAATACAGGAGTATTCCTTTTACTTCACCATCAAAACTTCATTTCCAGATTTAGGTGATTTGTAGTCTGGGATTCTTGAGAATTTCCTCTATATTGTTCTAGGACAATGATCTGCTTCCTGCTTCCTCTTTCTGACTGGGAATTTCTTTTGCCTTTCCACAGATAAAGGAAACAAACTTCTTCGGCTCTTTTTCACTCTTTTTATGAAATACTTCTAAAAAATGCTCTGTGAAACAACACAGTGCTTAAAATCAAAATGCTGGGAAATAATGTGGTGGAAAAACTGCTTCACCAGCAAGGACAGGGATTCCATGATCTAGCAGGGCTCTTTCCAACCTTCCATTATCCTTCCTTTTCCTTCAGCACAGCTGGGTATGCTTGGGCTTTTCTCACTCAGGACTGCATAAGCTAAAGCTCCTTCATAGTTAAAGTCCTCTGTGCACATTATTGCAAAAGCTTTTACATCAATACAAAATGCATATTTTATTGTTATGTAGTGGTTTCCTTGAGTTCAGTGCTAAGCATTTGATTAAAACGGCGCGCTTTTGGAAGTTTTCTTAAAAACATACGGCTTGAATTGCAACTCTGTTTTAACATATGATTAAATATTTGGCCTCTTGAAAACCTCAGTATTAAAGTCTGATTTTTAGAATGTGACTGGTGTAGTGTGTGAGCTTTGGGGCTTGGTATTGGTAAATAAGGATTGTACTTTTTTTAACAGGTTTTGACACTTTTTTGTTGGAGCTTTGGTGCACTGTTTGAGTATCTGCAATACCTTAGAAGAGTTAACTGTTTAACTCTTCATCAGCTGTTTGTAAATGTCCAAATAGATTTGTGCATTGTGAGACATTATTCATGAGACTTGTTTGAAACTTACGTCTTTTTTTCCTTTTCTTCTATGTTTTGAGTCATAACTTGTAATTCAGATGCTCTCAGACAATATTGCAACTTGAATAAAAAAAAAAACTTGGAGATTTTGAGGGGAAAAAAACATGGTACCTACTGGCAACTATTTTCTCTTTCCCTTCCTCCCTTTCATTGCACAGAACTTGTGCTGTAGCTCTGTGGTTTTGTGTTTGTGGTTTGCAGAACAAAGCCCACATAGTAAGCCTAGGCAATTCATTAAAGTGAAATGTTGATTTAATTAATACCAGTAATATCCTCTAAGAGAGATAAAGGTGATAAAGTCTTTCCCAAATGGCTGTAGAGGTAAATTTTCTATTTAAAGATACTAAAGTGGAAGTAAGAAAAATTATGTGAACAAATGCCAGAAAGGAAACTAAGAAGCAGGAAAGACATTTCAGATGCAACAGTTTCTAACTCATTCTTGAGTCAGGGATTTTTCTCACTTTCACTGGCTTCAGCTGCATTGTCTTGGTTCTGACCTCTCTGCTTGTGCAGTTTGCTATTAATTGGAAATGAAATGCATTGGAATGAGTCTTTGGCTGTGTAACAATACACATTCCATTATCTGGGATAACTCAGTGTACAAAGCAGGCAAAAAGGAAACCTTTGTAAGATGTTTCTTCTTTTGGACTTACAGTCAGATTCAGACTTTTATATCTGATATTTTTTGACTTTTTTGTTCTGTGTCCAACAGAACAAAAAAGAAAAATGTCCAGCATTTCAAAAGAGAAGTTCATGTATGCATGAAAGTTTAGTGGGCAGCTAAAAATTCCAATTTTGTTTACAAAACAAGCTTATATTGTTTCACTGATGTATTATTGATCTTATTACTCTGTCAATAGCCACAGAGTTTTCTTCATCACTGTATTACAAATTTCAACTTGCTGATTTAAAAAGCATATATATGCCTATTGCTAAATAGTTCTTTTCAATCTTAAAATTATTTTATTTTTCAGTAAATGTGTTGACTTGTGGCTTTTCTCAAAGTACTGTTTGTTAGTTTGTTGTTAAGTTGCAATAAGCTTAAAATTATAATTGACTGGCTACAAAAAACCTGACTTTTGATTTTTCTTTGCAGATCATGTTCAAAATGAAGAAAACTATGCACAAGTACTAGATAAATTCGGAAGTAATTTTTTAAGTCGGGATAATCCAGATCTTGGCACAGCTTTTGTAAAATTTTCCACACTTACTAAAGAATTATCAACACTGTTGAAGAACCTGGTGAGGAGTTTCAAACTTTCTTAGCTTTTATCTTGTTTCAAAATAAAGTGTAATACAAGAACTGCATAATCATGATGACTAAGGATAATTTTTAAGATGCTTTCAGTTTTTCTCAAAAACAAAACCAACAGTTTCTGCAGAGAGGACCTCTAAAGGGTGTTATTGCACACTCTGTGTTTGATTGTTGATTGGCAGTTAAGAAGGTAAGTATAAATGTTGAGACATCTCTTGAGTCATCATTCTCAAGTGATTGATGGTGATATATACCTCATGGACCTTAATTTTAAATCATCCCTTAACTTGAAGTCTTTCTAGTTAAAAATACAATATCATTATTTATGGCTGTCTTGTTTTACCACAAAAGGAGAAACACTCACTTTTTGGAAGAAAAATAATAATTTTTAAGCATGTTTAAATTATGTCAACAGTCCACTATTCCTGTGATATATAAAGCATCCATTGCTTATATACCAGGTTTTTGAAGGTGGTTTAAAAGTGTCTTTTAAAATTTGCCTTAGGCCTTTTGTTTCTGAAAGCTGCATAGTAAAACTACAGTCATAGCAAATATCTCTGAACACTGAAAGTAATGAAGCCACATTTCTTGTGAAATCATTTTTCATGGGCTTTGTAGCTGTTATATTCAGAAAGTCATATCTTCAGTTTTACATTTTTCTTATATTTTCTTATTGGGCTAATTTCCAAGCTTTTTTGGTGTTTGAAGTACAAGTGATATTACAGACTTGTCACCCTATAGTCCTCAACACAACCATGACTGCTGTAGATGACACCAAAGGTCACTGTAGCAAAGTTTCCTGGCTTTGACAGTTGCTCAAGACTGAGTCTTGTGCTTTCCTCTGTAGAGACTTCTGTCATTCTGGGTTAATTTGACCTTTAATTGAAATTTAGCACACAATTAAAAGTATTTTAAAATGTGAATTAAAGTGCAGTGTAAGGACAGTTTGGGCCTAGAACTCAAGTTTTTTGGAAGCTTTCTGGACTTTGTCATTTCTAGCAGGGCATCCACAGGAATTTTTAACCTCTCTTTCCTGTAAATGTCCTCAGCTAATCTTTGCAGGCAAATTATTTTTTGTTCACAGCCCTCACTAAATTCTCATATGTGTTTCCATGTGTTAAGCGTTTTTCCTCTTTATTTTGTTCTATACATGAGACTGTTTTGCTTTATCATATTGTTACCAGTTCATTTAGGCTACTGTTTTATCAAGTCTTCAATGATGTAATAAATGATTGCAAATCCTTACTGTATTGGAGTAATACACTGCTATTTAGTTTTGTGGTTTTTGTTTTTTTTCCCTATAGCTGGCATGCTCGCTGGCTACTGTTCAGTCATTTCAAGCCAAAAATTAATGGTTTGAGTTGGTTATCCTTAATGGATACACCTGGAAAAATGAAAAAAAGGCTGCAGTGTCTTTAGAATATATGAGGAGTTTGAGTGGAACACTGGATCTGGAGAACCTGTTTGAGTGGTTGGTTTGATATTCTTGTCAATAATCAAATAAGCATGAGCTCAGTGGGGTGAAATTTAAACTCATGAGCATTTAAGGAGATGTCAGATATACACAATGGACAAGGAAGGAACAGTGTTCCCAAAAAGGGGGGAATGTTCAAAGAGCTGGTGCCCCTGTTGGCTCCTTCTGTTCATGGTTGAATTAACACGTGCTTTGTGTGTTCCCTGCCTGTGGCACAGAAGGTCCTTCTTACTCAGGAGGCTGCAGCCAAATTTGTACCCAAATTTGTACCCTTCAAGAGGATGAATATTGCCTTGAAGTGCTTTCAGAATTTTGCTTATGTGCTATTTGTAAAATTGTAAAATTTGGGTTTATATCACCTTATTTAAGTAAATGTTAATTATAATGTTTCTATGTCTCATGCAAGCAAATGTTTATTAATTCTTCCCAGACTTCAATTTACTATGAATTTAGAGATGTGAGGTGATTGCAACTTGATTTGTGAAGTTCAAAGAATTGTTGGCAGTAGTTTGATAAGATCATAAAAAATCCTTTTGAATTATAATGTTTTTGTTTTTAGCTCCAGGGTTTAAGCCACAATGTTATTTTCACTTTGGATTCTCTCTTAAAAGGAGACTTAAAAGGTGTTAAAGGGGTAAGTGTTGCAGACTAAATTTTTGTTTCAAATTCATCTGTCTAGTGACTGTTTTGCTTTCATTCATAAGAGTATTTCTTATGTTGACATTTATTAATAATCTGTATTTAGTACAAAGGACAAATGTCATGACTGCAATGAATTTTGAAAATTTCATTTTAAGTTGTTGTTTTAGTGTGAACAGGAAAGCAATACCTTACAAGATTCAAACCCAATATTTTTTTCCTACTGCTGTCTGAAAAGTTTTGAAGAAAACAGTATTTTTGTTCCTATTTATTACTTAATAACTACAAATAAAAAGTTTAAAAATATTCTAAGACAATTTTCCTATTTCCTAAGGACCTCAAAAAGCCTTTTGACAAAGCCTGGAAAGATTATGAAACCAAATTGTAAGTATTTGTCTCCCACTTGGCTTTGGTTTTTTTTGGTGTTGGGATTTTTGAAATGAATTATTATTAGCAGTATTATTAGTATCGTTATTATTAAGATATATTTATTTATTGTTTTCCCCAAATAACAAGCAGTCTAGAAAACAAGCAATCTAGAGTTAAAGGAAGGGCAGTTTCATGGGTCAATAGCTTCTGGAGACATAAAATATACAGGATTTGGTAGAGGAGCTAATCTTCAGAATGTCTTCTTTGATATTTCTTAATTATTACTTTTTCCCTAAATAATGCTAGATCACATTTTAATAGAAGGAATTCTCTGAAATGTTTTGTAATTCAAATTTCAGCACAAAGATTGAAAAGGAGAAAAGAGAACATGCCAAGCAGCACGGGATGATAAGAACTGAGATAACAGGAGCTGAGATAGCAGAGGAAATGGAGAAGGAGAGGCGCCTCTTTCAGCTGCAGATGTGTGAAGTAAGAAACTAATTGCAGTTTTTAATTGCAACACCATAACTTACTATTAACAGACTTTGTGGGTCTTTCTTGAAGGTGGTGAAATTTTTGTCATTTAATGGGGGTGGAGGGAGGAAATTATTGTAATGTGACACAGTACAGCAATAGAAAGGTTATTTTAGCAACTCTTTTAAAAAACTTTTCTTGTTTTTTTTGTTTTATTCCTTTTCCTTGTTTTTAGATTATTGTGGGAAGGTTTCTGGGCTGAAAATACACTGTGGAAATATTTCTTATTTTATCAGGTTTATGGTTTAGCAGTATTTTGATACCTTTCTTCCAATATGCTTTCTGAAGCCTTCTAAAATTTCCAATAAAGTGATAAATGTTAGTGATATGTTAGTTACATAAAACCGATTTTTTATATTAATAGTTCTTTTTATTACATTCTAGTGGGGATTACTTTAAACTGCACAGTGTTTGTACTTTCAGAATATTTTAGTAATGACTACAGTAGCATTAAAAAAGGGAAATATTTAGACAATTGTTAAGGATGAAACTTTTTTCTTGAATTTGCTTTATGTTTTGGGGTGTTTAAATTTCATGTAGTGGCCAGATAAATTGTGACCTGTTTTAAAATTTGTTTAGCAGTGGTGGACTGGTGTTTTGTGGCTCAGCACCCAAGTTAAACACGGAGTTTAATTCATTGAGCAAATGATGTTTTATTGTTTGAAAACTGTTGGAAGTTGTGATACATGCTTTTCAACCTGTTGTCCATTGTCTATACAGTATCTTATTAAGGTTAATGAAATCAAGACAAAAAAGGGTGTGGACCTTCTGCAGAACCTTATTAAATATTACCATGCACAATGCAAGTAAGTGCTGCAAAGCTTTAAGCTTTAGTTGCAATTTTCTTTTTTGCACAAGATTTTGTTTCCCTTTGTTTGAATGTATCAGGGCTTTTTTCATAATTGTGTTGTGCCAGTTGTCTGAATCTTCCTCCTCTGAGGCTGTAGACTTCCAGTAAAGAGTGTGTGAGTGAGTTTGTGGGGCAGGACAGTGATGGAGAAAGAGGCCGAAGGAAAACCTTGGATGTTCCGTACAAAAATTCATTTTATTTCCTGAAGCATAGCTCTAGAATGCATTTTTATAAATATCTTGTTTATTCTAATTAATAGTTTTTAGTCTTTATGTAAATTTTAAAACCACTGTGAACGCCAATAATTTCTTGGGATTTCCTTGAGGTGAAACTGGTGAGATACAACCTTGTCATCATTAGAGGCACAAAGCCAAATGCACAGGAACTTAAGTTAAATACAGAAAAAAGATTTTAGAAATTACTGTAGGCGAAGCATGTTGGCTATATGCTCTCTAATTTGATATTTTTTGTAGTCACATTGGTCTATCTCCACTGTTCAAAGATACTCTGCTTTAAACTACTAGGAAGGGGGTTTTTGTTGGGGTTTTTACTTGTTTAATTATTTTGTTCAGTTTTGAACATGGAAGAAGCTGGATATGTTTTATTGGTTTTGCTGTTTTTCTCCACAAGACAATCTACTTTGTGTTGTGAACTCAATATATTAGTGATAAATCAAAAGTATTTTTCATTCCAGTTTCTTCCAAGATGGCTTGAAAACAGCTGATAAACTTAAACAATATATTGAAAAGTTGGCTGCTGACTTATATAATGTAAGTTTACTTACAAGTAGCTTTATATCTGAAAAGGAAAATATTTTGTTTATATAAGTACATTTCAAATATAACTACAAGGATCTGTATTTCATTTGCATCTTGTAAATGAAAAGTGTGTTACTTGAAACTGAACATAGCTAGATGAAGAAAAGACATCTTGACTGTTAAACTTCATATGTAGTTTTTAGAGCTATTAGGAGAAGTAGTTTTCATTCTACTACTGATTCAGTCATACATTAAGATAAAACTACTTTTAAGTGTGAATATTGGAATCAGCTTATATTATTAACATTAATTTTAGTACCATTTTCACTTCTAAAACCAAATTACTTAATGATAGCACCAAGGTTTTAAAATTAATTAATTTGTGATGTTCATTGAAGAAAAGTAGTAACATGGAATAAAAGATCACTTGTCACCTAAGTGTTTTTGTATTCTATAATCAGAATTACAGTAATTCCATTTGCTATTGTCATTAGTTGTTAAATTAAACTGCATTTTCATTCCTTAAGTAATCTGTCAAATTTATTGGAGTTATTTTAAGATTTCAGAGGATAATTTACTTGCATTAGATATAGTAAGCCATTACAATGTAACAGAACAAACAGTGCATGTCGAGTTGTACATTCATTTAACTTTGATTTTCAAGCAGTAAATGCATAGAAGGTGAAGATATAAGAATGGAGTGGTCCATGAAAATAAACTCAACTATTACAAAAACACAAAATAATTGAGATAGTTGTTCAGGACATCTAAAATGGTATATTGAAATGCATAAAACATTAAAATTAAAGTTTCATCCAGCAAGCATATAATGGTAATGTCTTTCTATAGATAAAGCAGACACAAGATGAAGAAAAGAAACAACTTACAGCTCTTCGAGATTTGATAAAATCTTCTCTGCAGCTTGATCAGAAGGAGGTAAATAATTTAGACATGTTATTCTTGGAGAGAAAGCAAATTTGTGAATTTTATATTCAGAAATCAGTTTAATTAATGTTAAATTTGTGTAGTTATTGGCTCAAAAAGAGTTGGATTTTGAACATTATGGCAAAACTAATATTTACAATGTTCAACTACATATCAACAAACAATGGTTTTACATTCATTTTCTTTTCCATTTTATGTATGAAAATAAATTATTCTCTTTTTTAATGTACTTTCTTAATGTACTGTAAGAACAGTTGTAATAGGACATATAAATGCTACATCTACCCCAGCATCCTGTCCTTGACAATGATAAGGAAGGATTGTTCAGGGAAAAAAATGAAGAGGAGGGATGCACAGCTCCATCTTGTGTTCTGCTATCCTCCAGCCAGTTTGTGTTCAGGATTTTCCTGACCCAGGTGATCCCAAGGCAGAATGAGAACCAGAGGTTTGCCTGTAGCTGTAGTTTGCACATTAGAGTTCATCTGCTAACTCACATGGATTTTGGACTGTTGTTACTGATTTTGGACTGTTGTTACTGGCAGTTGTTCTCCTTTCAAAACTCCTTTTGCTAATAGTGTATAGTAAGGAAGGAAATTTGTTTGCAATTCAGACAGCAGGGGCTGAGACAAGGCAGTTAAAAAGCAAAATTTGTCATCAAATGCGCTGGTTACTGGTATCCACTGCAAAAGTGGAGAGAAGCACATGTGCTGTCCATTGCAGATGTTCTGGAATACTTCTTGAACTGGGAGGTAACATAATAACAGACATCACAGCTTTTACCTGAGATAATACTGTGACTTTTCAAAGTCATAGTGCCTGAGAGAAATACTGAATATCCCACGGTGACAGTGACTGTTGGGAGGGTCAGTGTGGCTTTGCTTCAGGAAAAGTTGGCTTACCATATGTTCAGTTTTCTTGTAGGTGTATAAGACATTCATATTTACCAGGTGTCTGTTATTAAATATGAATTATAACTCAACATTAGGCAGATGCCATTCTGCTGAATATATATGATCATCCAAATATGTGACCAACAGTATTGCTAATATCATATATACATAAAAACATAATTTACAACCAGGTCACTGAGTCAGCCAGGTTTCTGATGCCAGTTTATAGTGGGTGTTGAGAGTAAAATGCAGGGCAGTAAACACTGATACTTCCTCAGGATACCTTCCCATTAGTAGCTTGACTGGCTTGGAAGTCTTTGAATTTGTGCAGTTGTTTTTTGAAGAAGTGTAAACCATCACCTTATGTTACAGCTGTGCCTTTCCCACCATGGCTGCATTCTATGTGGAAAAATCTGCTTTTATTTGTTTTGAACTTTAGATCTGCATACCCTATTCAGGATCTGAGTGTGTGTGAATTTATGATATCCTCACTAGATACTTTTTTGATCTTTTTTCTGTTTTTTATTTTTGCATATTAAAACCTTACATTGGCTTGTTTTTTGGCCAGAGGAGGTGTGTAAGTTTGATCATCTGTAAAGCTGTAACCATATCATCCTGTTTCTGAATCTTCATGGTGAGCTCACAGTATCTTCTTCCCCCCTGCATCACTTGGCATTTTTTTATGCTGATTTTCACCTGTCATTTGTTGTCAAGCTACTCACTATTGTTGAGTTCCTGAGAGATTCTTCGGTCAGCCTTTCTTGAGTATCCTGAATAATTTAATAGCATCTAACAAAATTTGACAATTTACTGTTCACCCTTTTCCATATTGTTTGTGTTAGACACCACATGTGCTGGCATAGCTTTCTGTGAAACTCATTTGGCTTTTTCATGCTTTTAACCTGTTATGTCAGCTGAGGACTTTTGCTTCCACCCTGTGGCAATGTAATTCTTTCCCATTCATAAGGAGAATAAGTGCCCATTGAAAGTCCAGGTACACTCATCCATCAGTCATCATTTACTTACTGATTCTTCCAGGGACTTCCAGGAAATTTTTGTACACAACCTCTCTGTTCAAAAGCTGCCCTGATTTTTCAGTGCATGTAATAACAAATATACTCTTCAAAGTAGGTTTCAATAATGTCCCTTCTGTAGTGTGAAGCTAAAAAAATCTTGACTTTCCTGGAATTATTCTACAACTTTTGAAAAATAGGACTTTAGTAACTGGGGCAAGTATTTTCATGGGCTGTCATGTAATTTTATAGACAGCCCATTGTGATCATGGTCACTGTGTGTAGATGTGTGGCTTGAGGTTAGTAAATTAACTAAGGTGGAATCACAGTTAATAAGGAATGATGGCTGAGTAATTCCTTACAGTAGGTTTTTTTTTTTCTTTTGAATGCTTGCTTACATGTGCTTACATAACATAGGTGTACATCACACAGCAGACAAACCTTGGCCAGGAGGCTGTTCCTCTTCCTGCCTCTCTAATCCCATCATTCTGAAGGACAGCACAGCCTTACAACATGCTCTACATGTTTTTTAGAATTTCTTTCATGGCACAAATGCTGACAGGAATACCACAGGGCACCTTTGGGTAGATCCCAATTTACTGTAAAAGCTGCCAGCTCTTTCTAGTGCTCAATTTTCCCTTACCTCATGCTTTACAGTCTTTCCTGATTCTTGGTTTGTTGCTTTTTTTTCCCTTCCATCTCCAGCGTGCACATGGACTTAACCAGATCTCTTCCATAACACTTACAGAGCTTTCCATACAGGCATTACATTTGTCATCTCCCTATTATCTAAATCACTCTGAACATAATTCCTGCTCATTCTTCATCGGGAATTGATTGCCGACACACAGAGCAACAAGACTTGCTCTCCTCTCATGTATCTTTTCTTCCACAAACTGATTATTTGGGAAGCAAAGAAAAACATCTCCTCCTCTCCGGGATGCTGCATATGTTGTTGAGTTCATGCTTCTTGACAATCAGCCACTTCTTGGAAATAAAGTAGGACAAACAGGCGGATGTTCTTCAGAAATGTATTGTCCATTCATGGCTGCATATGGCACAGTCTGTATAACTCAAGTTTCAAAATTGCTCATAGATTATTTTGAGGCAGAGTAACAAGTGAAATACAATGTTTGGATTTTTGGTTCCCTATTTACTGGATGTGTAGTAAAAATATTGTGTTTTAGTGGAAAGAAACCTTGTGGGTGAGCTGTGGGTGAGGGTCTGTAGTGAC
Organism: Leptocoma aspasia; assembly: GCA_013399835.1. Taxonomy (NCBI): domain Eukaryota; kingdom Metazoa; phylum Chordata; class Aves; order Passeriformes; family Nectariniidae; genus Leptocoma; species Leptocoma aspasia. Next base: position 339,943 of record VXAX01002584.1, read on the forward strand.
ACAGAGGCCCCAGGCAGGGGCAAAGGAGAGCTAGTTTTACCTATCTGCAACAAAACCTTATCTAAAATATAGAAGTAAAGTCAAATATAAATGTGAAGTCAAGTTTTGAAACTTGAATGCATGTTGAAATAAAGTAGCTTCACAGGCATCACCAAAATAAACTGTGCAACTGTTCTGACTGTAATTACAGTGTGGACAAATTCTAGGACTCTTTAAAAACTCTGTGTGTGTATATATGTATAACATATTTATATAAAGTTATAAATAAAAAAAATAAAGTGTTTGTTTTGAAGAGAATTGAAGTTGTGTCTTAGAAGAAAAAGGAGCAGTATTGTGATTCTCAGATAACCAAGGCAAATCACAGGAGAGAGATAGAGAAATGCTGTAATGAAAGAATCTGCTTTTTTTGGATAAAATAACCATTTGATCACGTTGATGTTCAAGTTTCTCTCTCAAAATCAACACGAGGACTTTCAGTCATGAGATTCTGCTACATGACATGAGTCAGAGTGTAATGATGCTGGCAGAAATTGAGGAGCTTGATAAAACAATGTGTTACTTAGGTAACAATTCAGTGTTTACTTCTGAAGCAGCATGTCAACATTTATTGCTCCTTGGTTAAGAGACAGCAAAGCCTGACATGGCCTGAGTTTTCACCAATCAGTCTCAATCACTTTATATATCCAAGTCTTTAAGTACATAAAGCTGGACTTTATTATTGTGACAGATGGCCTGGTGGATTATGACTAAGTATACATTTTCCCACTTATTAGTGCACTGTAATCTCATTGATGGAAAATTGATGGATTAATGGAATTATTGAAGAGCATGAAAAGAACAGGATTTTCTCCAGTGGATTTGTAAAAAATAAGAAGTATTCTTACCAAACATTGCTTTGGCAGGGAAGCAGTTTGAAATAATAAAGTTGAGGCCCTTAGTTGTTGATAGTTAAAAGTTTCTTTGACTGAGAGAAGGAAATTGAAAGTAGTGATTCCTGTCCAGATTGTAAATTCTGCCACCTTTAACCTCTTGAGAGCTGCTATTAGAGAAATGAGATGTCCTGACTTTTTCAAGGTCTCATAATGCAGCTCCTGTTTCACTGTTGCACTTGTTCAAGGTGTTTATTTAACATTATGGGCATCTGTAATGACCTTACACATTTTTGTGGCATACCTGTCCTTTCATCAGTGAGAAAAATATTACTGTAATCACTGCAATACCTGGTTCCTGGAGAAGCACATCCTGACCGTGTTTGAATCCTGGGCTGTGCAGCAGTGCCAGTGCTGCAGCTTCCTTGCAGGAAGTACCATTGGCACTGGCTCTGTTACATGCAGTGTCTCTTGTGGCCACTGTTGTGCTGTCCTCATGTCAAGCTGGGCCAGATTCTGTTACCTTGTGCAAGAATTATCTGATTTTGGAGAGTTATTATGGTTTATGGCTTTTGGAAAAAACAATTTAATGAATACTAGTGTACATTTAATTGTGTAAAGCATCTGATCTTGTATGTTGCAAAATGCTCATATCCTAAAAAGCTTTAATTTTAAAAGAAACCCAGCCTTTAACACAGGCTTCTGTTCCCTATTTTTGTCTATTAATTTGTCTATTAATTATTGCTGCAAATGTAACTTAACAGCATTAAGTTGAACGTAGCTAATTTTTGGAATTATGTTTTGTGTCTGTTTCATCAATTATTTCTTTACATTCTGATTTATTTCCCCAAATCTCCATCTCATATGCTACTTGCAGCAAGAACTATATCTCATTATGTTCCTTCCTGTGCTAATACCAGCAGGATTAATTCCCTAAATCCCATGGGGATTTGAAATTTGCTTTTAACAAATGAGCTGCTGATTGTGGTGGTGTGGGCACTGCTGGCAGCACCCAGCTCGCAGGAGCCTCTGTGCTGCTTCCAGCCACAGCTGCCAGTTTTACCAAAGCACTTCTCTAAACGCTGTGCCAAACCTGAACAAAATGGAAAACAATTGAAAGCACCCTGGATAAACCAAGAGGGAGTAATCTTCAATGTATATTGGTTGTGGTAGTAAGAAACTCAGCTTTAGAGAGGAAAGGTTATTGAGAAGGGATTCTTTAGAATTCCCATTCTTTAGAATTTTTTTTTTTTGGTGGGATGTTGTCAAATGTTTTGCAGGTTATTGTTTCACAGTTATATTTAAAAACAAATTGATGTGCCCTTAATTATAGCTTTTTGCATACACTTGCAAAAATTAAAAGTTAACTTTGGGCTTGATCTTTTTCAGTGGAAATTCAGAATTAGCTCCTCTGGTGGAGGATACAATGTAACTATTATTTTAGACAATTTAAAGATTACAAAGATTGGAAGATGTATTAAAATTTTATCTGCAGTCATCTTAGTTGTTTTGTGAAGCCAATGTCATATATGCCAAGTTGCCTGGAATTTTGTTATGATATTTTTTTACTGGATGGGACAAAACATCAGTATGCTTAAAATATATTTACCTTCTCTCTATTAGTGTCTTTAGAAAGGGGAAACATTATTTTACCAATGGGGGCTATAAAATTTATGTTCAAGGAACATGTTTTTTTAAATGAATAATAATTCTTGTTTTAAATTATTTGCTTTCTCTTTCCTCTATTGCTTTTGCCTTTCGTGATCGAAGTCTAGGAGAGTAAGTCAATGTTTTAATGAATTTGGGGGATTTTTTTTTTCCAATGTGCTTGTGACAAGTTAATCCATTTCACTTAATTGTTTCACTAGATCAGGCCAAAAGTTATTTCAGCTGACTTCATTCACTAAAACTCATGAATTATAGACATTTTTTATTTGAGAAAAAAAAGTGATTATTATAATTTGTTTTTCTTTATATATGTGTTCCTATATATATATATGCATGCTGTTGTATATATGCATTTTCTGTTGTTTTCTTTTTGAAGTTTTATTTTAGCCTTTTACTTTTTGCTTATAAGATTGTGCAATATTAAATATCTGTATTCTAAAAGTCTTTGTTTTGAAATGCATATTTTCATCAAAGGCCTAATGTATGAATTAAATCTTGAACATGCATCTGGTTCAAGATCACGTGGTATAAAAGCAGGCTCTCCTATGAATGTAAAACATGCAGTAGGAGTTCTCCTTTTTTAATCTTTATGAATTTGTGATGTTGTAGAGAAGAAAAAATAAAATAAGCTTTAAAAGTTAGGAAAGTTTGCTGTGCACATCAGGAGAACGTTAATGTTGTGTTTCCCTTTTTCAGGACTCACAGAGCAGGCAAGGAGGGTACAGTATGCATCAGCTCCAGGGGAATAAGGAATATGGCAGTGAGAAGAAAGGTTATCTTTTAAAGAAGAGTGATGGGTATGTTCTGATAGCAGACAATTGTGAAATCTACTACTATGTTCAGGCTCTAATTTTAATAGTTTTCTACTGTGGTTGCTTCAGGCATATTCTCCTAATGCATGTGCTACAAGTACTTGTGAGCTCCAAAGTTCAAGCCTGAACACAGAAGTGAATTTAATATAGCAAATATTAAAAGCATGACAAGAAAGCATAAAAAAATAATCATAGTTAAAAGAAAGCTGTTGTCTTTATAACTATCTAAAAGATGATTAAGATCTGTCACAAATCTCCAAGTTTCTTTTGGTGAAGCATTTAGTAAAATTTTGACTGCATCTGTTTGTTTTTTAAAGCTAATCATCTCAAAATGATAATGATACTAATGTGTTTTGAAGTCACATCTATTTACTAAAATTGATATGATATTCTTATGTAGGTTAAGGAAAGTATGGCAAAGAAGGAAGTGCACTGTTAAAAATGGAATTCTTACCATCTCACATGCAACGGTAAGTTATTTTTATACCTTTATATGAAAATAATAAATAGCATTATCCTTTCCTGGTGAATCTGTTGCTGCTAATGTGCTATTGCAAAAAGGATGTTACTTCAGCTTCTAACTCTTGAAGTTTTGTGAAACTGTGGCCTATGAAATTAATTTATCAGTTTAATAAGAAAATGGCAAAGGTTATTGAACAGACTTCTCCATTCATACTTCAGATGGATTTGCTTATAAGGATTGTCATGGTGTATATGTGAACCATGTAATTTGGGAACTTGGGAAGTATTTGGTCTTAGGTTAGAGTCTGACACATGAGTGAATGTGTTTAGTATTTTGAGTGCTTTCAGTTAAAAGTTTGAAATGCTGGCAAGTTTTGTTCAAGTGAGTTCTTGGAATCAGGCATGTATCTGAAGGATTTTCCTAGGAATGCTCAGTCGTGAGGAAGCACCAAGGTGATCATGGTGGAGGCAGTGCTAAAACTGCCTTGTGGGAGTGTAACACAAACTTGTTGGAAACAGGCAGAGGGGTTGCTCTTGTTAGAGGAGATGATCGCATTTCCTCACCTCTTTTCCCCCTTTGCCCCAAATTCCACTAAGAGCCCTCAATTTCTAAAGCTTACTACCTGTATAAACCCCAAATTCCTCAAAGATTCATTTAATTATCATGTCTTAAGTGACTTAATTACAGCAGAGAATATTGGTATTTATTCTGAGTTCTGAAACTCTAGGTCTTTAGCTTTCCAATTCCCTTTTAAAGTTTTAGGATTATATCTTTGATTTATTTAAAATGGGAGGGAACTCGGAATTTGGCCATGCTGTAATGAAAAACTGCATTATAGTTTTGCCATTGTTGATGAAATGCGATTAAAAACTATTAATATTAACATATTGTAAATGTAAGGTTTTTGCTTTTCATCCCTTTCAGATAAAGTGAGGTCATGAAGATTTTAATTTTGTTTAGATTTAGCAATGTGTCCGTTTTGAGAGACCAAATCAGACCAAGTGATGCTGGTCTCCAGCTTTTTGAGAGTGGATATGTGTGCATGTCCAAGCTTTAAGTAATATCAGTAATATCATACATGCCAACTCCCCAGAAAGGGAAAATAATTCTAAATCAATACATTTTTAAAATAAAATAAATTTTCTTTTTAGTCCAACAGACAACCAGCTAAGCTGAATTTATTGACCTGCCAGGTGAAGCCAAATGCTGAAGATAAGAAGTCCTTTGATCTAATATCACGTATGTAGCAACTTTAGTACCATCTTGTATTATGTGGGATTTCTGAAAATGTCATTGCAAGAGGCTTTGAGTAGAACACAAGGCTAGAGCTCAAAGTTCAGGTCTGTATCCAGACACACACAGTGTCTCATGAATGTTCAGAGCAAATGGATGTAGAACCTTTCTCTGTGTAGATGTGACATAAATGCTGTATGTTTGTGACGAGCCATGAAATGCAGCATGTGTGCTGCTCCCTAAGTTCAGAGAGATGTTTAACAGCTCACTGGAACATGCATTATCTGTATCCACCAGGAAAAGGGAAAAACCTTTGGCTTTATCCTGCTTTTCAGTCATTCAGTTTGCTTTTTGAGTGCTGTTTGAGGGAATGAGGAAGACAAGGAGACCCAATTTCTTTCTCTCTTATCCTACATTAAAAATATATTTCTCTTTGTCTGAAAATTGGTAGTGCCCTGTCTTCTCAGCATTAAAGCTCCTGTGGTTCCCCTTCTTCCCATTTTGGTCTTGTACAGCAGGTATTTGTATCCAGTCTGGTTTTGAAAACTCTTTTGATGAGTCAGTGTTTTTGGACTTTACATACAGAGTACTAATCAACAAACATTCTATATTGAGAAGGACAATCTAGGAAACCTTTGATTGTGGGAGATAATAGCCACTTCATGTCTTTGTCTGTTGGTTAGTAAAAGAATTTTCTTGGCTCAACTGGAGGGAAAAACTATATAAAAGGAACAAATTAATTTTGCCCTCTTCTAATTATGTTTCAGTTTTGACTTCTGAAAGGGTAAAATTTGATCCATGTGTTTATTTTTCTTTATTATTTCAAAACTTAAGACTTTTTGAACACATAAAATTGTGTGAATCAAAATTTACAGTTTCATCTTCCTTTTTTCTTTTTTTTTTGGAATTGTTATCCATAACTATGAATAAAGGATTAATGATGCCTTTTAAGAGAAATTGCTCTTGAGGGCTTTAGCTGTCAAATAGGTTTTAGTACCAAATATTTAGATACATCAACTTCTATAGTGTGCCAAATGAAAATATGTATTTCTCTATTTCAGATAACAGAACATACCACTTCCAAGCAGAAGATGAACAGGAATACGTAGCGTAAGAATGTTTATATTTTTTCAAGTTTATTTTGCCAATAGAGATGTATAAAATCACACATAACAGTGGAAATAATTTTCTCAGCTAATGCATAAGTAATGCCTACTATCTCTTTTTTTCTGCTGTTATGAATCTGTAAATGTAAACTATTTGTGTCATGCTACAGAGCTCTTTTAAAACCCAGTAACATTAAAACTGAAACTAAACCAAACCCAAACTAACCAAAACCCCATTTAGATTGTGTATCCTGCCAGTTTGTGAGAAGTGCTTGGGATGATATTGTAGATCAGATTATTAAGATTCAAATGAAATATTTTTAAATTCTTCTCAAATCTTCCCTGTCAACCCTGTTCTGCAGTTACTTCTTTTCCTCTTGATCCTACCTTTTCCTTGAAATTAAACATAAGAAATAGATAAAAGATCTCTATATGACACATAGAAAATATCTACAGGCAGTGCATTTTTTCTTCTGTAGGCCTAGAAATAAACAGCAAAGTGCATCTCTGAGATTTGTGTACTTAGAATCCAGGAACTTGCTTCATTAATGCATGTTTCCAATTAGATTATTTCCTTTTAAACAATCTTTCTTCCTGCTGCATCAGAATAGTTTCCTGAGAACCATGTACCACTGTTTTTTCCTCCTGTGTCACCAGATGTGTGTTGTGCATGTTGTCTAATGCTCAACACCCAAAAGTTCAAGGAATAAAGTTACTACTGAAGAGGACAGCAAAGGCTACCTCATCTTTCCTTAAATACCCACATTCTAGTGGAAGATTGTGTTGCTCCCTGTGTATTTTAAAGGTACAGGGGATATTTGTAGGGTGTTGGACTTGTTTGGTAGTGTTGGGTGGCATTGGCATTGACAGCTCAACGTTGGGAGTCATGGCTGAAATAAAAGGGCTGGAGAATTCTTTGTTGTGCAGCTGTTTCATTCTGGGTTTCCACAGTTTCATGTTGGCTCTTTGAGTGCAAAGCTGACTTGGTAGTCATGATTACTGCATTCATCCTGGAACTTAATTATTCCAGTAATTTTCTTAGTCAAGAAGAAAATACTTTTATTTCGTATGAGTCATAAGTTTTTGGTACTCTGCCATAAATTAATTTTTACTCTATTAGTTGGTTTAACAGATGAAGTGGTTTGTTTGGGGTTTTTTGTCTTAACACATGAGCAAGGTAGGGGAAGAATAAATCAGCAGTATCCTTCTTCTGGGAGGTAGATGAATAAATTTAGTTTAGCAGGCTGCCTGTTGGACTGTTTTGAAATTCCAGGCTGGTTTTATTTCCTATTAGAAGCACTGAAATTTTGTCTATCACTCTAAAGTCAAGTGGTTGAGAAAATTACTTGCTTTGGAATACAGAATCCTAGAATATTTCGAGTTGGAAGGGACCCTTGAGGATCATTGAGTCCAACTTCCTGCTCCTCCCATGACTGCCTACAGCAGAATCCTGTGACTGAGGGTATTGTCCAGATGCTCCTTTAACACTCAGAGGGTTCCTGGCCATTTCCTTGGGGAACCTGTCCAGTGGCCAACCACCCTGTCAGTGAAGAACCTTTTCCTGGTGTCCCATCTGAACTTCCCCTGGTGCAGCTTCATTCCATTTCCTCATGTCTCTGGTCAGAGAGAGGAGCTCAGCACCTCCCCTTCTGCTGCCCCCCCTTAGGAACCAGAGTAAGTGGAATTGTGCTGATGAGAAACTGCAACACAACCAAATGCTGTTCTTCTTGTGCACCCTCTGAGTGGGCCCTAAAAAGCTTTATTATCTAAGGTGCCATGGGAACAGCACCCTGTGGATTTCCAACCTTAGTATTTAAGGGTGTTCTGCAGGAACTGCTTGATGTAACTCCTCAGTTAGAGTTGTCATCTTCTTGTTTCAGTTTCCTTCTGACTGGTATAGGTGTGCCTCTCTCTTGATCCTTTGCTGTTGTCTATTGTCATCCACACGGTTTTAGTGCTGCCCCTGTTCTGTCCTTTTTGTTTTATGAACCAATGGAAAATGTGTAAATAGGTTTTCAAATCACCTTCCTTATAGACTCACATCTAAATAGAGAAAAAAGCAAGATATATTTCTTTTTATTCTAGTTTAACTGGTCTTGCATATATTTTCCTAGTAATCATTCTACATTGCTTCCATAAGTAGCTCCTCAAACTAAATAATAATAATAATAATAATTTTTACAAGGAGATTTAAAAAAAACACACATACAAAGCATTAAAGCCTACTTTCTGTTACAGGTTTGTTACTGCTTCCCCTCAAACATTTCCTTCAGGCTGGTGCCTTTCTTGATTTTTATCCAGGCAGCTGTTTGTTGGCCTTTATTACTGATTGATAGTCCTTAAGTTCTCAATGGATTATTAGTTTCTCTAGTAGATAAAATACAGTTGTTAGGGGGAAGTGAGATGTGGGTAGTGTGTTTCTGTATGTGCACGTAAATATATATTTATGTGTAGTTTATAGGAAAAGTAACCTGATTTTTTTAACAAATGCAATAATAGTTGCTTTCTATTTTTTTTTATAATTGTGGATGGGGCCAAACATACTCTGGTGATGAGCTTTGGGCTCTTTTCTACCCTGTTTTTGAAGGTCAGGAGCATATCCTTACCTGCAGGAAATGCCTGGATTATAAACAAAGCTAGATTTAGAAAGTTTTCTATGAAGAAACAGACATCTGTTTCTAGTTTTTAATAGCAGTCCTCAGACATTTTTCACCTTGAAAAGACTGAGTTTGAAGGCATTGATACTATCTGATGCTTCTTCCATAAAAAAAAAAAAAGTTATATATCAATTCTTGAAAAACATTATGCTATTCTTGTTCTGATTATGCATTTACCTGGAAACAACAGTGTTGCAATAGCAATTGTCAGAAGAGACAGTTAAATTTTTACTGCAAAATGAAAAAAAAACCCAAAACTATTAGACTGGTTCTTATTCTCAGAAAGGGTTTTTTATTGAAAATACTGAAGCAAAATAAGAGAAATATGAGTGAAGTCTGATCCATGCAAGATTAACAAGCTCCTTCTACTTCCTGAAGAGGCACCTCGGATGCCAGGTTTTTGTTTAGCCTTGTTTCTTCAAAACTGTGAATCTCCAACAAACAAAATGCCTTAAAGGATGATAAGAATTTGCTGATATTCAGAAAAACAAGTTTAGATGATTGGACCACCTATTTATTGTGTTAGGTAGAATAGTATCATAAACTGGTTTAGGTTGGAAAAGACCTTTAATATCATTGAGTCCAACCATTAATCAAACACTGCCAAACCCACAACTAAACCCAAGTACCCATGTTCCCAAATACCCCATCCACACATCTTTTAAAGCCTTCCAGGGATGGTGGCCCAATCACTTCCCTGGGGAGCCTTTTCCAGTGCTTAAAAACCCATTTTGTGAAGAATTTTTTTTCCTAATACCCAATCTAAATGTCTGTTGGGACAACTTGAGGTCATTTCCTCTTGTCCTAAAACAAGAAGACAAAGCAATTCTGTAAGACTTGATTATTTTTAAAATTATTTGAAAGAACACTACAAAGTATTACCAGAAGGCTTTTGACTATTCATTTGGCACTGGCAGTACTGTGAAATAGAGCAAATACGTTTTTTTCTTTTTAATAAAGGAAGAACAAAAAAAGACTACTACAGATAAGAAAACAAGAAGAAGAGCAGTTAAAATGAGTTTTATAAACTATTAATATTTAATTAACGTTCCATATTTACTGACTTGAATTGTTTATTTTTGGGTGTGCAGCCTGCCAGGAAGGCCTGGTGACCAGCTGGGCACTTCCTGAGAAGTCACTCAGAGCATGTCTGGGCTTGTGCTTGTGCTGGTCAGGGAAGAGCTGCCCCTGTGGTGCCTCTTGCTCTCACTCATGGGTGCCCCAGTGACAGTCCTGGACAGAGGGTTCCTTCTCCCTGAGCAAACACAACCAAAATAATGATTTTGATCCTAAATCTGATATATGAAATAATGATCTGATCACTGACAGTTCAGATAGTCGTAATAAAGAAGTCTATATCAAACTAACAGCTGGCTCAGTTGTGTTGTGTTTTAATTGCATCTAATAAATTTTTAATTGTTACTGCTCAGTTAAGTTTTATTCAAGTTCTGCCTTTTTAACAAACTAATCAAATTGTAACTCTAAAAGAAATTATCAACAAATGTCAGAATAAATGTTTTTGTCTGAGTTTAATTATTATTTTACTCTGTATGTTTAACCAAACATTGCTATAATATTAAAAACAAGACACCATTTCCTCTTATTTTTTAATAACATTGAATTTCATCATTAAAATTGCAGAAGAATGCCCTCTAGTGTGGGTTCTTCTCATGTAATGAGAAAGATTAATGTACCTTTCTTGTTTTCAGCATGTAAACTTTGGAGCAAATTTGTGTTCAAGACTTTCAATTTCTCTTTTATTTTTAAGGTTGATTTTTCAAAATGTTTAAAGCATTTTAAGCACTAGTTCCTAGATTATTTTCTGCACATAAAAATTTAAAAAACATATGTGGATGAGGTATTTAATATGGAATGCCCATATATTAGTTCAGGCTCTCAATTTGTGTTCTAAGATTACACACATAAATTTTCCTCTGAAATCCTTTAAAGCTAATCTTTTCATTGTTTTTTCAGTGAGAAATTATGAATTTCAATCTGAAGTTCTCTTAGTTTGTTTAGATGACCATAACCATTTCTGCATATTTCAGAAGACTGATGATTGCAGACAGTCTGAATATTGTAAACATGAAATGCATTGAGAGCACTGCTAATTTACAACATTTCTGCTTATAAAAAATAAAATGTTTGCAGTAGGTCTAAAATCATCTAAAATCACTTTACCTGTGAGGATTTCTTTTTAACTTGCCCTTTTTTCTAAATTAGCAACACTGCATCTGCAATGTGCTTGGTCCTTAGTGGAACTGCTTTCCCCTCTTTACTTCCACATGGAGCACAGCAGCTGCTGAGAAGGGGTTTTGTTTGGTTTTAATTAAAACATTATGTGTAAACAACAACTTGCAGAGTGATTGGGAGGGGAGGAAATACTGCCTGAGATATCATTAAAGAGTCTTGATTTGTTCCACTCAACTGTTGCTCCTAAAGTTTTATGTTGGCTATTGGTGTCGTTACTCTCCTGTCATCCTTAGCCCCTTGATTCCCATGGCAGTTGTCATTAATTTGGACTTTACAGTCTGACTCTGATTAGGGCACAGAGACCTGCATTTAAAAGGCAGCTAGACATCAGCACATTCACCAAGGTGCTTGCTGTTTCCTCTGTGAAGAGAAAGATGCACATTGAGAAAGTAGGGGTTATCATTTTCCCAAGGAAGGAGACTTCAGGAAGATTTTGGGCACCTTTTAAAGCAGTTAAATTTACAGAAGCTTAATTGCCTCTTTTCTCTTTCACAACTTCTGCTTATTTGAGAAACCTGAGAACTTGGCTTTAAAACTGTTCACCAAAGGAATGTTAAAATTAAGACTGTTTCTCTCTTCTCATTCTTACTTATCTTTTCTCAAATCTTTCCTTTTTGTCTCTCAATTTTCCCCCTCCTCAGTCTCTCCCACAATACAGTCCTTCCCTATAGTCCCATTAATATTTTGTTCCTGGCAAGATTTCTACAGTTTATAGATTAACGTGTATTTGCAAATGCAGATCTTCATTAAGGTCTTTATCTTGTGCTAGATGGATATCAGTATTGACTAACAGCAAAGAAGAAGCATTAAATATGGCATTCCGTGGAGAGCAGAGCACAGGTGAAAACAGTTTAGAGGATCTGACAAAAGCCATTATTGATGACATACAGAGATTACCCGGAAATGAAGTCTGTTGTGATTGTGGCTCACCAGGTATCTCCATTTGTTCATGTCATCAGCTTCTTGTTGGGAGCAAAGTAATTTCTTCAAAGAAGTGTTTGTAGAGTGCAAACTAATTTTCTAAGTGATGTTTCTCAGTCTTCAACCTGTTTTTAAAAGAACAAATATGACTTTCCTCCGTTAGTTCTGTTTTATTCACTAAAATATTTTTGTGTGTTGTCTGTGCTTACTTCCAGCAGTTCAAGCCCCTCTGGAGTTTGAACTGTTCTTGTTGCACTGTGTCTAGATGCTTGTTGCACTTGAATGGAAGTTGCTTGGCATCACTGATCCTGTGCATGCTACTAAGTAGAAGTGAGTAATATTTAGACAATGATTGTGGAAAAATTGACCTGGCCAGGATCTTGCTCTGAGGCTTTATCTTGGCATGAGACTACAGGAATTGCAGCATCAGAAGTTTTCAGAGGTGGAATAAGTAGTCTTGTGCAAAGAATGAGACCCAGAGTTGAAATCCTATCAGATAATATCTTCAGAAGTACAGAGCTACAGGTCAGTTATGTGTCACTCAGAGCTTGAGAAGGGGCAGCTGGTCACAGTGCCACTGAGCTGGTGTGGGAGCTGGCAGCTGTTGCAGCTTTCTCATCAAAGGGACACTTCAAGAAGGTGATGCTCGTTTGGAACTGAGTAGATCATGTCTCTTGCAGATGCTTGCTGATGCAGAACTGGTCCAAATTTGAAATAGCTAGATAAAATTACAAACTGGGATATAATTGTGTCAAATCCTGGAATTGGTTCATTCAATTATTTCGTTATGTAAAGGTATAGAAACTTCAGATTAGAGTTCTCATTCATCTTTTAATTTGTAGCAAAGTTTTAAGCTTCACCTCTGTACTCCAGCTTGCTGCTTTAAAACTCTTGGCTTAATGCTTCAGTAGTTACTATTTAAAGTCAAGGAAGTGATTAATTTGTGCACAAAGTATGTCTGGAGCTTTTTCTTTTCCTTAAAAACTGGTAAACTGGTCATGCTTTTTATGTAGCATTCATAGTGTAAAATCTATTCTAATATTATATGCAGATCTCCTCCATGACATCATTTTTTAAGTTGTTTTTTTTTTTTTCTAGACTAGTCAGCGTTCCTCAAATTTTCTACAACTTACTGCTGTTTTAAATAATGGAAAGTGCTATGATTAATCTTTTATAAAGAACTATTTAAAGTTTAAGAAGTAAATTTTAAAACTTCAGAGGTTGTCAAATTTAGGAGATCTGTTACTTTTAAAAACAGGAAGTAATTTGTACTGAAAACAAATACCAAATGTATTGAAATACATTTATTCAGTATGAATGAATAAGTTGAAATTCAGTGCCTTTGGGACTGTTCCTAAATCTGGAAAACTGCATTCCATTGGTAGCAATTTGTGGTTAAATTTGCACTAGAGTTTGGAGAAAAGTATGGAATGGTCTTAGTTTATTTTCATTCTTTGAAACATTAAATAAGGACTCATTTCAGAATACATCTCTTACCACCATGGCAAACCTTTTCTTGGATTTTGACTAAATACTTTGTTTTTTGATTGTGCAGATCCAACATGGCTATCAACTAACTTGGGCATTTTAACCTGCATTGAGTGTTCTGGAATACACAGAGAAATGGGTGTCCATATTTCTCGAATCCAGTCTTTGGAATTAGACAAATTAGGAACGTCTGAACTCTTGGTAAGTTTCTTTAGTTTATTTTGGGGTTTTTTAGTTGAATGTTGACATACATGTAGGAAGCACCAAAATGTTCAAGTTGCCATTAATCTTTTTCAAGGAATGTGCTTTTGCAGCATTTCTTCTTTGTATTTCTGTAGCTATTTTACAGGTGCACAGTTATATATTACTGTATATTATTCTTGTCACTTCTCATTTCATGTCCTGAGGTGTTGCAGAATGAGTATTGGCATCCATTGTAGTTAGTGCCATCAGAAGTTTGCCTCTCAATAGCTGATCTTGACCCAAAATCAGGGCAGTCTAAAAGCTCATGCGATTTGAAACATGAAGCTAATTTGATTTGACAAGGGAGAATAACTGTTGCTAATTCTGAAAGAAAAATATTGGAGGAATAATCTTAATTTGATGAATGAAATCACGTAATATTGAAGTTATGAAAGGAATCTGATGTGAGACTACCAAAAAAAATTTAAAAAAAACCAAACCAAAAAAAAAAAAAAAAAAAAAAAAAAAAAAAAAAAAAAAAAAAAACCAAAAAAACCAACAAAAACTCCAAAGGAAAAATATAAACAAGTTTAAAAGAAACAGTTGCAGTAGTTTTATCTCCATAGCTGTCTTTGGCCTGAAAGAAGACACTTGTTACAGAAATTTTGTATGGGAAAATTGAGAGAAGATGTAAGGCAGATCTGGATTTGGGTATAGGTTCAACATTACCACTTTCTCTCTTCATGAAATATTGAGGTTTTTTTGCAAAGTTACTAATAATCTAAATCAAATTTTACTAAGCATGATCTTCAGTAGGCCTGAGCTTCTTTCCCAAAGCAGCTTCCTGACCAGTGTACCAGCACCATTTCACTGTTCATGCTGCTGGTTCCTCATTCTGGTTTTCTGTCTGAGGCAGATTGTCTTGCAATACAAATAATTCTGTGACTGTGAAGTCTATTGTACAAGTTCTGGCATAATAGAAGCATTTCTTTCTTTTTAATTGCTCTGTATCTACATGTAATCACTGGGCTTTAATTTTTCAGTCCTGTGTTTTCCATCTTTTATTAATAGTGTGGAAAATGCACATTAAGAGTCCTGTTGTTAGGTTGCTGCTAGACCCCAAAAGTCCTCACCTTCGTTTATTATTTTTCTTATCACAGCTGGCCAAGAATGTAGGAAATACTAGTTTTAATGATATTATGGAAGGGAATTTACCTAGTCCTTCACCTAAACCCAGTCCATCAAGTGATATGTAAGTATTGAACCTTTAACTCTCAAAGTTTTCTGTGGAATATATCTGTGATATAAAGTGTCTTAATTAGTAACCAAGCCAGGGGAAGGCATGGATGGCTGGAGTGGAGGTTTTAATCCCACTGTGGAGCTTCTTGGAAGTTCAGTCTCCACTCATATAGTCACATTTTAGCTACCTCAGCTTTCCTGTGTAGACAACTTTTAGTTTGGGTTTCAAGGTGCATTATTTGACTCTTGAATGGTTTTGAGTTTTGTAGTAAACCCTCAGATGATAAACACAGTGGACTAAATGGCACTAGCTCTGCTTTTCCTTTGGTCTTAGTCCCCACAGTCAGAGTAATTTTTGTATATAACAAGAAGACAGGATAAAATAGACAATGTTCCATATTTGGGGCTTGTTTGCAACAGTTTGCACTGTTACATGCAGTGTAACAATAAATAACACACTTTTTATCAGATAGTTTTCTTCTTCCTTTCTCAGCTTCCAAGTTAGACAAGGTGATTTTAAATTATAATCATTGACCCATTTTTCTAAAAATTCTTAAAGCAAGCTCTATTTTCACACCCCACAGGACTGCACGTAAAGAATTTATCACTGCTAAATATGTAGATCATAAGTTCTCTAGGAAGACTTGTGCATCTGCAGCAGCTAAACTGAGTGAATTACTTGAGGCTGTCAAATCCAGGGATTTACTTGCACTAATTCAAGTCTATGCAGAGGGGGTAGAGCTAATGGAGCCACTGCTGGAGCCTGGACAGGTAAGCTTATCAGGTAAACAATTACTGTTTTAAATCATGTGTATTTGTAAAATGCCCAAGATCTGGGGCTGCTACTTTAGATGAGAAAACAAAAGGAATAACAGATGAAAATGATGGGGTTTTTCTTCCTTTTCTTAATGTTGCATCCTTGTGGGGAGGGAAAAGAACACTTTATCTTTGTCATCAATTGGTCTAAAGGAGTGTGAAGTGCAATAGTGATGTCATACACTGTTTTGGTGCCACTGTAGTGTGTTGAAAAGCACCTGTTCTGCAGTGTGTCTCTTTTAGAAAAGTCCCAAAGAATAGACTTGATAGCCCAGGGTCACCTGGTACCACATACAATATCATACCTGCCTTTAAAATAGTAGCTGAAGGAACACATTATTGACTGTCTGCAAGTCTCTGTTTACTGTAGATGAGGAAAGAATAAATCTGGAGACTTCACAGCTTCTGATGACACATTTACAGAAGTACAATTTCTTTCAGCCTGGAAGATTCTTTTGTGTGTGTGTGTGTATCAAGTTCTGAGTACTTGATCTTCCTTCTGAAATCAGTTAACAGTTTTTTGGAAAAAACAGTCCAGGTTGACCTTAATTATCCACGGACAAATGTAAATCATGAGCAAAGTAACCTGTTTTTATTGATCATTGATAATTGATACCGTGTAACCACTTGCTCAGAAATGTTTTCTCCCAACCTGGAGACATGTCAGAGAATGTTTTCAACAAGTTGTGTGCAAATAGCTAAGTTGGCAAAGGACTCAGTGCCTGTCTGTGTTCAGTGAAAGGGATAAGTTCAGTAAAGTCTCAGCACTTGAGCTATCACAGAGTGCTTATCATGGAAACACATTACAAATTCTCTGACTGCAAGGTCAGCTTTCTGTATTTGTCATCCACAGCAGTTACCACAGAATTAGCTCCTCAGTCTTCCCAGATACTAGAGGCAGTGATATCTAGAAAGGTATAAGCATAAATTGAAATGTAGTTTGCAGTTAGGACATTTATAGCAGCATTTTCCTCTGTAAATTCCCTGATGTTTAATAATTTTTTTTTTAAATTAGGACTTTAATTCTAGGTATATATACTGTAATATGCTTTTTAAATTGCCCTTTATGATCAATAGGAGTTAATGAAATCTAAATTTAGATTAACTTCTTGTGCAACTCATGGAATTAAACAGCATTTCTGTTTCTATTTCAATGCATTAATGCATATGATATGTATAGAAAATAAAGTATGATTCAATTCAAGTTCAACAAGGACAAACCCTATATATGGGGGAAACACCCCATGCACCAACTTTATGCTGGGAACCACCCAGCTCTGCCTAAAGAGACCTGGGGGTCCTGATGGACACCAGGGTGAACAGGGCCCAGCAGGGTGCCCTCGTGGCAGAGGTGACAGTGGCATTCCAGGCAGTGGGGACGCATTGGCAGCACGTGAAGGGCAGTGATCCTTCCCTGCACTCAGCACTGCTGGGGCCACTGCTGCAGTGCCTGGGCTCCCCACAGCAAGAGTGACTTGGACATGCTGGAGAGAATGCAGTGAAGGGCCACAAACATGTCTGAGAGTCTGGAGCACCTGGAAAGGCTCAGAGATCTGGGACTGTTCAGCTGTGAGGAGGCTCAGGGGCATCTCATCATTGTATGGAAATACCTGCAGGGAGGGTGGAAAGAATATAGAGCCCAGTGGTGCCCAGTGATGGGACCAGAGCCAATGGCACAGACTGGAGCACAGGAGGTGCCCTCTGAACATCAGGAAGCCTTTTTGTATTGTGAGAATGACCAAACACTGGCACAGGTTGCCCAGAGATATGGAGTCTCTATCCTTGGAGATATTCCAAAGCCATCTAGACACGGTCCTGGGCAACTGGTCCTTGGTGGCCCTGCTTGGGCAGAGGGGTTGGTCCACATGACCTTCACAGGTCCTTCCCAACTTCAACTGCAAATCTGTAAGAGTTTTAATGTACGTGGGACTGTGATTTTTGTGATGCTGTTTTTGTAGGAAATAATGTTGTGACTTTGCTTGGTGCTCACCAGGCTGTTGTAAAGCAGCAAGTACTGCAAACTTACTCAGTATTCCTTGACAGGATCCCTTTCAGTTACTGGTAGCTAAAATGTTTAAAGGCTCCTCAGGGTTGTTCCAACCAGCTGAGAAAAGTGGAAGTTGGGTTTAGGAAAGCTGAGATCTCGGGAAGTGTAATACCATTTCTTTTGAAGTATATGGTGTCTTTTAGAGATAAAAAAGACGATAGTCATTTTCATCATAATGTCCTAATATTTTTCTTTTGAAAGACTTGTAAAGAATGAATGAGATGTATCTCATAGGTCTGATATACAAGCTTCACAGAAAAAAGACAGAAATCTAACTTCTCTTTACATGTCTTTAGGAGCCAGGTGAAACAGCACTTCATTTAGCAGTCCGGACTGCTGACCAAACCTCTCTCCATCTGGTTGACTTCCTTGTACAAAACTGGTATGGATTCCTAACTTTTCATTAAATTGCATGTGACAATTGTGGATGCTCAGAGTTATCCTGGCAGTGCCTTGGGTGGTGTTTGCTCACCAATTAAATCTTTCTCCTTAGATATGTATCAAAAGTGAATAGTTTAGTACCTTTGAGTTGACCTTTGTGCTCCTGATCAGTGGAGAAAGATGTGTAGATTGAAAGCAGTTACATAAAAATAGCATGAAAGGAAAAACCCTGTAGTGCAGAGAGAGCATTTGATGTAGAGCACATGACAATGTGAAGCCATGCAAACATTTCAGGTACAGGAGGGATGTCAGGTAAATGTACCAAATACAGGACACATGCAAAGGAATTGTAAGAAACAAGGATCTTTCTCAGCAAATTATGAACAGTTGCTACATTGACTTTGAAAAAGGTGTTCCAATAATTAATAAACTGTATTAAAGCTATTGAGAGCATAAACTTCTTAATTATTAATTATTAATTAATAATTAGTTCAACAACTAGTTTATTGGCTGAGTTGTTATTTTTTGTCAAGGAATGTGTTCATAGCAGTAAAAAATCTTAATGAAAAGTGTGAGTGCTGATTATAGGAGAGTGTTATTAAAGTAACAAATGAAAAATAACATTCCAATATTTTCAAGCTGTTTGTGATCATAATTTGAGAAATGTTTTAGAAGCCCAAACTAATATTTTGAGCATTATTAAAGGATTTTTTATTTTGGATTATTGGATTATTTGGATTATATTTGGATTATTATTTAGAATGATTTTGTTTAGTTATGAAGTTTCTTCAGACAGCTATAACCTTGTGTGTGTTTTTATTGTCTGCTGTGTGGTTTTGTGTGGCAGTCTCAAGTTTAGGAGCATCTTTACAACCCTGTGGGCTCTCACTGTCCAATATGAGTAACACTGGGAAAAGCTGTCATCTCCTGAGCTTTGCTTTTCTGGTTTATGAAAATAAATTATTGTTCCCAAAATGTCAGTAGTAACAGTTTTTGAAAAACCTGGGTTTAGAAGTTGAAAACTGAGGGAAGTAAAGTTATTAAAAATACCTGTGAGCCCCTTTGAACATCTGTTTTTTCCCTAACTTGATGTGTTGTCCTTACATTCCTTCTTACAAATCTTTTGTTCATTCGCACAGCTGCCCTCTTTAAAGTTCCTTGACTGCATGGGATTTACTAACCTATTTTAAATGTATCAGAATTGTTTTTCATATATTTCTATTTGGCTAATTTAGCATGCTTGAAAAAATAATTACAATGAAGTGGCAAGTGGAAAACAACTGGCATGACCTTAGAGAGGTCTAGGTTTCAGTCTGAGTTTCACTTCTTTAGTTTTTTGAATGAACATCTGTAGATTTTCAGTCCTTTTCAATCACAGCTCAGGTATTACCAGTGTACTTGGAACAATTTTTAATAGTCTTTGAAAGTAATGTTTAATTTAAATTTTTTTGTCCTACTTCATATTTGTCCAGTAAAGTTTTTATGCAATTATTATTTATAGGGATGCTAGATCTGAAATGAATAGCACAGCTACTATACTTTTCTTGATTGTTTGTTCTTTTGTTTTAGTGGAAACCTGGACAAACAAACAGCATTGGGTAATACAGTTCTACACTACTGCAGTATATATAATAAGCCTGAGTGTTTGAAATTGCTTTTGAGGGGGAAACCAACTATTGATCTAGGTAAGTTCATTATTTAAAACCAGGAAATACAGATTTCCTAATTTTTTCCCCATTATTTTAGTCACTTTTGTTTATTTCTCTGTGAAAAGTAAACTTTAAAATAAAACTGTGGTAGAAAGATGAAGACCTTGTCAACAACAAGCCTAAAGAAATCATTCAGTTAACAAATGGAATTCTTAGAAGATAATAGTGACAAAAATTCCTAATATGAAATACTAATGGCAAACCCTAAGAAGAGTTCAGAGGGTTCTGTTTCTGACCCATTTTAAACTGCCTGGAATTTAGGTTTATTGTTTATTCTAGAACTTGTATGTTATAATGCTTCAAATGTTTGATATGTGAGCTTTATGTACACAGCACTTAATTCTGCTGTTGATATCAGCTGGCAGCTGGTGCTGGGGTTTCATCCAGCACATCCCAGCCAACACTGCCACTGACTGGGGAAGGGAGACCTTCTAGAGAGCAAGAGATTATCCTAACTGTGAGCAAACAGAGGTTCTATTTTCAATTAAACTATTGGTATGCCATTATGACAAATGAACTGATATAGGTACAGCAAGTTTTACACCTATCTCACACAGGTAGGTGCAAAGAGAAGCTGAAAGGCAGCTGAGAAAGCTGATCCCATTTTTCCTGAGTTAGGAAGGTATCCCATGAATCCAGCTTGTTAGGCCCAGGAGTTAAATGTGATCACCATGTCTATAAAACATTTACATTCTGTCAGTTAATGGTATAGGAGAGAAGTTTGTTAAACAGCTGATGCAAACTGGATTTTATTTCTCCCTTTTTCTTCACCACCATTACTTTCCTCCACTGTCTAGTAAAGAACTGTCATGTAAACTGAAGTTCATAGTTTAGTGGCCAAAGTCACTGGTTTCCTTTGCCTTTTTATAAACCTTTAGAATGTGTTCCAATATTATCTAAGTCAGAGAATTGAATGTGACCATTTTTGGCAGTTATAATGGGTAAGCTGTCTGAACAAGTTAAAGCAAATTCATTGGTCCTTCCATTGAACTTTCTCCCAGGTGGATGCCAGAGTGTATACTTAAGAGTTGAAAGTTTGGACTTTAGGTAGTCCTTAATCTGCCTGGATATTAACTTCACATAAGAAGTACTATGTTTTCATTCCTTTTCATATTGAACCATCTCTGATAGATCTTTCCATAAGTAAATCCTCCTTCTAGGGATCTGAATTCTTTCAAAGTCACAGGCCTTTCTAGAGGACTGGTTTGTATTTTCTTGGATTCCTAACTGGCATTCTCTGTGTAATATTTCACACAGACATTATAGATCTCAGTTTGATCATTTTTAGCTCCTGATCACAAAAATACTTTACAATCTGGATGTGCTGTAAATCTGGATTCTCTGTTCCAGCTCCATGGCATTTACTGATGTACTGTGAGAGTACATTTTACCTAAGGTTTATCCACGTGGGATGTGGGAGTTGTTTTTGTTTACTGAGACTTGCTACTGAGCATCTAGGAAGGATTTCATTAGATGCTGTGCCTGAGGACCTCCCAGCAGCCTCAGATATCACCTTCTTTCTTACCAGGTGTTACTTTAAATTGTAAACCATTTTATAGCTTTGATAAAGACAAAGCTAGAAAGTTTTAAATTTATTCTTGTTCAAATGTCTTCAAATTAAGCCTCTACATATTAATCAAAGTAAAATCTGCTTGCATCAAAATTTACCTTTTTTTTTTTAAATCTTAGAATTAGTTTTCTTTTTTTTTTGAGCTATTTTACCCTTCCTGCTTGCTTCTCCTGCTTATTCAGGTAAGGGTTTTATTGGCAAAAGCATTGAGTGGAGATTGAGGTGACTAAATTTCTTTATATTCTCTGCTATTTTCTCTGCTATATTCTCTTTATATTCTCTGGTTAGGAGGGATTTGGGAACTGTCACAGCAGATGCTGCTGTTCAGAAGGAGCCTGATGATACATGAAATGCATGAGCACTTAGAGTGGAATCTTAAAGAGCTGCAGCTGCTATAGAGTAAACAGACGGTTTTGATCACTTTTAGAAGTTACTGTGCTACAAGTAGTGACATTTAATAAATTATTTCTTAAGACATCTCAAAGAATTGCTCTTTCTTGTATTGTTAATTTTGTAGTAAACCAAGCTGGAGAGACGGCTCTGGACACAGCAAAAAGAGTGAAAGCTGTCCAGTGTGAGGAACTGGTAAGAACTGAGCCTGGGGGCAAAGGCAAGGGGGAATGTTTGCTCCTTTAAAAATGTGATATACTTAATATATCATTGTCATTATATCTCACACGTGGTATTGCTGCCAGCTGGCTGTGTGTTGATCTGAAGGCCCTACCACAGGTGACTGTTTTCTTACCTAAAACACAGCAGTAATTTTCTTTGTAACAGTTTAAGAAAAAGATCTTTCTTCTAGTGGCAGTACTAGTTATTTTAACCAGTGTATTTGAAGACCTTAAGTACCAAAGGGTCAGATGTGTCAGTAAATCCATCATTCAAGGAGATTTGGGCTTCATCACCTCAAAAGTTCTTCTTAAAGGCTTTTATATCGGGAGTACTAAACAACCCCTGTAATATTAAAACTGTCAAGACCTTTTAAGTCTGGATCGTTGTTTGTCTTTTCCTGCTTTTTTCAGATTATTTAACAGGACAGATAGTTCAGAAAGCCTTTTGATAAGGAGAATTGAAACAACTTAAAATTACTCTCCTGAAAGGAGGAAGAAGCTAAAGTGTAATGTCTGGAAGTTGGTGTATCAAAAGGTGTAGAGCACCAGCTTCTGTGGGACTTTGTCCCTCTACTGAGCATGATCAAAGCAAAAACCTCCTGGAATTTTGAGAATGTGTGAGGGCTGTTAACAGACACCACTCAAAAAGATTATTGGTGTTCAAGAAATAAAGGTGTTAAGGATTTTCCCAGGTACTCCTCTGAAGCATTTGACCAACAAGCTTGTTTGTTCTTGGTCCTCTAAGGTGCCACCAGCATGCATTTAGTAGACAAGTGAGTTTAATTACTATCAAGGTATTAAAAAGTCTAAGTACTGTGGCAGTTTCACATTCAAGACAAAACCAGGAGAATTTACAAAACACTTGCCACTTAATTCTATGTCTTCTTTTTCCTAATTTTGATGATCTGAGGATATCTACTTTTGCCCTGCAGCTGGTAATTTTAATACCTTTCCTGTGACAATTGAAAGTCCTTTTCATGAATTAATTATTGAATGATCAAAATAACTTGTCCTTCACGAATCAAAGAAATTTTCCATGTTTCTGGGGATGCCAGTCAGCATTTTGCTGTGGTTAATAAGGTGGGACTGACTTCTCAGTTAATGCCATGTCTACTGTGTAAGTAGATGCTGTTTCCAGTGGTTTCAGTATTCTGTCAGCTGGATCAAGCAGATCACCTGTGCAGCACACAATTGGGATGGATTGTTTTTTTCTTTATAGTATTGCTTTAAAAAAGTTACATCTGCTATTAATGTGAACCAGCTGGCTGTGTTACAGAACAGTCAAGTGGATGTTATCCGTGAGCTTATCTAGCAGTTAATCGTTTATAGTGATCCAAATTCCATGAATACCTCACTGATTATTTCACTTAACTCTCATAGAGCATTTATGCCTTTTCTCTTTTTTCTTTTTTTTTTAATTTTTGAAGAGGAAAATTATTTCTGTTTTTTTTTTTTTTCCAAAAGCAGCAATGAGTTACGAGTGAAAAAGAAACATGAATGAGCACACTGTTTGCCATGGGCAGTAAAAAAAGTACAAGATAAATAACTAGGTGTTTTCATTATGATAGCTGTACTAAACTCATTTCTGTTGCATAACTGGAGTCTTAACTGTGTAATTGAATTCAGTTTCAGCTCAAGTGGGTTCATGAATACTTACATAACAGATTGGAAATACTTACTTTATTCCAAATTTTATTTCAGGAAGATGGTTAAAGGCACTCCTGAATCAACTACTGTCAAGTAGACTACATTTTAAAGGATGTGAAGGAATAAATAATGATGGAAGATCTAGACATTGAAAAGGAGAATTTGTCTCCTCAGAATAACCATAAACCAGCTCTATTAGGTTTTTTTGCTGATCACTGAGGTAGTTTTTTTAAAAGAATGTGAAATACATTATTTGGGCTGGCAAAGTCAAGGAATTTTGTGCTTAAGACATATTGGCCTCATCCAGTGAGAGAGAGAGGCAAAATATCTAAATAAAGAGTAAATACCTTTTCATTTGATTTGAGTACAATGATTGTGATTTTGATGGGGCAGCAGCTGTATGTACCAAAATTTATAAATAGGTTTTGCCTTTTGTTTTGGAAAGGAGGTCTCCAGATAAATTCTGCTTTTGTATATATACCTTCTCTTTTGTGTCATCTTTTCAAATGCTTGTCAAACATGGCAACTTCTGCCCATTTTGAGAAAATCTTTCCTTTTTGCCTTTTAGCTGTTTTTCTATACCTCAAACAAATGAAGGATATTTGTGTGATCGCCCTGAAATTGCTTTCTTCTTTTTTGAATCTGGAATAATTTTAAACTTCTGAATATTCCAGTTTATTTCTTGCCATTACAAAACTAACTTAGTTAACACCAAAAGAACAGCAAATATTTTAGCAAGAGTTATTTCTTTCAGCTTTCTCAAGCCAAGGCAGGAAAGCTAAACCCACACGTGCATGTGGAGTACGAATGGAATCTTCGGCAGGAAGAAATTGATGAAAGTGACGATGACTTGGATGATAAGGTGAGTGTGAATCACTGATACAGCTTTGCACAAAAACTGTCTCTGCTCCCTGGAAATAAACAGTGATTAGAGACCCACTTTAGCCTTTCTTCTCCTACAGATATTTTTTGGGGAAAAAACCCTAATTCTGAGGCCTGTGTTAAAGACTGCTTAAGTGCTTTTTGAATATACTTTGTCAACCTAGTTATTATGGGCTGTTTCAGAAGTTTGACTTTGACAAGACATACAGTATAATATAAATCAGCAAATCTGGACTACTTTGTTGCTTTATCCTCTTCAGAATTGTAGGCTGTTAAGTTTTAGCTGGAGGAAATCCAAAGCTTACATACTTAATTTTTTCCATAAATTAATTACAAACCTCATTATTGAATAAATAACTCTATTTTTCACAAACTGTGCTGTGCTTTTTATTCCTAGGGTTTTTTTTTTAAAGAAGTAATGGGAAGGCAAAACTTGAGGGCATAGAATAATTGCCATCCTAGAGCATGTGAAAAATTAGTCTCAGTGTCCTACTTTAGCAAGTCAGTTAATTACTGTGTGCTCTATTTCTGCAATAAATGCAAATACACCTCTCCAATTTTATATGACTGCCGCAGAAAGAAATGTGGACAACTTCTCATTTTCTGTGACGCTTGGGACTGAAAAATTCGGAAACCTAAGTAATTTGCATGTCCTCAAGGACAGTAGAGAGCAAAATAATCATCTGTGTGAGGAGCCTCTGGAGGATGAGAGATGCTGTGCTGGAGATAATAACCTGAACCAGAGCTGCAGGGAAACAGATCGTGCTCCATATGCACCCATTAACGTACAGCAGGCAAAAACTAACGTGTAAAATTTCTTCAAAGAGCAATTAGATGCATTTAAAAAGAGCTGTATCATGGATTATATTGCTAGTTCAGGGACCAAATAAATCTGATCTGTCAGAAGTGTTTGTTAATTTTTACTAGGCATCAGTGGGGTAATATACTTGATACTTGAGGATAATTTTCTAGTCTGAGTAATGTGCTGTATTCCCTGAAAATTACTCTTATATTCTAAAACTTTCTAGGCTTTTATTGGTATTTTATTTAGTATATTATTAGTGTGCATTTCCTGCTTTAACATTAATTTTGTGTTCATGGTGATTTGTTGGTACAATCTTAATTTTCATTTAGAAGGGAGGACCTTTCAGGTTGAGTTGCTGAAAAAGGGAGGAATGGGGGTTTATTTGTCCAACAAAGAAAAAAACTAGGCTCATGTTCACTAAATTATGTTCTGGTATGCTATTTTCCAAACATACTAACTATAATTAGTGTTTAGACAGCTGTATCATATCTTTGTTTTTCTATTCACAGCCTAGTCCTATAAAAAAGGAAAGATCTCCAAGACCCCAAAGTTTCTGTCACTCCTCAAGCCTTTCTCCCCAAGACAAACTGACTCACCCTTCATTCAGCACTCCCAGAGACAAGCAAAGACTCTCCTACGGAGCCTTTAGCAACCAGATCTTTGCTTCTGTAAGCACAGACTCACCCACCTCTCCAACGTCTGATGCTCCTCCTCTTCCTCCTAGAAATGCTGGCAAAGGTAAGTCTCTCTCCAAACTACACTTGCAAGCAGTGATTTTGCCACTGTTGCCCTTCCTTTAACCAAGGACATTGCAATGTTTCAAGATACAGCATGTTCTCCTTATTGATGCAGTAGTGTGGTACAATGCATGTTCTAAACTTAAAGGACCTGGGGGGCACTTTGAATTAGACTCATTCATAACACTGAACATGAATGGGTGAGGAATAAACTAATGCTCTGCTAAATGAAAGTCAGTTAATTTTATGAGACTTAAAGCTGCAGTGGGTTGTGATGGTTTGACCTAGATATCTCTGATCTTTAAGTTTAGAAGATATATTTATGGAACAAAACTTTTTACTGTATTATAATCTGTGCAGATCTACTTTTTAGGACAAAGAAACCTTTCATTCCTTTTTACGTGTTTAATTTAGAAATTGATAAATTGTGTTTTTACCCTAGACCTGTTAGAGGAATCTTCAGTTGTGATGAGGGTTACAGTACAGTTTAGCACTTCAGCACTTATGCTGATGTTCCCTTTTATTAGCACTACTATAACTTCATTTGTCACCTGGTAATTGACTTTTTTAAGGAAAAATGCAGAGATGCTCTCACCAATATGTGAAAGAGTAAAAGGAACAGGACAGTGTTGGCATCAGGTGTTTGCTTTTACCTGGTTCAGCTGCTGTGCTTAAGCACTACTGTTCCATCAGTCTTTGTCATGTACTGGCAACTTTCAAATGGATCCCTTGGCTCTCTCTTTTAAACAGGTTTGTTCCCATTACGAGGCAAAGTGATTTTGCCAGGGTTTGCATTTTTCACATGAGATTTTGTAATCCATGTTTCCCTGAGGACTCAGTTGTATTCCTTGTAACCTTACTGTGTCAACCTGCTTGTTGGTATTACAAAATTCTGCTTTTTCCTTCCATTCTCCCATCCCTTTTACATGCTCTGTCCCACAGTCTGCTATGGATTGTTCATTGCAAACACGATGTACTGGCTTAGATGCTCCTTCATGACCTAGGATAACTTCTTTTTTTGTCATAAAGTTGCAAGACTTGGAAATTAATCATGCATCCCATTTCCTGAAGAAGGTTAATGAGGTTGTGTCTGGTATCTGTACACACTGCTTAGTATGTTGTCAGCTTTCAATAGATTTTAATGAACTTTATTTCTTTGTCAGTATATAGTGGAGCTCTCATCCAGATTTACCTAGAAAATTGTCTTTTTCTCCAGGAAGGGGAATACTGATGTTCATATTTCATTCTAAGTATGTGTTTTGGTTTCTGAAATGTCAGGCATTTTCCTAGCTGCTCCTGGAATTTCCTTGTTGTTCCTAGACCAAGGAATCAACATAACACCAAAGCTACTCAGAAAGAATTGAGGCATTGAGTTTTTATGAGAATTATGCAAAGAAGTCCTTATTTATATCACAATGAAATAATATTATAATATCACAAAACTGCCTTCTAATGTAACATTAACTGCTTCATCAGAGTGGAAGATGTCAGATTCACAGGGAAGTCAGAGAGGTTGAATAGAACTGCTGTTACATTAAAGTCACTATGCTGCTCTGCTGCAAACATGCTGAGATTCTACAGTCTGTGAGTGATGCTGGAGTGGAGTTCTGGTTGGTATCCACTCAACAATACTGTGAAATTAGAAAATTACGTTGTATATGTGCCTGTGTTAGAGGAATAATTCAAAACTTAAAAGTTGGGGAAAAAAGTGACAAATGCATAGAACAATTCATTAGTGTGGAAAGGTTGCTGTAGATGCATCATTTCAGATGCACTTATGGTTCATTTTAAGCTGTGCTGCTCCTCCCCTTTTCCAGGTCTTAGATTATTTAAAAGAAGATGAAGCAGAGACTCTCCATTTCCATAAGACACTGTTGACACATCTGAATTTTGAAACAGAGTCAATTTTTTTGTGTGTAAGAAAACATAAACCTGTAGAATTTTTCTCCTCTTTTGGATGAGTAGTAATAGAGTATATCCCTTACACTGAAGTTTACACAAGCTCACTTGTCAGATGTGTGTTTTTGTTTAAAAAGTTCATTTGAATATCTTGTGTTTAAGATTATATGAAAACATAATGTTACTTTTTTCACTAAGCCCCCTAAACAGCAAGAGTAAGAAAAGCACTGAATCTGTATTTAACTTTAAGCTTACTTTCTGTCCAAAAACATAATCAGATCTTTGTCCCTGTGCTGCTTTGAGGCCATGGCAGATGGCCTGGGCCCCTGCTAGGACATGGAGTCTGCAAGGAGTGGATAGCAGGTAGATCTACATTTTAGAAGGAGGCAGACAATTTTTAAGTTTCATGGGTTTTCATCCTTTGGGGCATGCAGATGAAACTGTCTGTCCAAAACATGTTTTATTTTTAGGAAAACCCCCTCCCTTTAGCCCTCTGTTTCATTGCCCAGAGAAGTTCTGGGTAGCAAAGTTCTGTGGTGCTCCTGGGGGGCCACAGTGGTCAGGAAGCCATCCACTGAACTTGTGCTGGGGAGAGGAGGGAGGTTTAAAGCAATTTACATAAGGCACATCACTCTTGCCCATGGTTTTCAGTGAACATGCTGGCTAAAAATAATTTTATAGGTACAACAGTTGGAGGAGGGGATGCAGGGATGTTTTTTAAATTTCTCCGTACATTATTATAACTCATGTCCAGATTTTTCATTTGATAACTTGTCAAAATATTCCTAAAAATGCTAGAACCTTCATGTATTTTACTCCACACTGTCTCATTTGTGGATACATCTTACTTGTTGCTATCTCTGCTATAGATGTAGTTAATCCTAACAGAATGAAAAGTACAGAATGAGTGCAGTGGTTGCCTGAGCCAACCTGTGCCTTTTTCAATAGTTTACCTAAGCTTATTTGGTCAACTTACTTGTGTTCTCAGTCAAATCTTTAGCCTGTAATATTCTCAAAATCTTATCTCTTTTATTGTTCTTTTCAACTTATACCTGCATTATGGCTCTAGACATCTAGCAAGTCTTCTGCCTATTGTTTTACAAAAAGCTTAAAAAAAAAAATCAATATTTAAGTAGTTGCATGTCTTGCCTCAGTAGCTAAACAAAATTTTGCACAGACTTCATTGGAAATCCAGTGTGGGGGTAATGTTGCTAACTAGCTTTGGAGGAGTGTTAGGCAGTGTAATTCAGGTTTCCTTCACTTCAGCTGAAAGCTAATTGATTTTAGTTGTTCTGCCTGTTTAAACCAGATGAACATGGAGGTCAGGGATAAACTCTGTATCATGAAGTTAGTTTGGATCTTCAATACCTACAATGTTGCATAGTTTACACTCTGTCTCAGTTCTCACATGAGGTACCTAAACCCAAAGGCATTTTCTTTGTGGTTCCAGCCCACTGTTACTGCAGACACAGTCACATCATCTGCTCCTTCACTAGATCAGACTCAATTTCTAACCAAATTAGTTTATTTGAATTTACTAGTCACTTCTAGAAGTTGTCTGACTGCATTGCACACAGGATTAGGAATCTTCTTGGGTTCACTGAGTTACTTTGTGCATGTACCAACATTGCCCTTCGGCTTTGGTGGTTTTTCTGTGGCTGGTGGCCGTGTCAAGGCACTGCCTGGATGGAAATTGAACAGGTCTCCATGTCTGGGGTATTACACTAAACAAACCAAGCACATTTTACCTTATCTGATTGAAGAATATTTTCATTCTCCTGGGGTTCAAGCTATCCTTTCATCACACTAACTCTTCTCTGTACCTTTGCTGTTTAAATCAGCTTTCTGAAATAAAACTGGCTGGAAGTGTCGGGACAGCAGTAAAATTTGCTGTTTCTCCTGGAAATGCCACATCAAAGAATCCTTTGGTCCTAGGTTTTTTTTTTCCTGATTGTATCATACTGTGGCATAGCAGGCATTACACAGTCTCTACTCATTTGCAACTGAAGTTCTTAATTTATAGCACAAATGTATTTATTCTCATTTCTATTACCTCAGCCTTTGAGGTCATCCTGTTTCTTCTGAATACTTGAAGGATTCTATACTTCTCTTGCATATATTTGGAGACTTTTTTTTTTATATTCTTATAAATGTGTTGCACGTTTTGATTAAATAATGCTGCTTATCCCACTAAGACTTGGTATTTTTAATACCATAAGAGGAAGAGAAGATTAGCTGACAACTGTTGTTTCATGGGCTCTTCTATTTCTGAATTAACCCAAAACACAAAATTCTTTAGTGTAACTTTTTATCTTTTTCTTTTCAAACTGAACACTTTTTTAAGCATTAATTATCTAATGTACTTCAAATGCTAATGTTGAATCAATATATATTCTTAGCTTTGTTATTCAGAGTGATCATGATCATTTTGTCTTTAATTATGCTCTTATTTTCAGTACTGAAGATATATGATATGAAGTAAGACAAACTGAAAAGACTTTTAGTAATATCTATGCAATAAGTCACTCATAAGAAATTTAAATATAAGGATAGCAACACTTGTTAATGAAAATAGTATTTTTAATATAGGTTACTTTCCTTTGCAGTGTCCATTCTACCATTAGCAGGAATTCTGTGTTGTCCCCCTATGTCTCATTAAGTGGTAATAAAAACAATTACACATGTGAAGTTTTTACACTCTAAACCCACCATTTCTTGATTGGGTGGCAACAGCTTTGCATGGTTTCACAAGTACACCAATGAATTGTTACTACACTAACTGCACAAACTGCACTAAGGGGCAATGTACTACTAATTGCACACCTTATCCAGTTATTTACCTTGATACAATAATTTTGAGATTATTTGATCTATTTACACATGAAAGCCTGATCTTGGTAATATGAAAAAGAGGTAAAACATGACAACAGTTAGTACTGCAAGCATTTGCTTCCCAGTAACTGAGGAAAAGAATGTCTGACAGAAGCAAAAGGAAAAACTTGTAGGTCAGGTTTTTTGGGGTTTTCTTTTTCATTTTTAGTTTTTTGCTTGTGTTAGGAAAATGTTCTTTACAAAATGTGAACTTCTCAACTGTGTGAGAAATCATGATTAAGACATCTATTGCAGAGGAAATGACTGGCTCAATTGCTGCCTGGTTAAAATCACAAAATACCTTTGATCTAGTAACTGCTCTTATTATTGCTTAAAAATATCTAGCCTAGCCTTGTACAGTTAAGAATGTCACACAGGAATTGTTTTGAGCTGTTGGCTTTACAGACACATTTATGTGTGTATACACACAGGCACGTGCAGTTGCTGAGGTGAGCAGCCCTGGTCCCAGCACAGGAGGGGTTCCTTAGCCAGGGGAACCTCAGGGCACTGAGAAAATTGCAGGAGCAACAGCAGCTGAGGGGACACGGGCAGGGCCAGGGGCAACAGGGCCAGCCCAGATGTGTGTAAAGGAACTTCTGGAGAGCACCACCAACACTGCAAGTGAGCAGGGCATGGTGTGGCAGTTTGGATGGGAATTTGCATGGAATGGCATGCAGGAAGGGGCTGTAACTGTGTGAGCAGGGGGCAAGGGTATCTGCCACTGAGTTACCAGCACACATTGAAAGAGCTTTAAACTAGATTTGACAGGGGAAAGAGACAAAACCAGGCTAGCTCAAGGTAACCCTGGGGGCAGCACTTAAACCAGTGTTTGAGGGAGTGTGTGTGCCAGTGGGGCCCTTTGGGCTGGAGTCTCAGTGCAGCGGGGGAG
Organism: Leptocoma aspasia; assembly: GCA_013399835.1. NCBI lineage: Eukaryota > Metazoa > Chordata > Aves > Passeriformes > Nectariniidae > Leptocoma > Leptocoma aspasia. The sequence goes on from VXAX01002584.1 coordinate 371,699, forward strand.
TGGAGAGCCCTGTGACAGCAAAGACATAAGGCATGGAAATGCCTCCAAACAGTCTTGTGGAAATTGGGGCTTCTCCCCCAAAAAAGGTGTTGGAATCAGTATTCCAACTGAAGTGCATCTACACCCCTGCACACAGCATGGGCAACAAACAGGAGGGGCTGGAAGCCACTGTGCAGCAGGAAAACTGCAGCTGCCGTCATTCTGGGGTGACTCACAACTGGAGTGCTTCAATGGGTGGCTGTAAGCACTTCAGAAGGGACAGGCAAGGAGGGAGAAGCAGTGGGGCAGCCCTGTAGGTTAGGGACTGTTTTGAGTGTCTGAGCTGGATGATGGTGGCAGTGGGGTCAAATGTTCAGTAGTAGGAATCAGAGAAAGGCCAACAGGCAGATATCCTGGTGGGAATCTGTTAGAGACCACCCACCCAGGATGGAGAGGCAGATGAGATGCCCTGTAAGCAGCTAGGAGAAGCCTCACAACTGCTGGCCCTTGTTCTCATGGGGCAGGAATGTCTAGGATGTGTCTGGAGTGAGTGGAAGAGAACTTTCCTACTCAGCTGGTGAGGGAGCCAGCAAGGGACGGCACCTGCTGGACCTGCTGCTCGTGAAGAGGGAAGGACTTGAGGGTGCTGCAGGCTGTCTGGGACACAGGGATCACTAATTCTTGGACAAGTAAGGGTGGGGAGATCAGCAGAGCTGCCACCTTGGACCTCCAGGGGACAGACTTTGGCCTGTTCAGGAGCCTGGCTGACAAGAGTCCCCTGGGAGGCAGTCTAAAAGGAGTCCAGGACATTCCTCAAGAAGGAAATCCCAAAGGCTCAGGGGCAGAGATGTGGTTTAGGGGAGGACTTGGCAGTGTCCCACTCAATGATCTCAAAGGTCTTTCCCAACCTAAGTGATTCTATGATACAGTGTATTTTATAATAATTATACAGACAGTTCATGCATCATCAGGTCTTGTATTATTTCACCTGTTGTTTCCATAAAATGATTTTGATTCAAGAACTTTTCCCCATGTTTTTTTTATTCAAAGCATGATATAATTTTTTGCCTCTTTCTGTAATGATGTTTTGATGTTTTGAAGTTTTCCTTTATTTTGTTTTTATTTGAACATAAGTTTATTTTGTATTTCAGCCATGTAATCATTAGTGTATGACTTTTGTATTCATATTTACTCCTTCTGTGAGTTTAATACAGAAATAAATGCTAGGAGTCTGAAAGTATGATTTGTAATACCTTAAACACCTTTTCCCTGTCACTTTTGTATGCCATGTGAACTTCTGAAAGCTGCAAAGGGATTTTTTCAACTCCTCAGTAATGTCTGGATATGTGTAACTAATGTGAAATCTAAAACATGCCATATAACCTAATTTAAGGGTTTTTTTTAAATTCTACTGCAGTTTATTTTTGCAGAGAAGATTTCTCCCTCTTATTGTCAACTAAAAGAACTAATTTCACTTCATGTCTGAAGTTGAATTTTTGCAATAAGCGCACAATACTATTTCAATGCCTTTCCTCCACTTTTTTTCGCTCTGGGCCAGTTTTGGGCGCTTTGTGAGCGGCGGGTGCGGGTGTGGCGGGGCGCGGTGCAGTGCGCGCAGCGGCCGCCAGGGGGCGGTGGGACACGCCCGCTGCGGGCATTGCGGCGGGGAAAGCTCCGGGGCGGGCGCGGGGACAAGGGACAAACGCTGCTGCGACAGCCCGGCTGCGTTTTCACGTGCTGTAATAACCCTACTGTTATTCGTAAATAACAGTCTATTATGACAGTATATCTTATATATATNTCTGGAAGAAGGAATTGGTAACTTGCAGGAGTTGAAGGGATCATCAATCAAAATTTAGAATGAGAAAAGTTGGTTTTGCTTTCAGAAACATCTCAATGCAGTTTAAGTTAACTTGCTTACTTAAGTTCATGGAAGAAATTAAAAGGAGAAAGGGTGAGGATGCAAACCGGGGAGCAATCATTAAATGCATTGGCATTTGACTTGTTGTCAATTAATGGTTTTGTGAACTTGGAAGTGAATAGAGAGGAACACTTGCAAAATATATAATTTGATTTACAGAAGTAACCAATTAATTAAGCCAGGCCCAAAAATCTCTGCTGGGCTTGTGGTTGAAAGATTCTCCTGCACAGCACAAGGCCCCTTCCAGGAATGAATCTGGAAGAGAATAGATTGAATTATTGACTCATTAGGGACAGTTCTATTAAATTTTTCTTTTCTGTTTATAAGAAAGAGAGAGGTCACCTGCTGAAAATATCTGACAAACAGATTGATGCTTATAGAATCATTGAAGTTATTTTTGTCAGTGTTAAATGTTTCACCTAAGGAATTCTAACAAATGTTATTTCTCACAGATTTCCATATTGCTATAATAGATAATAATTTGGGAGGGAGTGCAAGTATTGATCATTTCCAGGCTACCTATAGAGAATATTCATAAATCTTTTTGAAGAAGGCAGCTCTAGTTTTGTGTGCTGCATAGTAAGATATATGTCAAGTAACTAAATGAAGGTTTTGTCTCAAATACTGTTCAAATAAAGTAGCTTTTCAAAAATAGGCAAGTTGGTTCTACAGTGATAAAAAATAGACTGACAATAGACTTGAAATTTCAGGTATAAATAGACTTTGCTTTTAAAGTTTTATGTCGATTTTCTGCATTTATCCGGACTGATGGCAAAGCTGTCTGACGTGCAAAACTTACTGCAAGTGAACACTGCAGTGAAGTCTTAGTTGTTGGTTAGATTAAAAAAAGACAAAACCAACAAACCCACAAACTAACAAAAACCACCCCAACAACAAACCCCCTGGAGCTGTTCCAGCCTAATGCAGAGCCCCTGCAGAAAGTGTTACTAAGAGTCATTTCTTAGGGTGCTGGTGGCAGCTGCCTCCAGCAGCCATCCCCTGCTCTGATTCTTGTTAGAGACGTTTGTGAAGGTCAGTCCTGAAGCTGATTAGGAAAAACTCTTGTCTTCCATCTGGGTTATTTTGTCTTTGAAGCTGTGTCTCTTCCCATATTGTGTAAAACATGCATTTGTTGAATAATACTTGTGCCAGCATTAAATCAGAGGGAAATAAAAGTATTTAAGGGTAGGGGTGACTGCATAGGCTCTTAGAAGCAATGCTACCATGAAATATCTAATCTCAGTCCCAGAAAGGACTTCTCTGATGTTTATTTTATTCATAGCATGCACAACAATTTGCATTGCTTTTGGAATGCATAGTTTGATGTATTTGATCTAAAGAAAAAATAAAAAAGGATTACAGAAAATCTTCTCAAGCTAAAAATCCTATTTTGAAAGTGAAAGGAAAAATTTTAGGCATATTTCTATTTCTTTCCTCCTGCCTTCCAGTTTATTAACAAAATTTGTATGGGATGGTCTGGAGGGCTAAAAAACTTCCCCAAATATTGGAGCATATAGAACGTGCTTTCATTCTGGTATAAATTAACAGCAGTTTTAATCCCATGTGCTAAATATTACTTAATTTTCATATTTAATGATACTTTTTTTTTTTGAACAATGCCTAAAATTAGAAATCTTGGCAGGATTAATCCTGTATTTTTTAAACATAAGTATACGTGTCATTCTATTGTCAAGTTGCTTATATTCCCACAGCTGAGATGGTTAAAAATGTGGTGGATGTGTCGTTTAATCTAAACAGTGTTTTGGCATGGCTTGTCTTTTTATTTTAGTCTTTTGCTGCACTTCGCTGTGGGTCTGACTGTGAATTTTTCAGTGCTGCTTTGACGTTTATGCACATGTATTTGTAAGAAGGTTGTTTGTTATTTTGCAGGCCCACCTTCAACCCTCCCTCTAAGCACTCAAACCTCTAGTGGCAGCTCCACTCTTTCCAAGAAGAGACCACCTCCCCCACCCCCAGGACACAAAAGAACCCTCTCTGACCCACCAAGCCCACTACCTCATGGACCCCAGAATAAGGGCCCAATTCCTTGGGGTGAGTTCTGAAACGCAAAACAAAAGGGCAGGGGAAAACCTTTATGATGGCTGATGTATGATCTTTGGTTTCTTTTTACCTGGTGCTTGCTTTCCAACGATTGCAGCTTGATGTAATGTCAGCTCAGCTAAATCAGCAGTTCTATCTTCTGTCACTCTGCCTCCCAGGCTGCCACAGCCGAGTCTCACTTGGGAAAGCTGAAACCCCTCCACGCTCCCCTGGGGCCCGATCCAATCCCCTCCACTGCCCCTGTCTCTGCTGTAGCTGCCCAGGCTCTGCCTCAGCCCAGCCCCTCAGCCACTGCTCTCCTCCGCCTCTGCCCCCTGCTGCTGCTGCTGCTGCTGCTGTGCCCAGCTCAGGATCCAGCTGCAGGGATGGAGCTCTGTGCACCCAGACCCTGCTGTGTCCCACAGGTCTCACAGCTGCCACAGCAGCTCCTTTCCTTGGGCTCTGGGCCACGCCTCTCCTGTAAAGTGTTCACACCTCGCTGGTGGCAATGTGTTGTCTCAATATGTATTTGGCTTTTGTGATGTTGTCTGTACATACACAAAGACTGATAGGTTTGCATCCTGCTACCAGCAGAAGTTACACAGAAACAGTGCTTTTTTTTTTTTTTTTTTTACCAGGATACCTTTCTGACAGATGCTTTTTGGAAACTATTTTCCAGGCTACTCAGATTCTTCCTCTTTTGAATAAACATTGCTCTATGCAGTCAAATTCTCTTGGTAGCTATAAATCTCAGGCCCATGTAATTTTCTGTGATTTTAGTTTTGGTGGCAGGATTTCCATGAATCTGTAAGTTTTTAAACTGGAATCCAGTGCTTACATAGGTGCATCATCCATACACTACTTGTATCTTAAGAGAATCCTCTCTCTATTCTAGTACAAACACACAATTACTAGCCTAAAATAAAAAAATTGCTAGCCTAAAAGCACCATTTTTTTTTCAGCAAATTGAGTTAAATGTAGTAAATCATGGAGTACTCATGTGTGATTTAATCTAGGACTCAGAATGAAGAAAAGTACAGAGTCCAATGAAAAACAGACTTTTTCTCAAGGCATAAAAATAATGGAATCTTTTCAGTTTTCTACTTCTCAGAGGTGTGGGATATGGGAAGAAAATGTTTCCTGTGTTGTGGAGTCTTAACAGCCCTGTACTTTTTCAGAGGTAATAAAGACATTTTGAAGAGCTTGGACTTGAAATATGTAAAAAATCCCAAATATTTAAGTCCAAAACATCACCTAAAGTACCATATACTAGAATACTGTGTAATGTAGACTGTTAGGATGAAAGATGTGATAGGATTAGATGCAAAGCAGGTGCCAACTTTTCCTTAAACACATTAGTCAACAGATAAAGGGAGAAGAAAATACGGGAAAGGTGCAGATGTGCAGTTGAAGAGGAAGAAGTGTGTATCAGTAAAGCACCTTGTCAGAGCAGGGCCACAGAAGAATATTTCCTGTCTCTTCACTGCTTTTCAGGGCAGGCTAAACTTCAGTGGATGGAAGAGGGGCCTATGCTCCCCATTTTTCTTAGCTGAGATCTGTACAAAAGCTTGTTTCAAAGTCCATTTGGATTTTTAAGCAAGTATTAAATTTTGTATTTATAAAAGAGGTAGTTTCTTCTATCTGCCTTTGTGTTTTTTGCTTAAGGATATTGTCAGATGTTCACTGCTTTTCCTTTCAGAAGCTTTCTTCTGTGTTGTTATATTTCTTGCTATGTGGAATTTCAGCATTTGTCTTCTAATCTGTGCCTTAATTGAAGTTTCAAGCAGAGCAATCCTTAGCTTATGTCTAAGCAAATTGAGTTACTATTCAAAGATGTTCTAAAAATGTCATTTAGATTATTTTGTATTTCCATAGCAACTATGGAATATTTTTCCTTCCTTTATCCATAGGATCTACATGTTTTACCTTAATTCCTTTTTTGCACCACTTTTAAACACAAACATATTTTTAGCAGGGCACAGCATGAGCCTTTTCTGCTGTTTCATTTAGACATCAATGTGCCAAGAATGGTATTTAGAAAAATGTGTCATTCTTTTGAATGAGAAGTATTTTGTGTTCTTGGATCATTAAATGTCACTTTGCATCTATTTCAATCACAAAATTTACTAATGGTTGTTGAAGCTGGTTCTGAGATTAAGATGTGCTGTAAAAGGAGAGGCAAGGGGGGATGAAAAGGCACTAAACCAAATGAGTTGGTGTCATTATACCTTGAAAATGGAGATTGCTAATGAAGAGAAGCTTTCTGCTGAAGGATTTGGATTTTGCTGCCCATTCTTTTGACAGAATTCTGTATACCCAGGATCTTTTCTTTACCAATGGCTAAAGTGCAGATTATGAGAACATACAAACTTAGTCACTAAATCAGTAAAGGCTGTTCTTTGCATAGGATGAATACCAATCCTTAAAAATTTAATGTTTTGTGAATAAAATCACATTCATGGTGATTTTAAAAAGATATGCCTCACAGTGCAAAATGTAAACATCTGTGAAAAATTTATCTGATACTGGCCTGCTCTATTTCCTTCTATACAGAGAAAATTGAAACACTATTTCAAAACAAATACCCTATAGCAATGTCATTCAATCTTCCCTTGCCAGGAGATAAGAGCTACCAGTGAGTTGTTTTGAAATGTGTTATATGAAAGGTCATCTTGGATTATTTTAGTCCCTCCTGCTTTTTCAGCTTCAAAATTATTAATAAAGAATAAATTTATAAATTATCTTTTAGATATATTTTACAGAAGATGCATAGAGGAATACATTTTTCTCTTTAAATTGCACCCTCTGCTGATTATATTTAGTTATCCTAATTTTTTTTTTTTCTTAATTTTCCTTTTTTTTACCTCAGGTAATGATTTGGGCCCACCTTCAACTAAGGCTGCAAACAAGTTTGAGGGGATGTCTCAGCAGTCAAGGTAAAATCTGCATATATGAAGGCAAAGATGAAAGTTAAAATAAACACAACTAATTTGTAAATTACANAAAGAATAAATTGATAAATTATCTTTTAGATATATTTTACAGAAGATGCATAGAGGAATACATTTTTCTCTTTAAATTGCACCCTCTGCTGATTATATTTAGTTATCCTAATTTTTTTTTTTTCTTAATTTTCCTTTTTTTTACCTCAGGTAATGATTTGGGCCCACCTTCAACTAAGGCTGCAAACAAGTTTGAGGGGATGTCTCAGCAGTCAAGGTAAAATCTGCATATATGAAGGCAAAGATGAAAGTTAAAATAAATACAACTAATTTGTAAATTACAAAAGAAAAGCCTTTCATAGGAAATAAAATCCTAGCTATGTTTCTTATTAGTTTTCTGCATGCCTTACTAGCATACAAATACTTTGGCTCCAGTGAGCCTCCTACGCTTTGTTCCTCGCTGTCCATGACAATCCATCCTTTGAGCAGGATGGACAGAACGCCTTGTACCCGAATCTGTCTGCTGCTCCTACAGAAGTGCTCCCCCAGCTGGGGAATGCTGCCTCAGACCACGGTGTCCAGCAGGACAAAAGTTTTATTTTCATGTCTCCTGGCATTTCATTTTACCTGCTTCAGTGTGAGGTGTCCTGCCTGTAGCACCGGTGTCACTCTGGGTACAGGCTGGCATCGAAGATGGCTCTGTAAGAGAGAGAGTTCATCTCTTTCTTCCAGTTTAGCTGTTTTCCACTCTGTCAGGCTCCTGTGCTGCCACACCGTCTGCAGTAACACAAACTGCTTTTAGCTCATAGTTCATCAGCTCTGTCCATTACAAATGTCTTTTCCAATAGCTGGAGCAGTAAGGACAGCCATACCTTGCTGTCACTTAGAGTTTGCTTACTCCTCTGTCTGTAGTGTGATTCCAAAGTCCTGAGGTTCAGAGCATGGTAATTCCAACAAGCACCTGCCTCAGGCACACAGCCTTGCATGACCACAAATGTGTGGGATGGGCTGTGACTGGGGATGGATGTGTAACCTCAGGCAGGGCACAGCAGCAGATGTGTAGGGAGAGTTTCTGGACACCCCCAGACTGATCTGCCATGTCAGGACAGGCAGAGAACCTGTTGGTGGTAGCACAGCTGGCTTCCCACATTTGCTGAATCCATCCAGCTGGCACTGGGCATTCAGGGAAAAAGTGGTGGTGTTCCACAGCACAGAGAGCTGGGCCCATCCTAGAGTCTTGTCAGACAAGGGTAGAAGTGTGGTCCTTGTACTCTGTGGCATTAGAGAGAGGCCAAGGTAGGAGCTGGGCTTTGATGATCTTCGTGGGCCCCTTCCAATTCAGGATATTCTATTATTCTATGATTTATTGAATCAAGATTGAGCTTGGCTGTTCTTTCAGTTCCATGTCATGATGTATTTTTGCTATTTAAAAAACAGCTAGAAATTAAAAGGGTTTCATCATGCTCATTTTGAAGTGTTGGCTGCAGAGACAGGCAATATTAGAATTAAGGCAGTTGATGCAGAAGAGCCTCTGCTCTGTTGAACATACATTGGCAGCTTTCTCACTCATTTTCTTTTTTTCTTGTTTCTTGAATCATTATTTTGAGTTGATACTTATTTTCGTGTATTGTTAGATTTTTATGCCTTAAATCAATTTGCTTTCTTCTTCTTCCACATTCCTTTTCTATAAAAGTGACTTAGGTGTGGTTTTAGAGGAGAAACTTTGATGGGAATAGCTAACATATGTGTAATACAGGTTGACAAGTTGTTTTCCCACAATCATCATGTTGTTTTCCCACAATCATCAGTATTTCCTGGGAGTACCAGGGACCTTGTCTCCTCGTGCAGCAGAGAGTATGTATGTGATACAATACCATACGTGTGCAGGAGGTTACAAGGCATAGGCTCACTCCTGGAAAACTTCACTGGCATAAAGCACAGATTATGTTTTGTTTCAGTATAACTATTTTGAAGAACAAATTTTTCTTAAGGTTCAGGATCTGCCCACAGAGTTGGTCTTTCAGCTTCACCTATTTTCAGAGTACATTTTGCATGTACCATAGTTCATAGAATATATCTGCCCCATAGCATTGAAGCTGTGTAGGGTTTATATGTCTTTTTCTCCGAAAAAAAACCCAATTAATTCTTAACAATGCTTTGAGTTTTGGGATTTATCCACAGACAAAGTGGTTATACAAAAGGGGCAAAATAAATGTGGATTTTTGGGGGAATTTTTATTTATGGATGTGTGAAGGGGGAAAATGAGAAATACGTCTATAGCAGTTGTAAGCACTAATAATTCACATCTGTTGATTTAGCACTGGGACTGCAAAGACTGCACTTGGCCCTAGAGTTCTTCCCAAACTACCTCAGAAAGGTAAGAGATCTCTTTGTGGCTATTCTCATAAAGGCATCTTTTAAATGTGAGTGAAAGTAGATACTTATTTTAAATATATGGATCTTTTCAGCAGAAATGTTATGTCTAAAATGCCACAAAGCATGAAGACTTCACAAAAGAGAAAGGATTTTGGAAGATGGGGAAGGCTTTTATTAAACTGAAAAAAATACAGCTAGGGAGGAAAAAAATAAATCACAAACTTATTGAAGCTGGAAGAGACCTCAGGAGGTCTTGTGGTCCAGTCCGGCACTCAGAGCAGGGCCAGTGACGTCTGCCACGAGAGCAGGTTGCTCAAGGCCATGTCCTGTCACTTTTTGAGTATCTCCATGGATAACTTCTCTGGGCTTCTGTTTCTATCCTAGACCACTCTCGTTGGTGATTCTTTTTTTCCTATTATCTCCAAGTCCAATTTCTTGATAGCTTGCAGCAAACTGTATCTGTGCCCTGTTCTGGCAGTCAGAGTTGTGCTCAGTGCTACTGCTTTGGAAGGAATCAGGTACTGTTACATGCTCATGTATGTATCAGTGACAAGCTTGCTGAGACTATCATCCCAGGGATCACCTTTCTTTTAGAAATGTTCTTTCCTAGTCTCTTTAAACTCACACTGCAGGTTTGGTTTTTTTGGGGTTTTTTTAGTTGTTGCAGCAGTTGACTTTAAAGTAGAAAGTAAACCTACTTCAGGCTATTCTGTCTGAATACAGAATCCATCAAAAATACATTATATCTGTCTGAGTGGATGATCACAATAGAGCCTGAAGATCAGGAAATGCTGCTTGTCCAAAATTCTGAAGCCAGAGGTCTGAAATTGAGAGTGCAAATCATTTTTAACAGAAAAAGGAAATGTTAATTTTTAACTTTATTAAATTACAATTATTCTGACATGTTATCTTTTGAAAGAGACACCAATGATGCTCTAGGGTGGCACTGTGAAGGAAATCAACACTTCCTTGATTTAAAATTATTTAGGTGAAAATTTAAGAAGGGCCAAATCAAAGCACTTTGATAAGGGCTGCTATCAGGGTTTTTTATATCATTTACTTACATCTGAAACCCATGTGGATGATCAGTGTGTGTACATTTTCTGTGAGGTAAGCCAAGGACACAGCCATATACAGGGATCAACACAGGCATTTTTTTAAAGCGGGACATCTGATAGTAATTATGCAATTTCTTTCGTGGAAACTATGCAAATGGTTTGGTTTGGGGTGTTTTATTGGTGGGGTTTTCTGATTTTGTTTGTTTATTGGGGGTTTTTAGACTGGTGGGGTTTTTTATTGGTTTGTTTTGGTTTTTGGGGTTGGTTTTTTTGTTTGTTTGGGTTTTTTTTGTATAAATAATCATAAATGTATCATGGAAGTGTTATTGAAGTGGGTGATATCCAAAAAGGAGTGAGGCCACTTTTTTGGCTGGTAGAACATGATACTAAAGCAGTGCTGAATGCAATAGGAACTTGTTCCTTCTAGTCAAAATGTGTTGCTTTCATCACAGGTTGTACATTTTTTCCTCTCTTGTCCCCCTTCATCCGTTTTAACATTAGGGCTATTTGATTTAGGAGGTTGTGGGTTGGGGATTTTTTGTGTGTACTAATGGTTTTGTTTTTTGAGGTGGATTTCAGTTGAGTTTTCTTAGCAAGCTTAGCAGTAAAATCAATAGATGACACAGAGAAAAAAACTATTTGAAAATCTAGTTTAAATTTCCGTCCATCAAATCTGCAAAATACACATTTAAAAACTTTTCATCTTTACTAAATTGTAAATATATACACTAATTCATTTTCTCTTAGTTTTAGTGTGAATGTCTATGGTACAGTATGTTCTATACACTGCATAGATAGATATATGTGCTCAGTCTCTCTCTTCTGAGAGATTTTACAGTACTAATCCTGAGAGTCAGGTTGGTTTTTGTATGGAATTTATCTGTATATGTGAATAATTGTCATGAAAAAGAAATTTTGTTACAGTCATGTCAATTGGTCTCTAGGTGGTTTTGTAAAGTCTTTTATTGTATTTCATACTTTCTGGTTTAGATCCAAAAGTGACTCACTTTATTTCATTTGAAGTAAATAAACTATTAATTGACATCTAATAGCTGTTGGAATAAGCACTGCTGGCCTCCAGGAGGAGCAATTAAATGAGACCTCAGTGAACAAGGGTTATGTAAAGTTGTGTTATCCTGCTTTTGTCAGAGACTAGGAAGACTTATGGGCAGTTATGGGGCTCAGTGACCATGTGGTCATTGACACAATTGCAGTTTTGATAAATGCCTAACTTCTTTAATATTAAAAAAATTAAGATTGTGAAAAATATTGTTTTGCTTTTTTATTGTTTTAGTGGCACTAAGAAAAATAGAAACCAGTCATCATCTTTCAATAGATAAATCCCATCAGCACATGGAAATGTTTCAGAAGCCCTCACTGTCCATTGATATACCACAGAAACCACAGCCTGGAGATTTGCCCCCAAAGCCTCTGCCTCTGGAATTAACTCAGAAACCTCAAGTGGGAGATTTACCCCCAAAGCCTGGAGAACTACCCCCAAAGCCTCAGCTGGGAGACTTGCCACCAAAACCACAGCTTGGAGACTTACCTCCAAAGCCACAAATGAAGGACCTTCCTCCAAAACCTCAGCTAGGAGAGCTGTTGGCTAAAACTCAAGGTGGAGAAGCAGCACCGAAGCCTCAGGCCTCAGAGGCAAATCAAAAATCTCACTCCACAGATCTTTCTCCAAACGTACAATCCAGAGACACCGTCCAAAGGCAACCATCTGAGGAGTCTAATGACATAACACACACCCTGCCAGAAACCCCTGTGCCACTTCCCAGGAAAATAAATATGGTAGGTATTACTCCAGCTCCTTGGAAGCATCCGTGGAAGGCTTTGAAGTTACTGTGGGGCTTTCTGTGCACCCTTGAGCTGTGTGCCCAAGGCAACATAAAGCTATGGGCTGGGGTGGGGAATGAGGGGCTTTATTTGTGCCCCAAGGCAACTTCAGCAAGTGGTGGGGGTTTTCAAGGCCTCCTGCATGCTCAAACAAATACTTGCAACATAAAACAGTAACCTTGGGAGCATGACAATGTATTTAGACTTATTGGGATTTATGTATTTATTATATCTATGCCAGTCACAACTCTGAATGAATTGATGGTTTTCTCTGTTGCCTTTGCTCACAGGTCTGTGTGCCTTAGATTAGTAGAATATTTATATATTTGACTTGGTAAGCTTAAGAAGGGATGTTGGCACCTGTTGTCAGTAGATGCAAAATTTAAAGTAAAGTCAACTGTGTCCCTTTTGTGAGTATTTAATGTTGATGTACTTAATGGTTGAGGTGTAGGTTCAGATGTATTGATGAAGTGGCAAAATTGACATTGCTGCATAGTGTGTAGTACTAGATCTGGAACTTTAACTTGATTCCAAACCCCAGTTTATCTTGCTGTTTATCTTTCTGACCAGTACAATTTCCAACAGAGGATTCTTAATGCATATGTAGATTGAGATAACTATGAAACTCCAGAGCTCTCTTAAGATTTTCATCATGAAGAATGCATCAAAAGGGGGATGGCTTTGTTTGTCAGATTGGCTGTGCAAAGCACTTATGTAAAAAGGAAATAAAAATTTCACTTCATCCTAGTGAAGTGAAATAGTGAAAGCAGAGGGTGAGTTTCTGCCTTGTGCTTGTCTGAGGAAGAGCCCTGTGGAGCCATCATTCTGCTTGGCTTCTGGCATGGACTTGCCTGTAAGCTCCTGTCTGAACTGAGGACAACAGAGTTGTTGCTTGGGCTTCCTGAGTATTCTGGAATTTAAATATTACAGGGATCAGATCAAAAAGTGTTTGTTTATTCATGTACTTTTAAATATAAGCAGGCAGATTATGCTGGTCATTCTCAACTACTTGTCACTTTATTAAAGAAGAAAAGAAAGCAAATAATGGATTACCTATTTAGTTTGGTAACTTTTGGCTTTTTTTTTAAACTGTCACCCTATTGTATACAGAAAAATTCTGAGAAAAGGTTCTTTGTTCTCTAAACTCAGCCATTTCCATAAGTGCAGTAAATTAAATAGTTCCACTGT
>VXAX01002585.1:0-27500 GCA_013399835.1 Leptocoma aspasia
CGCCCGCTCTGCCCGGCGCTGCCCTTCCTCTCCTGCCCTTCCCTGCCCCTCCGCCTCGCCCCGCTCGCCTTCAGCGCCCGCCGCCCGCCGCCATCCGCCTGTTGCGCCTCGGTGCGGCCGCGCTCGCCCGGCGGCTCCGCGGGGCTCCCGGCGCGGCTCCTCCTCCGGCCGCGGGGCGNTCCGGCCGCGGGGCTCGGGGCACCGTGCTGCTGCTGCTCCTGCTGCTGCTGCTGCTGCTGCTGCTGCTCCTGCTGCTGCTGCTGCTCCTGCTGCTGCCGCGCCCGGCTCCGCGCTGCGCTCCCCGCGCACACACAGACACACAGACACACAGACACGGGAGAGAGCGGGAGAGGGGTGTACGAGCACACGCGCGCGGTGTCACACACGGGGAGAGGGGCACACGCAGACACACGCAGGCACCCGCACGGAGACACAGAGACACAGACACGCACGCCGCGCCAGCGCCGACACGCTCAGCTACAGACGGATGCGCGCACCGGCCGGCGGGGGATGCTCGCCCCACCTCTCCCCCCGCCGCGGAGGACGCGGCAGCCCCAGCCCAGGGGCGCCGGCTTTTCGGGGGAGACCCCCGAGGGGAAGCCGCTGGGGGATCAGCTCTCCGGCCAGGAGCTTCGCAACAGCTGCTCCAAAGGGCGCCACCGCCCTCGCCCTTCTTTCGCCCACCTCTCCCCCCTGGAATCCCGCCCTTGTCCCTTCAGGCAAACCCTTGCCGGGGGCTGTCCAACAGCGCCGGCCCCGGGCAGGGCTCAGAGCTCAGCCGTGGGACCGGGCTGACCGCGGTGTTGTTCCCGTCCCCGCCGCAGGCTGGAGTTGACCTTGAACCAGTCACTCTTATAAATGTCATTGCCATGATGCAAGCACGACGGTGGCATCGGACCATCCACAGATGGAGACAACCTGCCACGGGAAACAGTGCAACCGCGAAAGACACAGGTGAAAAGGTAAAAGCAGTTTCTCTCCTCATTGGGGGTGGTTCGAGTTTGCCTCTTTTCTCACATACCAAACACGTGGCTTGCTCTTTTTTTTTTTTTTNCCACCACACAGTCAGCACTAAGTGTCCCCAAAATCAGAACCTGCATTTCACAAGCAATCAGACTACCAGTTCTTTTTGGCTTGAGAAACCTGTGGCTTGCCCTGTCCCTGTCACGCTCGGCATTTGAAAGCGCAGAGAAACTCATGACGCTGTACTTTCTCCTGGAACAACCCGAAAATGGGGCTAACAGGTGACTCTGCTTCCATCCTTCCCAGGACAAAAGTCTGTCTTTCCTTTGAAAGCCCTTTGTCGGTGCTAAATGTTATTAACCAGGCTTTTATCATCGCAGCATCTGATGCCTTTGCTGGCTGCAAGCCATGTGCTTAGCCTACACCATCTCTTAGCAGCACGGATCTAGAGGAAAACATTCCCCTTTTTACGCCTCCCTTCTCCCAGTCCCTCCTAACTAGCTGGCAGATCCTGTTTCAGGCTCTGGACATTTTGACCAGCTGACTGTGGCTGCTTTCTTTGGCTCTGTTCTCAGGAAGGAGGTGAATATGATTTAAATGTCACCTAATCCCCTTTCCTTTCCTACTCATTAGCATTGAAGACGGCTGTTGCAAAAGAAAGCATATTCTTTCATTTATGGGGAGATGGCTGTCACACAAGGAAGCATATTTTTGTTTCATATTATACATAATTTGGGTATGGCAGCCAGATGAAAAAGACTTTGCTGGAGAATAGACCTATTCTTAAAAGAAAAAAAAATCAATGTTTGCCTTTGTAATAGTGAAATGCTTCTTGCTGAAATTAATTTTTCAATTATTACAATGAATTATTCATTCCCGGGATTATTTGAATCATAATTATGATTTATTCATTCTCAGGGTTAACTATTGAGGAATCCTCTCAAAACAGCTTTCAGGAAGGATGGGAAAGCTCCCGAGGTTTCTAAGAGGACACACAGGGCATGTCTACATGACAGAGCTCACCCTGTGCTGGGTTTGAAGGAGCAAGCTTCAGCCGGCAGAGCAGAGACAGCGTGGAGCTCCAGCACAGTTTGCAGGACCATTTTCCAGCCCACACAACATTCCATGCTGCCACAGCTCTGCACTTCCCGTTACCTGGGCGAGCAGCGCTCCAGACAGCCGAGGTGCTCCCCGCATCCCATCCCTTCCCACCCTCCTGCCACAGCCCAGCTCCGAGCAGGCGCTCCGGCTGCTCTGCCCCACCTGGGCTCGCTCCTGGCAGCCCTTCAGCAGCCGCTGTCCTTCCTCGGGCTCGGTGTTAGAGGCAGAAGCCCTTGCAGTGCGCAGCACAGCTCCTTGCAGCAGGCAGCCTGCTCCCGAGCCGCTCTGCACCGCCGTGCCCTGCAGCCACACCCCTCACTTCTATATTGAGGCAATGCCAGCTGCCACAGTTCAGCCTCCGTGCAGATCCTGCCGGGC
Organism: Leptocoma aspasia; assembly: GCA_013399835.1. Taxonomy (NCBI): domain Eukaryota; kingdom Metazoa; phylum Chordata; class Aves; order Passeriformes; family Nectariniidae; genus Leptocoma; species Leptocoma aspasia. Next base: position 2,443 of record VXAX01002585.1, read on the forward strand.
CAGCAGCTCCCCATGGCACACAGTTTGCAGAGCTGGAGGCAAGGGAGACCCGGAGATGTCGGGAGGGACAAGAGCGGTGTTCCCAAAAGCCACACTGCTGCACCATAATGCTCCCTGGAGAGAGATTTGAGTGCTGGCTCTGAAGCCAACACCACGAGGCCAGTGCCACCTCAGGGTGCCACTAAGCTCCTCTTTGAGGCAGTGGCTGTGATCACATCTCCAAGCTCAGGTCTGGCTCCTTGCTGTAGTTCAAGAGTTTATGGTGAGCACATCCTCCCACAGGCTGTATTGGTCATTAATGCCAAGGTGCACAAAAAGCCCTTCAGAGATCCGTGGGCAAAATCGATCTGGCTAGCACAGGACACCCAGTTCTGGGCTCTCATCCTGCTCCAAAAACCGGAGGGACGTTGTCCTTCCAGGCCTGGTCCATACAGGCACTGTCAGTATCCAGCAGAGGAGTTCAGTTTCAACCATTCCCTTGGATGCACCCCCAAACGTGGCTCAGCATTTTGGGTAACACCGCCACCCTTTGGATTTCCTTTAGCTCCCTTTTGCAGGATTTGATGTGATCAGCACTGCAGCCACCAAAAAGCTGTGTCTGTGTAGCATTTTCTCAGGAAAGCCAAACCCAGTTTTGGACCCTCGCTCCAAAACTAAGATATCCTAAGTGGGAATCCAGGTTTGAGGCTAGGGCATGCAAAACTTTTAGCCACTTCCTTCTCTTCCTGCATTTCCCAGTTACCCCATCGTCTCCTGAAATTTCCAATTCTCTCCTCCACGGCTCCTGTGTTACCCCTATCTTCTGCTTCCCACATTCAGGTACTTTTCCCAGTTATGGAGCTTCTCATCCCTATAAACCCTACTACAGTTTCTTCACTTGCTTGCAGCCCAGTAGCAAAATACTTTTCATATCCCTTTTCTGAAAGTCATTTTGGGGCTGAAGGCTGCCCACTAAGTGCTGGGGATGCTGGCTGACCACTGGGCCTTCAGCAGAACAGCTTGACATGCTTTGCTCGTGTGACACCTTGTAAGACTCACCCCCATCAAATGGAGAAACAAGAAGAACGCCTTCCATACCTGCTGTATATTTTGGTGATCAATGCACCTCTAAAATCATCCATCAGCACCTTAATGTGCAGCCTGAAAGGCACAACAGAACCTCCCACAGGCTGGAGGCCCTGGGAGTAGGATTCATTTCCCAGGAGCCAAAATATTCCACACATCAAACAAATCCCCATGGTCTAAAAAGAGCAATAGACAGGGAAAATTAAAAAAAAAAAAAAAAAAGGCAATAGCTGGCAGAGCATCCCCATTTGAAATGGTAATTTACACTTATGCACAGTACCAATTACAGCCAACTCCATACTTCCCTACTTACTCAGAGCCATAAATCTATAAACGAGAGTGCTGAACAGGGGAGGGAAGCAGAATTAGCTTGAGCCCTGGAGCTGTTAGGCATACCACTCGGAAACAGGAGTTCACCTGGTTTGTTCTCTCACCAGGAAGCAGGACAAACCTGAAGGATGCTTATTAACATCCTTCCAGGCATCAGAGAATCAACTGCTGCGACATCAAGTGTTCATGGTCAGATCCCTGAGTGCCTTCAGCCTCTTTATTCTAGTCCAAGTGAAGGCCTGGGTTTGAAACATTGCTCTGCATCTCACAGAATGCCAGACTCACTTAGGATAGGAAAGAGCAGTGATTTCATGGCAATGAAACCTTGGCTTTCCTTTGTTTCACGCTCCCAGAGGGAAGAAAGTACACAAAGAATTCTCAGTTTGTGTAACTGCAGATATCAAAGCACCAGACAAAGCGAGGAGGGCTGGGGCATCTAACCATACCCACACATCCATCATGACTTCATGCGTCACCACAATGAGCAGGGATAAAAAAAAAAAATCCCAGTTTTCTCAAAATGGAACTGACCCTGATTATTCTCTGATGGGAAACCCTCCATCCCAGTCCTAGAATCATAGAATGGCCAGGGTTGGAAGGGATCTTAAAGACCATCCTATTCCAAACCCCTGCCATGGGCAGGGGGGACATCTTTCCCTAGCCCAGGTTGCCCAGAGCCCCATGCAGCCAGGCCTTGAGCAGTCTCTATCCTGCCCCTTGAAAAGGATGCTTGTGCCACTGCTGAGTGATGGAGGGAGAATTGCATGTCCATGAAGTGAAGGTGACAGTCCCATTCCCTGGATCAACCCAGACTATTCCTGGAACACTGTCCTTTCTGTGTGTTGAATGAGGACAGGTTCTTGTACTGGAAAAAATATATAATGGTATAACTAAAGATTTTGTCACAACTCTGGGATAAATGGAAGAGGAGAAGACAAAACAGTTTGTACCAGAGACTTTCACACAAATATTTCCTAGCTTTCAAGTACTTCTGTTAACCTAAAGTGCCTTTAATACTGTGTTTGTCTTGGGTTTCCCCCCAAAATTCTATCTACAGATGAGTAACTTTTAAACCTTTATTTTTAAATCCCCTAAGTGTTTCCCGTGTAAATACATAGGGTTTTTTCAGATGCCCCATCCCAGAGAGACGCTGTGGATGTGTTTCAGGGTCTTCGCGTTTCTGTTTATCACAGGAGGAAAAACATTCTGGCCTGTCATAGTTTTTAGGTTCACAACACAACCCTGTGGTGTGTGAGCAAATGAGTGAGTGTGACAGACAGTGACAGCAGTGTGCAGACCCCTCACCAGGGAAAGATGGAGGGTTTCACAGCTCTGTTAGGCAGCTTAAAATGACTGAGGTACAAATACTGTGTCAGGCTTTGCAGCATCAGATCCAACTGCTTTGACAGCTCTGTTCACACTTAGGCTGGACTTTGTCCTCTTGTGGGTCTGTTCAACCCCTTTTGCTCCTGCACTCCAACATTCAATTTCCATTCTTTAATTTATTCCCATCCTAGAGGCCCTGAGGTGGTCCCATGTGTTTATCCTTCCATCCTGTGCCTCAGCTCCTGTCCATGTCCCATTCTCCTTCCCATTTTCTATCTTCTCCCAGCCTTTTCAGTTTGCTGCTCTATCCTTCCTCATTTCCCAATTCCTTCTGCTACAATCCTTTCATTTAACTTTGGCTCACACCAAAACCCCAATATTTCAACAAAGCCCTGCTTCCATGCAAGAGAAAGGCATTATTTCCAAAATGACAAGAGATTCTTGAGAATTCTGCTGTGGCATTTGGTCCCTCTACATCTGGGTGCCCGTCCAGTGCTTCCAAATGTACAGTGAGGAAAATTATTTTAGCCCAAGTCCAGAATGCCCTTGCAAGGAGTCCTGGCTAAGAGCAGGTTACACGTGCTGCCAGTGGCACCTCTGATGTTTTTAGCTGGTGGTGCAATGTTTTCTAAGTGGCCCAGGAAATGATCAGTGCCTTATATCCTGTGTAAGGGTATGTAGAAGGAGAAAGCTTCTGCTTCTTTAAGGCAACTCAATCAAGGACCCTTTCAATGCAAAAAACAGACTCTTGACAAGGGCCTGGAGTGACAGGACAAGGGGGAATGGCTTCACACTGACAGAGAGCAGGTTTAGATGGGATATTGGGGAGAAATTAGAAATTCTTCTCTGTGAGGGTGCTGAGGCTCTGGCACAGGTTGCCTCATCCCTGGCAGTGTCCAAGGCCAGGCTGGATGGGGCTCTGAGCAGCCTGGGATAGTGGAAGGTGTCCCTGCCCACAGCAGGGGCTTGGAATGAAATGATCTGTAATCCCTTCCAACCCAAACCATTCTGTGAATCTATGATTCTATGAAATAACAGAGAAATGACAAGCACCAAAATTTTTGTCACTAATTTCAATGGATGAGAGCAATGAGGAACAGGAGGAGCCGTGACAATTGAGGTGGGACTGTGAAACTATGGAAAACCTGGGGAGAGCTGCCAGGAGCTGCTGGCCACTTACAGCATCCCTTAACAACCATCCCTGAGAGCTTGGGGTCACCCAGTGAAACTTCCACTGAAGGCATCGCTACAGTCACATGCACTTGCAGCCTGTTTAAACTTTATTAAAAAGGTAAACAAAACCAGAACAGACAAACAAAACCCAAGAGAAGACCAACCAACAGTAGCGAAACAACACCTCAGCTGTGGAAATTACATTTATATTAATGTATCCCACCCTTTCTTAATTAAATAAATTTATGCCACCCTCTCTTTTATTGAGAGGGAGCAATAAAGAAAGATTTTAGTGAGACTTTTACTGCTCTGATGTGAAGGGAACTCTCTGTTGCAAGGGAAGCCCCCATGCATTGTGTGTCATGCATCCATCCTGCCCCCTCTGCCTGTCCACAGTCCCAGCCACAAAGAGGAGGAAAAGTATTTGGCCTTTCTGTAACTTCAAATTGCCCTTCACAGGGATTTCTGTCCACCCCTGGAATGGCAGTGATGAGACTTCCAGAGGTCATCTGGCTAAAAAAGGCTCATGTTCCCACCTATGAGGATGCAGCTGGCAGCACTGTGTTCCTTCTCTCACCTCAGGCTGCCTCTCCCTTCATCCCATTCTGTGCCTTCTGTGCCCTCCCACTTCCCAGTGTCCTGCCTGCAGGCATGGAGAGCCCTGGAGACACAGCTCTCAGCCTGCCACCTGTTATCCCATCCCTCCCTGCCAGGAGCAGCAGGTCTTGGCCAGCCAGAACAGTCCCTCCCACGGACAGGGGAACATCTGGTCTTCCCAGAGCTAAGAAATCCTCAGGCATTTCCATAGTAAAGCTCTGACAAGTCTCTAATGAAATGCATGTTAAAAAAATGCATTGAGAAAATTCCTTCAAGGATGGCAGAAAGCACCATGACATCAGAATAGCCTCGCTGCCAAATTTTTTGGCTCTGTTCAAAAGGTAGGAGAGCTTTGTAGCAAAATGAGTGTAATAACTTCTGACAGGCAGAGCAAAACATTTTCCACCAACTTTATAGAGACAGCCAAACCTTTTTTTCCCCCCCTGATTTGTTTTAGCAGAAGCTTTCCAAATAAAAATAAACAAGCAAATTAGCTCAGAGGTAGACAAGCAACATGAAAAAAATCTCATTTGAGCAGTCCTAAGATCAACAAGAAATCTTTCAGCTGGGGCAGAGAGGGCTTTACCAGACTCCTCAAAATATAACAGTAGTATGATAATTTAACTTAGTATTTTGGGATTATTATTACTGAATATAAATCAAATAGGCACCAAATTCAATTACAGCTCAACCTGATGTACAAAACCCAGTACCAGACTAAATCCATTCCCACAGCCTTCCCACCCTTCTTGGCAATAAAGGGCAGAAATAACTTCCCCTCTTCTAGAGCACTGGAACATGAAGTGAATCTTCAGATACACAGCAATAAAAAACAGATGTAAGATTAGCTCTGTGACAAAAGCCATCTCTTCCCCTGCATGAAAATTGCTGAAGAGCAGTGGGCCATTGCAGAGAAGCTGAATAAAAAACGTAATTGTCACAAATAAGGCGAGGATGAAAAATATCTGACAGAAATCACCCATGCAAAAATCATCTGTGTCTGCTCCTGGACTTTCTGGAAACCACTGGAGAGCCACAAGTTCTGATTCTTTCAGTCTGAATCAGATTTCAGGGCAAGAGGAACTGGCTCCATAAGTAAACAGGCAAAAAAAGGAAAGCTAATACATCAATGACCCCATTGCTCAGTGAGGTAGGGAAGGTAGACAAAAAGGAAAAGACAAAGTCTGAGGTGCTCACTGCTTTTTGGTTTGGTTTTTTTTTTTCTTTTTTTTCTTTAGTTTTCCCAGCAATGTTGCCTTCCTTGTTTTATCAGGAATAAATTGTTGTCTCATCCTTAAATGTCCACTATCTAGGAAACAAAAGCCGTTGCATTTCCCTGGCTACAACTTCATGGAATCTGAACAATGTGTTAAACTGCAATGGAAGAGAGCTATACTGCAAATTTGTCTGATATGAGACCTCCAATTTTAGGTTTCTTCAAGATTTGGAGCTTGGCAGAGTCACAGTTTTAAGCACTAGATGCAGGTTAAAGCCTTCTGTGTTAATCTTGAAAGAAGATCTGGGAGAGCTTTGCTGTAAAACCTCTTCGAGAGCAAGGGTTTCCAAGGAGAGGGTGTTTTCTCCAAGCTCCAGCTGCTGCTTGCAGAACACATCTACAGCACCAAAATATAATTATTTCACTGGGATGTGATCAACCTGAGGCATGCAGGAAAGGCTCCTCAAAAGGGGAGGCAGAGTTTCAGGATCACCAGAAGCCAAGGAAAAAAGCCCTCTGTCCTAGTGCTGGTGTCAAGCTATAGACATGGATCTGGCACCTAACACCAGATTAATCCAAGGATTTGAGCTCTGTGCATAGCCCAGAGCAGTGAATCATGTTCTTTCCGTGACATCTCTCCTATTAAATCTGTCTTCTCCACTTATATCCAACAGTTTCCTAATGGCTGCCAAACCAGGCCTCAGCTCTTGGGAGGAGGAACAACAGCAGCAACACTTTCATTATGTTTTTTTTTTTTTTAAACCCACCCTGAACAGGCACAGGCTGCCAGTAAAACAAACTTTCCTCAGCCACCCTTTGGAGTTTAATGAGAAATCCATAAAATTCACTTTTTATAGCATTACCAGGTCAAGGCTTGCTGTGAAGATGTCAGCACCTAATGGACTGTGATTGTAAGGAACAAAATCCTACACCATCTTGGACTCAGGAGAAGCCTTTTATAGTAACTTAGGTAATGTTGGAGGGACAGGCATGGGAGCAGTTTTCCTTGGCTGGTGGAATCCCTCTGACCTCTTTTGGGATCACTGGGAGGAAGCCTGGAATGTCACTGGAGCCAGGCTCTAACACTGCTGAGGGCTTTTCTGAGGAACACTTTTGTAAAATGCTGTTCCAGCACAAGGGTCAAAAAAAATTCCTTAATTATTATGTTGATGCTCACTTCTTTAGAAAGAAAGGAGTGGGAACATCTCCCTCAGCTTCAGTTCTCTCTCCCAAGACTGACAAAATTTTAACTTTTTACTCTAATAACCAGAACTATAAAAGCCTTTTTCCTCTCAAAATATCAAACATCTCTTTAATAACATGTAATGAAGAGGATGTGGTTGAATAATGCAATTCTTTTGCCTCAGTTCTAATACCTTTTTTTTTTCATAGTGCTCATCTAAGCCACTAAAAGGAATTAATATTTTATTGCTTTCTATGAAAAATGCATAATGCCTTTCCCATAGCAAGGTTTCAAACTCCACTTGCTTCAGTTCAGACTGGATTTTTTTTCTGATTTTGCTCTCACTGAAGTCAATAATCCTTTGTGGGAAAATACCTAAATTATTTGTTAAAAGATGAAAAGGAGCCTTAAATTTATCATGGAAGCTGTTTTTGAATTTGAGCCATAAAGCTCCTATTATGTCTTAGTTCCACAGTCCTGAAAACCCAGAAATTTCAGTTCCTGTTTGTACACATCATCACATACTAACCCTTTCTAGAACTCCACTTTGAGTAACCCCTGATTTTTAGGAGAAGCTTTCTTTACAACATATATCATCTCCTAATCTTTTCCTGTTATAAATCCCCGCCTGTGGGATGGGCCAGTCAAACCCTTGGAATCAAAATATTTGTAAACAAGGCTTCTTCAGACTGTCAATTAAACAAAACATACCTGAACTGACAGGTCTGTGAAATCAAAACTATTGCTGGCATCTTGGTGTTGGAAGAAAAACAAGGAGCCTCACTTGAATTTAAGAGCTTAAACATCCCTAAAGCAGCCAGTTTCACTGCCAGACATCTAAAAATAAATGAAGTATTCTGGACTTTTAAAAAGCAAACACAACCCCTCTTGTTTCCCAGTAGGGTCTCTGGAGCAGCTTCTCTAGGATTTTTCCCAAGGGAACCATTTCACCTAAGGACAGTGACCCCAGTCTTGCAGTTTTTTACCCTGCTGAGAAGTGCTCTTTCAGCCATTTTAGCATAACTAGCACCTAGCTGGAGGAATGGATTGCCTAAATGATCAGGAAATGTGGAATTCTGAACTTCAGATCATTTGTGGAGACATTGCTATTAATATTTAAGAATAATAATTAGAAAAAAATCCCCATAGATCAGCTCAGCACAGAAATAGCATTAACTGCACTTCATTTTGTGAGGCATTTTGAGCTGTCATCAGAGCCAGCTATTGGAATGGAGCCTTAAAGATCACATCTATTTTTGTAAGCCCAAAATGACCAATAATTCTGCAAATGCTGAGCTAATTCTGCAAATGGTGAGCTCTTTGCAGCACCTGATGCCCAGGCTGTGGGGATTATTGCAGCCCAGTAAAACACTCCCTGTGTGCTCCCAAACAAAGTACGAGGGAAGTTACACAAGAAAAACATTTGCCAAGCCTTCAGAGGAAGGCTCCTGCACAGATTTCTTTCTCTGCAGCCAACCAGTGCTCTCCCCTGAGCACATCCCCCAGGAACACTGGAAGGAGGAGGCTGCTTTCCACTCCAGTGAGCCCCTTTGGCAGATGTTTCTGCAGAGGTAATGCAAGAACGGGTTCTGAAAAAGGAACTCCAGCCTCCTTGTGAAAGCAACACTGACCTGGGAGTCATTCCTCTGCCTGTACTGTTAGAAGGACATCGGTGCTACTGAAAACCCACTTAATGGGTTTGCTTCCAGCATTCCTTCAATTACATGTAAGCCTACCCAGCTTGCACTGACAGACTCAGAGGTTTCTGTGGCTGTGCTGTTCCTGCTCTGAGGAGATCTCATCTACTGTTTATCTCTGGCTTGTGGGGAGATGGCAGCTGGATCCAGCTGAGCAGAGCACTGTGGCATCAAAGCAACATCCAACTGCTCAGCCCTCCAGCACCTGGAGGAAGCCTACAAAAAAAGATGTGGACAGACTTTTTACAGGGAGTCTGTAGTGATGTAGTGGCAGGAAAAGGGGGAATAGATTTAGACAGAGCAGGTTTAGATTGGGTATTAGAGAGAAATTGTTCCCTGTGAGGGTGGCGAGGCCCTGGCACAGGATGCCCAGAGCAGCTGTGGCTGCCCCATCCCTGGAAGTGTCCAAGGCCAGGTTGGATGGGGCTCTGAGCAAGCTGGGATAGTGCAAAGTGTCCCTGCTCATGGCAGGGGGTGGAGCAAGACAATCTTAAAGGTCTCTTCCAACCCAAACCGTTCCATGATTCCATGTCCACTCCTGCCTCATGTCAGATGAATTCACCTGACCTCTGACAGCCAAGGAAATGATAACCTAAAGGAACACCATGTGCCTGTCTTCCACTTCTTATCAGTTCACTGTACCAGAAATACACCTGTGAAAATTCTAAGTGCTTGTCATTAAGGGGTTTGGTGCCTTATCTATGCATTTCTTTCTTCCCCCATTTTCCCTGCCTGCTCCTAAGGAGAAGAGGATTCAGCAGTGGCTGTTTATAAGAACCATAAGGCTGAGCAACAGCCTCCTGTGTCTTTCTGCTCTGCCCTTCCCCAGTGCCTGGCTTCCAAGGATGCTGCTGACTGCAACACGCAGGAAGGTGGCTGCTGTTCATCCCCACCTGCCAGCAGCCCCTGAGTTTCCTCTGAGCAGAGAAGCAAGGATCACTCCCTCTATTCATCCTAGAGAGGGGGAAATAAAAAGCTTTCTTGGCATTAAATCTCAGCTGCTGCTGATGCCTAATAATATGCATTTTCCACCAGAGAACTGTCCTCACAGAAGATTCTCAGACAGCCTTGGTTAAAACATAATTCCCAAATCTTTGCAAGTAAAAAAGGACTACCATCCTTTGTTTGAAAGGAGGTTTGTCTGATTCCCAATTTTTAATTCACAGGAAGACAAGTGAAAGAGCCTCCAGTAAACAATCACTGTTTCTGAGCCCAAAGCGCTATTGATTATCCCTGGGAAAACATGCAGATATTTGCTGGCAGTCATCAGGATTGCATCAGGGTAATTGAGGTCCAGGGGACTCACAGGACACTGGGGATGACTTGTCACTTCCAGGATGGCAAATGTATGCAGAACTTTGTCCTGGATCAGAAGAGAAAATGAATGGACTAGGACCTTCTAACAGACACAGGTTTAAATTTAAAATATGAGCTTGATAGTTATTTAAGCTGCAGAGCTGCTCCTTTGAAGGGTATTAAAACAGGTAGAATTTGTGGCAAGAGAAAAAAAAGCCCTAAATACTTTGAAGGGACAGAATTTATGTGCTCCAGAATCTTCTCAGTGGGAGGACTGCACATAAAGTCAGAGGCACAGACTGACATTGCAATTCAGATAATTGGGTGAGGAACAAAAAATCAGGGATCATCACGAAATGGATTGCTCTCTGCTATTTCCAAGTGATTGCCATTACTTGCACCAAGGAATTCCATAATGAGTTCCAAGCACTACACCATGCCAAATCATCTCATATTGATTTATCAGGAAGCAAACCAATATCTCCACCTCCTTTTTTTCCTTCTGTGCTTATTACAGAGGCACTACACTTGATCTCAAGTTCAAGATCTTACCCCAGACTCAAATAATGTTGCTTCCAGAGAAACTTGAACTTATGTGTGAGCTCGTTATTCCATTTCAACAAGAAACTGCTATGTTTGTGTGGTTTTGGTCCATGTTGGAAAGAGGAAGTTAATTTTCCAAACTAGTGAAGATCACACTCTCTGAGGTACGTGACTATGGACATTCAAAGTTAATGCACTTCTGACTCATAAATCCATTTTTCAAAGGAATGAGGTGCACAGATCTTCCCCAACTAACTGACATGAAAAGGAAACGTTCTGCTGAATACAAAGATCTTCTGACTGCATCATAAAAGAGGTAAAACACTTCACCAGCAAAGTGACAGGAGGTGAATGCCTCAGGCTTCATGGAAAACAAAAGGTGCATTGAGCCTGAACGGTTCAAATGAAAGAATCCTTTCATTCCAGGGTAGTTTGGGTACAAATTATAAGTGAGTAGGCTCTTTCTCAGAACAGAACCATATTTTCTTTCTCTGTTACATTCAGTGCTGAAACTTTGGTGTCCGCAAGTCCCAACTTTTTAAGGGTCTCCTTAAACAGAATGATTCCATGTTTCAGTAGTGCCTTCCACCCAAACTTCTTGACTCACTGTCTTGGTTTGAAAAGATGGGTGTTTGCCAAGGAAGGCAGGAGGCTCCCTTGAAATGGAAAATGTAAACCCCCTCCCTCCGAATTATTACAATTTTGAAATTAAGGGGCTCTCAGGCAAAAATATGGGAATAGGAATAACAGTTATTTACTAGGAAAATTAAAAATGGAAAGGCAATAGTACATACAAAAGAAAAAAAAACTAAACACTGATAGAGTCAGAATGGGACCTGACACCCTTGTGGGTCAGGGTGTTGGCAGCAGTCCCATTAAATGGTGGCTGCTCCTCCTGCAGTGACAGATGTGGTTCTGCTGAAGCAGTGATCCTGTAGAAGGGTGGAGTTTTCTTCTGAAGTTCTGTTGGTGGTGTAGATGGGCCTGGTCTTCCTCTGGGAATCCAGTGGAGAAGAAAGCTGCTCCTCTGGGAATGCAGTGGGAAAAGGCTCCTGTGGTGTTCCAAATCTCAGATTATATCCAGGTAGGAATGCTTGGCTCCTCCCCCTGGGTGGAGCCTCTCCCAATGGGATGATGGAATTTTATCAGATAATAACAGAAGATAATTAGTAATCAATGTCCCATGAACAGAAGATATCTCCCTGGAGGGAGGATTGGTTGTGGAAGAGATAAAGAAAACTGCCCAATTAACAGAAGATAACTGCCCCACCTCTAACAGATGGGAACTGAATACCCCCACCCACATCTCACAACCCCAGGCACTCACCTTTAGAATTTTTGTCAGATTCACCTGTACTCTGCCCAGATATGTGGGTAGTTATTAAAACCAAGTAAGCAAAGGCTTTGTACAAATCTTTAGATATTTGGGCATGCATTTACATGCATGTTTGGTTGCAAGGCTGTGCTTATTTACAGAATTGCTGTAGAAATACACGTGTCCCTGTAAATTCACACATGACAATGTAATTGTATCACGTTTTTGCATGATGCATCTGAAAATGCACCTTAAAAACTGTTGCATTACCTTTTATTTTTTCTCATGGATAACTTTCCTGCTTTAGTGGGAACAGATGACCAATGCACAGCAGGAAAGGAAGCTTACCTTCAGGCAAACAGTTCAGAGGCACCGCAGAAGAACATGAGTTTCACATCTGCTTTTCACTGTGAAGTTTCAAATATTTATTTCAAGAGAAATCAGGACTGGATCGCCCCAGAGACCAAGGTAAATTTGTTCTATAATTTACTCACAGAGAACAGCTCAGTAAGATTTAAATCAAAGCTTTAGAAGATGAGCAGCTTTATTTTTGGTGCAGGGATGCTCAGCACCCTCCATTGATTAGCCCCATGGAATCTTCTCCAAACAAACTACAAAACCCTAAATCTTTCCCTAAAAAGGGTATGGCTTTGGAACAGGCCAACCTTAGTGATGGGCCTTGTTTTGTAGATGGGGAAGAGGCACAAACTGAGTGCCCAAGGACACAAAGCCATTCAGTGCCAGGGCTAAGGTTATCTTGGAGTTGTCTCTGCTAAGTGCAGTGCTTTAACAGGCCCATACCCATGTGTGGCAATGTGCCATCCCTCTCTTGTGACACACAGCACATTTCAGCTGGTCATTCCTGGATACAGACAGAGGTTTGCGTCTTCAAAGTGGACTTGTTTCAGAGGAAAACTTATCCCAAAAGTGCCTATCACTGATCCTCCCTGCTCTTCCCCTGCCCCAAGTGCCCTATTCTCTTCCTGAAGATCCCCAACTTGCATCTGGCTGTCAGGAAGGGAGAATGGCAAAAAATTATAAACCTTAAAATTATAAACCTACAATATAAAAATATAAAAAATCTTTCCCATCTGTTAATGCAAGCAGGGAAAGTGAAGAAATGAGATATTAGAGGCGAGGTCCTGCCTTCAGGGGAAGATGCAAGGCTTTTCCCATATCACAGAGGGCTCCTGCTCAGCATCAGGCAGGAGCAACTCACCTGCAGTGAGCAGAGCAAGTGCTGAACCCACTGAACACAGGATCAGAGCCTCAGGCTCTTTGGAGGACAAACACAACCCATCCAGAGGCTCCCATTTCACCACAGCCGGATGGGAAAGAAAGCAAAGCCGAGTCTGCCACGCTCCTCAGAGCTTCAGACACACTGGAGGGAGGGTGAGAGCACCAAGGAGAGGTTTGTAATTGAATTTCTGTTTATTTTGGACCAAGGTCGAGGTCAGTGCACAATGAGGAGGTTATCAGATGACTCATATTAGCCCGAGCACTGTGCTGGGATAAAGTTAGTACTGTGCCTACTGGGAAGATGTGAGGTTGTCAGATAGCCAGGGTACAGCCTTATATAATTCATTTCTATTCCTGAAGTGATTTTCTTGACCAAGTCTGGGAAAAGAAGGAACATTCTTTTGTAGTGGCATGAGGGGTTGGGAATCTGGGCTTTATCCATAATGTGCTCATCTGAATTGACAGGAAAACTCAATATTAACGTACATTACTTGCACTTTTTAACATTTACCACGATAATAAGACATATGCAGTGATATCCAGGGTTTTTTCTACCTGAAAAACCACAGATGTACATTTCTAAGAAGCATTTCCTTGCTGTTTTGCCTAATTAATGGCACAAGCAGTAGGAGCAAGACAAAAACTCAAAAAACTTTTTATTTTTTTTCTTCATTCAAGTCCAAAGCAAAAGCAAAACCCAAAACCTCTGTATTTTTTCTGTGGCAAGAGTATAGGACTTCCTGGGTGTAATGGAAGAGACAAAAAATTAAAGAGATTATCCAGACAGGAAGTCAAGGGAACACAAAACAGATGCTGTGCTCATATATTTGAGCACAGGCCTGTAGGAAAGCCAGTCAAAATGCTTTAGCCACAATTATCCACCCTTTTGGATGAATCATAAAACACTCCTAAAGCATGAACAGCTATTTCAGGGAGTCTTGTAAAAGTAAACTGGAATGACTTTAGTGTGGAGAGTTTTTCCTGTGAGGAGAAGCTAAGGCAATGGAGCTTGATTACCCTGAAAATAAAACTTTAGGGACACGTTCAAGCCACCTTCCAATCCCTGACGGGCTTTTGCCAAGGCCAAAGAGCTGGGATCTCACATGCCCAGCTCCAGAACAATAGCTGATGGTCCTGAATTGAAGCAGGAGGGGCTCTGATTGCACATAAGGGTGGGGGAAAAAGCCACAGCAAAATACCAAAGCACAGGAACAGGCTGCCTAGAGATGTGGTGGTGACAGGCAGTCTATGGAGCTAATGGTTTCCAAGACCCAACCTGACACATTTCTGCACAGCTTGGCCTCACTTCAGATACAATGCTGCTTTGAGCAGCAGGCTGGACTACGGACATCCAGAAATACTTGACTAATTTGAGTAATTCTGTCATTCTGCCCTGTGGCCCTGAATTATGCCATAAAATGGTAGCAGCTCAGAGGTCTGTGCAGCTCTGACGTGTTTTGTGTAAACACATGGAAACTAATAAAGAACAGGATGTGGTTCCCTGTCTTCCAAGCCTTCCCCAAACCATCCCCTGGAAAGACAGAAGATGGAGACCAAGGCCATGAGTTTCTTGGAGCCATGCATCCACAGTGGAAGAGAGACTCTTGAGAAGGGCCTGGGTGACAGGACAAGGGGGAATGGCTTCACACTGACAAAGAGCAGATTTAAATGGGATATTGGGTGGAAATTCTTCCCTGTGAGGGTGCTGAGGCCCTGGAACAGGGTGCCCAGAGAAGCTGTGGCTGCCCCATCCCTGGAAGTGTTCCAGGCCAGGCTGGATGGGGCTGGGAGCAGCCTGGGATAGTGGAAGGTGTCCCTGCCCTTGGCAGGGGGTTGGAACTGGATGATCCCTTAGGGCCCCTTCCAACCTAAACCATTCTATAACTCTCTGATTCTATGAAAATCTCCAATTTTGGGAAAAACAGTTAAGCTTTAGAGCTTTTGAAAGACAAGAAAAAATCTGATCCATTCAGTTTCTGAATAATTAACTCCCCTAACCCATTCTGCATGTCCTGATCTCCAATCTGAAGCCTGATTATCCCAAGGATCAGTGGAACAAAAGCATTTTAATTTTTTCTAGAAGTAGAGGTGCTAAATATAGAACCAGATTACCCTATTAAAATATAATACACCAATTCATTTGAAAAGCAACAAACCAATTAATCCTTATTTCTGCAGTTGTGGGCACATTTTTTCTCCTTTAGCCACAGATTCCTGTGAAGTTTTTGTGGGGGGATGAGTTAACACAAATGACAAGGTATCATTTTCAAGGGCTCCTGTGTCATAGAAACTTCATCAGCAAAAGCCTTCAAGATCCAGAAAGGCAAAGCCGTGGCTGGTGTGACCTGGTGGCAATTTGCCCTTGCAGGAGGATTCCCAGAGGTGCCCTCCAGCCAACACTTCCATGATTTTTCAAAAGCTCCTCAGCAGAGCTCTGGCAACTCACTGGTGATACAGAAGTGCATATAAAAGTCATATTGAATAGACCTCTTAAAACTCTGCAGCCACTCCACTTATCATCCTAATCACAAAAATCCTATTCTCTACCACGTGAATTTTCCAGCAGGAAGACGGGGAGTCAAGTCTGCGTGGACAAGGACCAGCTCTACCTCCTCATGTAGTCTCTGTTAAAGAGTCAGACAGAAAAACAGCTGTGCAGCTCAGCTTGAAAAAAAGGTTTGGTGGTTTTTTTTTCTTTTTTTTTTCTTCCCTGATTTCCTAGCCCTCAATGAAAGCCAAATTTTTTTTGAAAAGCTATTTGAAAAGTCTCCCGGGTACATCTGCTTTATAGAGATTATGCTTCTTTTTTATTAACTTCAGATCAAAGCTCTTCACTCTTTAAGATGGGAACCAAAGGGATCAGGTAAAGTAAATATCCTCTTCTCTGCAATTTCATGTGCAAACACTGAGTTTTCAGGCTGGGAAGGCATGATTTAGTAGTTCTACTGCAAAAAAAAATCTGCATTTATACCCTGATCTTCATATGGATGACTTTGCTCTTTCTCAGTATTTTTTTTAATGTGATGATTATATCTAACTAGAGAGGGCACATGAATTAATTCCTGGGTTCAATACAGGAAAAATTAGATAAAATCTCTCACCCATCATCATTAGAAATGTTAGATGGACTATTCTATGCAAAAATAAAGTGAGTAGAGACTTTGAGTCCCCATTAAAGCATTTCCCAAAGGCAACATCCAAGCTATATTATGCTGTACAAACACAGCCAGAGATTTTTCCTGCCCCAGCCAGTCAGTCATATTCAAATCCCACACAGCTGAGCTCTGTCATACACTTACTTTGAAACTTGTCTGTTGATGAGAAATGCACAACCAGTTTTGCTCCCATCAGTTGTATTAAAAATTGATTCTGAGGCCAGGCCAACATTTTTGTACCAGTTGCCAGCCTTAAATGAGCTTTAAGACCAAAACTCTATAATAAGAACTTCATTATGAAATTTTACTCCACCAAGACCTGCAGCTCTTCTCACCTGGAAGATCTATGCCAGTGAATATTTGCAGACTCATACCCTCATGAAGAGGTAAATCCAGAGAGCTGGATTACTGGGGGTGGAGGAAAAATAATCAATTTCAGACATATTATCTGTTAGGGAAGTATCTATTCCTCAGCTTTTTATTATTTTGACAATAATCTGCTAAGGAGAGAGAGAATATTTATAAGAGCATGTAGTGACAGGAGAAAAGGGAGTGGCTTCACACTGAAAGGAAATGTAGATTAGATATCAGAAGAAGTTGTTCCCTGTGAGGGTGGTGAGGCCCTGGCACAGGTTGTCCAGAGGAGCTGTGGCTGCCCCTGGATCCCTGGCAGTGTCCAAGGCCAGGCTGGATGGGGCTGGGAGCAACCTGGGATAGTGGGAGATGTCCCTGTCCATGGCAGGCTTGGTTTGTGTCAGTGTAAACTGTATTTTACCATAATTGAGCCTGTTCATAGCAACATTTTTAGACCAATTTCCCAAACTGAACAGGAGTGTGTGTGAAGTTACACCTTGTTGAAGAATCTCGAGACACCAACCACTGACAGCTGAGCTCCCCCAACTTCTCCTGTCTGTGAGGTGGAAATGACTGCCAGGAGCACTGATGCTCCTGCAGAGGACACAAGGGTTCCTCTAAGCCACTATCAGCAGCACCTGAATCAAATCAGCCTTAGAAACCCCCACTAGCTCATTCCCTGTGAGCTCACATGCCAGCACATCTATAAACAGGCCATAAAACACGGCCTCGGAGCAGGACCTGTGCTAAAAGTGTCCAAGAACTGCTCTTTACTCAGGTGACATCTGATTTCTCTCTGCCCAAGCAGCTGCCCTTGTCTCTCTAGCGGTGCCACCACTGCCAGATTTCAACTAAAAGCAACAGAAAGCCATAAATCTCTGATATAACAAGTTTCCACAGAGGAGAAAAAGCCTAGAAATTCCCCCTCCAAAGGCAAAAAAACCCCAAAAAACCCCTCAGCAGTTGTTAACAGAGAAGAATCCTTACACAGTTCATCCTTGAATGCCTGTGTAGGAAATAAGATGTGACCAGCTGCAGTGCTCAGGGGTGTCATGGTGTGTGCCCTGGGTGTTTGCACACACGTTCCTCACGAAAATGTCAGGTTTGCCGTGGTTACACAAGGGCTGCTGAGCAGGGGCAGCAGCACAGAGCCTGCATCTTGTCCTGTGTCTGAGAAATTCAGCAAAGGCTCTTCCTACGGGGTGGCCACGTTTTAACCCTGCTGGGAGCTGTGTAAGTGCTCTGTTAACATTTTGGAAAGCGAGGGAGACACTTCTGGGGCTAAATCTCTGCCTGCCTATCTCACTTCATGTTCCTGGCTTTAATCAGGGGGTGAATATAGACAGAAGTAGGAAGTGGGAAGAGATGCAGCTCAGCTATTTAGAAAACAGAACTCTTCTCTGATGAATTATGCAGCTTTCCTCCATCATTTTCAAAAAGTACTTACAAGGAACAAGTGGAGTTGCATTTCTCCCACTGCAAAGACCTAAGGCTTTGGGAAGACCTTATCCCACAGGGGAAAGACGAGGTGAAATCCTCCCCAGACAGGCAGATATTGATTTCAAAGCTGTGGGAATGACTCCTAAAACACAGGATATCACTTGGAAATTTAATTTTTCTCTAGTAATAGGCTAAGTTTCTCATCTACAGGGTTGTTTAGGAGGGGAGAGAGGGGGAACCCCACTTTATCTTAAAATGGTTCAGATCAGATGCGGAAAAATTTAACAAGGAAAAAAGAAACAACTACAAAACTGCATGGAAAATTCAGGGGAAAGGGCACTTTTGCATGGAAAAAGAAAACAAAGAAATCATCCCTGCCATCAATGAATTCTGAAGCTCATGTCAAATGTCTTGATTGAGCTTCAGGATCTACAGTAAGCCATCGTGCTGGAACTAAGGAGATTTGTCTGGAAGTTCAGCCAGGTGCCTTAAACCTCCTGGATAAAAAAGCACTTCAACACTGAGCACTCCTAATTCACAGCTCATCCCTCACAGATATCCAGACAAGCAACAGCTGAGGCAGAGCGGTCCCAGGGTGGTTTAAAGTGATTAAAAAGAAACACAAACAACCACAGAGAAAAGAAAATCTCTTAAATTAAAGAGGATGGCTGATCAGCTCCTCCCCTCCACCAAATCTGGTTTTCCTTGGAGGGTGCTGGAGAGCCCTTTCAAAGTGCAGTGCTTGTCCTGGCTTTGGGTTGGCACAGCAGGCACAGGAACTCCATCTCCTGGGTGAAATTCAGCTCCCTGTATCCTAAAGGCAGGTCCCAGAGCTGTCTAAATTGTGATCTAGAGATATCTTCAGGCTCTGTTTAGACTGGTAACAGCTTTGGGTGCACACCATCCACACACGGGGATGGAGAGGCCACGTTTGGTTCCCAGCGATCAATCATGGTGACCACAGCTTGGACTAGATGATCTTTAAGGTCCCTGCCAAGCCATCCTTGATATGATTCCATGAAAAATTACCTAGTTTTGAGACTCTCCAAGGATGAAGACTTCACTGTCTCTCGGAGCTTTACCAACAGTGAATAACTCTCATGATGAAACCATTTTCCTTGCATGACATCAGAGGAGATGCAGGAGCTCTCACCACAGACCTGAAATTGCGAGCTCAGAACTTCTTGCGTCCCACACAATTATATCTAGGCTAGAGCTGTGCACAGCTGCAAGCCTGGACAGAAATCTAAAATTAGTAATATCTTCTCTAATTTCAAACCTACCTTGAGACCCTCTCCTGCTCCAGGTGTCCAAAATAAGTTTCTGCCTGAAGACAGCACACTGGGGTTTGCAGATTAAAAATGTTTAAAACCCCAAAATTATCAAAATTCCCCAATCACAATCCCTAAGAGAGAAAGTGAATATCCACATGTAATTTCATTTGCTGACTACCTCTTAACATCATCTTCTGGTGGGGGACTTCAATTTACCAGGTTTCTGCTGGAAATACAACACTGCAGAGGGGAAACGGGACAGGAGGTCCCTGAAGAGAATTTCCTGGTACAGCTGGGAGGGAGCTGACAAGGGGAGGTACCCAGAGAAGGACTGGTGGGAGATGTGAGGGTTGGAGGCTGTCTTGGACAGAGTCATGAGGTTTTTATTCTCTGAGAAATAAGGAGGCATGCCAGCAGAACTTCCACCCTGGATGTCCTGAGGTCAAACTTTGGCCTGTTGGGGATGACAGAGTCCCTAGGGAGGCAATGCTGAAGGGCAAAAGCAATCAGGAAGGCTGGAAATTCTCCATGAACAAAATCCTACAGGTGCAGGAACATCCCCATGGGCCAAAAGATGAGATGCTAGGGAAGGAGACCAGCCTGGATGAACAGGGAGATTTAGCTAGAACTCAGGACAAAAAAAGGTTGTTCATTACCTTTGGAAGAAGGGGCAGCTGTGCCAGAAGACTACAAGGATGTGGTGGAGAACTGCAGGGAGAAAGTTAGATGGGGCAAAGCCCAGCAAGAACTTGATCTGGCTGCTGCTGTAAAAGACATTAAAAATTGTTCTGCTGCCAAATCTTCAGCCAAAGATACTGTGGGCCATTGAAAGATATGCCTTTTGAGGGGGTTTTTATTTGTTTTTATTTCTATTGTTTCATAGGGATGATAAGATCAATTTTAGAGGTGTTGGGAACACAAGAGAACCATTCAAGGAAGAAAGAAGACAAACCTCCAGGTCACGCAGGGATTTAGGCAGTGCAAAACTACCAGAGACACAAAGCAGCAAGGCCTCTGTTTTCTGAATGTCTCCTGAAGCCTTGCAAATATTTCAGTGTTTGTTTTTGTGTTTACTACACTTGCACTGGACTAACCTGGCTGAGCCTCTGCCTTGCACTCACCTAAACTCGCAGTGACCTCCAAACTTCTGTGTCCCTTTTGGCAACTGGGGAACTCCCCCACTTGGCTGGTAAGGGTCCCCACTCTGGTAGCTCCATACTAAGGAATGCATTCACCTGCTTTTGCCATGTTTCAGCCCTGATTGCTGGCTTGAGGCTGCTCATTCAGCCGTGCAGCCTCCAGCTGAGAGCAGCAGCTTCCCACACAGTCCCGAGCCTTACCCAGCTCTCAAGTGCCTCATGTTCAACAGCAGCATAGGTTTTCCTCACCCAAAACCTCCCAGGGCTCCTGCTGGGGAGCGTGGAATCAGGAAACCCCCCACCCTTCCTCTGGACATAAGCCACAAAGTTTGCTCTAGAGCCATGCTCTGCAGGAGCCAGAGGACTTCAAGCCTTGGGAATGGGTGGAAGCAAATTTTGCAAAAATCAATAACTCCTTCTAAAAATCCTCAGTCCTGTTGTCAATAAAATGAGATGTCCTTGCCTGTGGACTCCAGAGGTACTTCATTCAATCTTGAAACACATTCTCAAACTCCAAAACTGGTTCAGGTAAATGTCAATTTGTACATTCCCTTAATCTCTCTGCCCCCATAACCATTTTTTCAAGGCTGAGGACCACACAATATTCCCACCTCAAATAGAGAAAAGCTTTTTCCTGCCCTTTTTATTCTTTAAGCAGTTATATATTGTCAGGTTCCCCCCTCACCCCCCGCCCCATGCAGTGTCTTGCATAAAACATATATTTTTTAAGTGGAAAGGACAAGGAGATCTGGTTGCTTCATGGTTTGCTTGGTTTTTCATTTCCATTGCTGAAAATAATTGATAGCTTCTGCTCCAGATATCACTTCTAAAATGCTGCTTATATAGCCATGACAATGAGGAACCATATCATTAGTTTGTTAAACCAGGCTTTTTCAGAAAGTCTGAGAAATCAATCCAAAAAATTGGGTGACCTAAGGGATTATAATTATAGAAATCACATAAAATAAACCAAGTAAACAGTGTCTATTCAGAGATCAATCAGAATTTCTCCTCTGTTATATGTTCAGACTGAAAAAGAATGAAGGCTCCATTTGCTGCTTAAATACAGGATGACTACAAGAGATCAATAGGACAAGACTATGAAGGCAGTTAAGAAAATCCTTTGAATGGAGAGAAACTAAGAAGAAAAAATGCATGCTTTGTCTTGCCTAAGAAAATGAAGTTGAAAATGAAATTGCCTAAGAAGTTGAAGTTGATTGCTTCTTTGGTTTCCCAGGAGGGAAAAATACAGAGGAGAGAAATTTCTAAGCTAAAAGACAATCCTGGCTTAAGAAGAACACATGGACTTGTTTATCTACACTCCCCAAGGAAAGATGTGGGTTGAAAATTGGGGAGAAGTTTCTAAGGATCAGAACTATGAAGCTCTGGAACAGCCTTCCACGAGCAGGGAGCAAAGGAGAGCCCTTTTTTGACACATAGCTAGAGTGGTTCTTCCACTGCAGGATTTATGGGCTGTGTGCACTGTGCATGCATGAGAAATTACCCTAAACAGCATTATGGGAAACTGCTACAGATCAGAGGTATGAAACACTTGCACAGGCCTTATTATTATTTATATTTTTGGGTCAAAGTTAACTGCATCTTTCCTGTTCCTAGTAATCTTTTTGAGGTGATGAAATTACCAGAGTTAAAAAAGCCAAGACAGAGAATTGGCCGACCTGACAAGGAGAGTTTTGAACCAAGAATGATGAAGAAGAGAGAGAGTGACCAGCAGTCTGGTGAAGAAATGGTGGATGGGGTTATCAAGCAAAGAGGCTGGGATGGTGTGAACAGAAGGGACCTTATTTGAAGTGAGGGGCCCAAAACTGGGCACAGCACTTGAGGTGTGGCCTCACCAGTGCTGAGGGACAACCACTTCCCTAATTAACAGCATAGGCTCCTAAATCCTGGCATTGCTCAGTGAAATGCACAATAATCAACTTCACAGCAGCTTAGCGGGGTCTGTGCAAACACAATCTGCCATAATTGCACCAGCAAGAAGTTGTGAAGGACTCATCCCTTACAGAGGGAGATGTTGGCTTATGTTTCCAAACACTCAAAAGCGTGGACAATTTGACACAGTCCCTGAAATACTGCACTGTCATGCTTAGTGTCATGCTTAGGGAAACAGCTCACCTGTGGAGGCTTCAAGCAGTCAGACACTTCTAAGGTTTCTATCTTGAAAGGAAGAGGATGAACAGAATAAGAAATAAAATTTTTAAGCCTATTTTTTCATTTCATTTCACAGACAAGGATGGAAGGATTGCTCTGTGAAGGATCAAATGACATAATTACAGAGTCATAGAATTGCTTGGGTTGGAAGGGTTGAAAGATCATCCAGGTCCAACTCCCCTGCCATGGGTAGGGACACCTTCCACTAGACCAGGTTGCTCAGAACCCCATGGATACCTTCATTCCAAAATATTCTGTTGTTTTAAAGGAATAATGGTAAATAAAGGCTATTTCGTGTTAGCTGACACACACAAGCAGTGCCCATCATGGAGAGATTTAAGGCAGATTTAACACGTATAAGGAAGATACTTTGAAGAGAGATATTTTGTATAATAACAAGAGCACATTTGCCCTGTGTGAAGGTGATTCATCTCATGAGATATTGACTTCATTGTGGCCTTGCAGTGCCTGAAGGGAGCCCACAGGAAAGATGGAGAGAGACTCTGGACAAGGGCCTGGAGTGACAGGACAAGGGGGAATGGCTGCACACTGACAGAGAGCAGGGTTAGATTGGATATTGGGAAGAAATTCCTCCCTGTGAGGGTGCTGAGGCCCTGGCACAGGTTGCCCAGAGCAGCTGCGGCTGCCCCATCCCTGGAAGTGTTCCAGGCCAGGTTGGATGGGGCTCTGAGCAGCCTGGGATAGTGGAAGGTGTCCCTGCCCATGGCAGGGGGTGTGGAACTGGATGATCTGTAGGGTTCCTCCCAACCCAGGCCATTCTGTGATGGTCATGTAAGACCTCAGAATCACAGCTCTCTCAGAGCTCACACACTGACATTTCATCTCTGCTTATTCCATAGCTCTGAGTGTGTTTGCCATCATCATCATCATCTTGTTCTCAGGGCTTTTCCCCTGCAAGCCCAAAGGCCTATTTTAATTGGGGGGTGTTCACCACCAGCATTTAATAAACAGTAATTACTTGAGCTTTAATCTGTCCTGCAGGTTCTTCTAAGAGGAACTCAAACCTTCAGGGAGAAAATCAACTGTTATGATGCTTTTCTGAGCTATAAGCAGATGAGGTTTTTTTTGCCCTCCCTAAAGAGCAGCAAGCCCTGTCACAGTGTGACATAGGTAGCAAACTGTGAATCTAATTAAGTGTATAATTATGCAGCAGATTGCAGCACAGTGTGCTATTACTTAAACCAACTGACTTGCATGCTATTCCCAGAGACATGGAACTTGATGCAGACTGAGCTGAACACTTCAGGGAGCATTTCTAGGGTGGGGTGAAGAAGGAGCCAGGCTCAGTTCATCCACACTAACAGCACCTGCACCCCTTCAGCAAAAAACAAAGCCCAGCAGACACACAGATTCCAAGTCTAAAGGAGGTGCAAAAACAACCTTGGGCAATGCCATGGAGTTGCTCATAAAGGTTTGCAAATATTTGTCTCAGCATTTTCTGGATGTGGCTGTCAGCACAGAGCTCTAGCACAGCATCACTATTCCTTGAATTACAGCAAATTGATAATAACTCCTCAAATTGCCTGTGTATGACAAGAATTTCCCCTTTACCAAACTCCCCTTCCCACAGAAGTAGTAGCTGGAAGGTGTGTGCCATTGCACCATGCTCCCAGGTTTGAGTCCTTGCATAAACAGCACTTCCAGCCAGAATTCCTGTTAAATAATCCACACAGAACTGACCTACATTTGCAAATCTCTGTTGAACCACTGCAACAGGAATACAAATGGACATAGAAGCTAGCACTGACTTCAGAGCTCTGTGTGCCCACCACAGCAGGGCTCAAGTAAGGTGTGGTTTCAGCTTCAAAGCTGCTGCCATTACCATTGCTGCTTTAGGCACTTGGAAACAGATGGCACATTTTTGGGGAATTCTGCAGGCAAACACACACTGCCAGGTACCACTTTGCCTTGTCTGGGAGAACTAGGGACTCCAAGTAGATTCACATCGAACAGATGGAAAAACACGCTCCAAAGTAACGCCGAGTCTCCTGAAAATCAGGAAAAACAGGGTTTGAAATCTAACCTGAGATTACAGCCGTGACAGAATCTCCTGGTGTCAGGAAGTATAAAACAATTGCTAAAATCACATTTGCTTCAGAAAGTTGAGCTGGACACCCGGGTACTGTCAGTGCTTGGTTTCAAGCAGGGTGCTCCATGCAAAGCCCCAGATTCCAGGCACAGAGGATGGGATTGCTCTGCCCTGTGGGATTGATGGACCCTCCCTGTCACTGGCAGCCTTTGGTCTTGCAGAGTTTTCTGAGGGCTTTTGGGTGGCTGATCTTGAGCAGCTCTGTCCTTTAGCCCTCTCATTGCTGGTAATTAATTGCCAAGCTGGTGGGTGTCCTGTCCTCACCTCACCTGGATCTCAGCACAAGGGAAAAAGGCTCCCAGTCTGCTGAATATTTAAAAAAAACCTCAGGTTATGTACCAGAAAATTAACGCAAAATGCATTGCACTGGAAAATGGGTACAGGAAGAGAGATATACAGCAGGTTAAACAGCATCAACCAAAAAAAAAAAAAAA
>VXAX01002585.1:27535-43957 GCA_013399835.1 Leptocoma aspasia
AACACACCACCAAAAAAATCCAGAGAATGAAGGGACCTACCTGCACTTTATATGGGAATGGAAAACTTGTGCTGTGATATAGTGACAAACAGGTGAAACCAATAATAAATCATCTAACTTCCTAAAAACTACAATTTTTCTTCTCTTGCTTTTGACATGAGACAGATGCAAATTCAAATAATAATTTGGCTCAGTGTTACCCACTGATCCTGACTGGAGCACACTTGATGCAAACAGGGCTCTATACCCCATTGATAACAAGCACACTTGATGTTTCAACAGGGCTGCAGCTTCACAAAGAGGGAGGAAAACGAGAAGGTGATTCTAAATTTATCTCCTGACTTTAGAGAAGTCAAAAAAAAAAAAAAAAAAAAATATGAATGAAAGCAGTGTGAGTTTTTTTGAAATTATCTTATAATTGATTATCACAGTTTCACCACACAAGATTTGATCAGAAGTAATCAAATCAGAAGACAGATTAAATGATTCTGTCTGTTCTCTGATTTAGTTTCCCCCTAAAGAAACTGGCAGTTAATAGTCCCTTAAATAGCTCCTGTCTCCAGACCAGCTCTTCTTTCCATTCCACCAGACACTACAGAATAAAACCTTTTCTTCCTTTTCAAATTCTTCCTCCCAAGGCGGGTTCCTGCTGCACATGCAGTAAAGCTAAGCAAGCTTGAGCACACAGCCAACAAGGGAAGCATTTCCTCTGCATTTCTGAATTTTCTCCTTTTCACCAAGAATTTCTTCACAGAAAGGGTTATCAAGCATTGGAATAGGCTGCCCAGGGATGATGAGTCTGTGGTCCTGAAATGAAGTCAGTGGCCTAGGTAAATCAGATTAGGAATTTCAAATAGACTTAAGCCAGTTTTTGAAGACTAACATGAAAAATTTCAAATATTTACAGTAAGAGTTAATTAATGGGGAAGGGGATTGTTCTTCAATTTATGCTGTATCACTAGAGTTGTCTTGTTTCAAGAAAACACAAGGATGTGAGAGGTTATTCTTCTTTTATTAAAGATTCATAAATGCACTGAAGTTCAGGCTGGGAAAACTCCAAAGGCAGCAAAAGGAAACGAATAAAAGAAAATGGTCTGGGAAGCAACAAACATGGAAGAATAAGTGGCTCTTCCTTTCCTACCCAAGCCCAGCTTAAGGGTATAAAGCATGG
This sequence comes from Leptocoma aspasia, assembly GCA_013399835.1. Lineage (NCBI taxonomy): Eukaryota > Metazoa > Chordata > Aves > Passeriformes > Nectariniidae > Leptocoma > Leptocoma aspasia. The sequence goes on from VXAX01002585.1 coordinate 28,707, forward strand.
GGTGTATGTGGGGGAAACACGTAAGAAAAATACTGTCAAAACTGGAAACAGGCAAACATCTTTTGTTTTCATTTTCACTCAATTATGTTACTAAATTACTGCTCTGACACATTCTTGAGACACAACCTCTGCTTTGCCCAGGGTGCCCTCAACCTTCAGAAGCTCAAAAAATGCAGTGGCAGCATCAGCTTTATTTTGATTAACAGCAACATTAGCTAGAGGTAAATTCCTAAGGAAATTGTACCTACAGAATGTTTGTGCTCCTATTTTCCACCCTTCCCTCAGAAAGTCCTGTTGGCCAAAGACAGGACAAACAGAGAACAAAACCTGCACTTTACCCAGTCATAGAAAGACTAGAATATAAATTTAAGCCTTCCACACCAGTTAATTCCACAGCAGAGAGACAACACAAACACCTTAACAGGGACAAAATGAGGCACTGATGCCATTACAGCCCTGAGAAACCAGCCACAAGACACAAACCCAGAAGAAACCAGATGTCTCCAGGGGGGAATTCTTCAGCTGCTCACTGAAGCTCCAGCTTGAAAAACCATCCGTTCTTGAACCTGCAAAGTTCACAACAAATACTTCAGATAGCAAAAAGGCAAAAGTGACTTACCATAGGCACTGCTGCCTGAAAGGAAGCAGCAGCTCCATGAGCAGCTCACCAGAGCTCCCACAACCACCACTGCCAGAGCCAAACTGACTCCTTGCCATGCACCCACCTCCCTCACCCCCCACCTAGGGCTGCTGTAAGCAGTCTGTTGTCACCTTTGCCCCCAGTCTTCCCTCCAGCTACACCTGAGCACGCTTGAAAGGCTCCTCAGGTGCAGGCAGTTGGACAAATCCCTTATAGCACCTGAGGTGCTCCTCTGGCAGAACTTGGATTCTGTTTCTTGGTACAGACTGCTTTGACCAGGGACCAGAAGCTGAGAGGCATCTCCTCTGCGTAGAAGAGGTTTGCAGTAGTAAGGTTCAGGGACAATCTTGAGACAAGTGAACTCAATGGTTTTAAAGCAAGGAACATGTACCTCTACTGCCAAAATCACAGAATCACAGAATGGTTGTGGTTGGAAGGGTAAAGCCCATCTCATTCTAACCCCCTGCCATGGGCAGGGACACATCCCACCAGCCCAGGTTGCTCAGAGCCCATCCAGTGGGCCTGGAACACTTCCAGGGGCAGCCACAGCTTCTCTGGGCAACCTGTGTCCCTCTGGATGGCGTCCTGTCCTTCACGTGTGACAACTCTGCTTTAGTGTCATCTGTAAACTTCCTGAGGGTGCACTCCAGCCCTTCGACTACGTCATTAAAAAAGGTATTAAATAACACAGGTCCCAGCATGGCCTCCCAAGGGACACCACTTGTCCCTGATGTCCATCAGGACAGGGAGCTGTTGAGCACTCCCCTTTGTATGTGTATACACAAAAAACTTTGAAGGGAGGTATTTAACGGCTTTTTAATCCGTTGTATCAGCCCAGAGGATGAATGTTGGGCAAGGGGGTTCCGGAAGGGGTGAGCGGAAAGCCGGGATCAGGATTTGCTAAGCAGCAGCTCCGACTACTGGCGATTCAGTGCAAGCCAGGTCTGTGTCGCTATAGATGTTTCCCAGTTGTGGATTCCATATCCTGCTCCAAACCAGAATCTCGATAACAAAATCCCTGACGTTCCCTAGTGACGATGAGAAAGGCAGTTTCCATTCTGTAGTTTGCAACGTGCCCAACTGACGCTAAGCTTTTCCAAGAAGGGATGGTGTTTAGGGAGTAAGTCCCAGGAAGGAAGCCCTATAGCAGCACACCATCACTGCTCTCAGTTCTGCCACCAGCTTCCCTTCTGCTCTTTTGTCAGTGTCCTTCACCTTCTGCTCCCCTACCTCAAAGAAGTGGCAATAATATCCTCACTTATTACTCAGAATTTGGATTACTTTAAATGTATCAGTCCTCTGATCTCATTTCATAGAATCGTATCCATGCGCATGTCTTAGGGCAGAGGGAAAAGAAGAAATAACTGCAGGGAGAGAGAGGTAAATACAGAATAATTACTGCCAGCATGAATGCTCCTCTCAGTCATTAAAATCTGCTCTCTAAGCAACTGGAGAAACCTTTAAGCTTTCTGGAGAAAAGGAGGCTCAGGGGGGACCTTCTGGCTCTGCACAACTCCCTGATAGGAGGGGACAGTGGGGGGGTTCATGCTCTGCTCCCAGGTAAGAGACAGGACAATAGGAAACAGCCTCAAGCTGTGCCAAAGGAGGTTCAGGTTGGACATCAGGAAGAATTTCTTCATGGAAAGGGTGCTCAGGCATTGGAAGGGGCTGCCCAAGGACACTGTGGAATCCCCATCGCTGGAGGTGATCAAGAAACCACTGGGTGTGGCACTCAGTGCTCTGGTCCGGTTGTCAAGGTGGTAACCAAAGACTGGACTCAAAAACCGTGGAGGTCTTTTCCAACCTTAGCAATTCTATGGATTACAGCAATTCTGTACTCAGGGCTGTATTACCACATAAAGGAATTGCTTCAGAAAGGTAACTAATGAGAAATCACAGCGTAGTTTCTGCAAGGTGGGAAGGGGAAGTGCTGTGTAAGGCAAAGTATTGTGGTGTGATGCTCCACTTTACCCATATTCCTGATGTGGAACAGCTGCTTCAAGTAAATTTCTCATGGATATTCACCCCTTTCTCACTCTCTAATGGCTGTCTGAATTAAGATCCTGTAGGAGACTTCAGGGGTCCAAATGGAAAAGCTGTGCTTTGAATGAAGGGGGTGGGAAAAATAAATCACTGCACCATGGTAAACATTTCCAGAACTGGCACCTCACATTCCAACACTGCCTTTGCCAGCTTTTCCTGCAGCACTTTGCCATCTGAAAATGGAAACTGCTTCTTAGCCATGCAGGGCTACGTGATAATTGCATCTCTCTGTGCTCTTGTGAAGCAGCTCAGAACACGAGTGCTTTCACAGCAGGATGTGTGCAACATGCAATAAATCAAGATCAGGGCCACACTTAGCAAATGAGTGCTAATGAGACTACAGAGTTAGGGTCTGAGAGAGAAAAGCTGGCAGTCAAAAATAATAAACATTTAGGCTCAAATTACTAACAATATGCACTTCACTTCCAGTTTACCCTAGCTTTTGAACAGGCAGATTTATTTTAAAACACTGAAACTGGCAGATTTATTTTAAAGCACTGAACTTAGGTTATCAAAAGAAAAATAAACAATCCATGAGAGCCAAATTTAATACTTCCTTCAAAGGCAGGATCAAAAAACTCACACTCACAAGAGCCCACCTCTTTCTCACAGCATAAACATTAGCAGCAGCAGTTTTGATGTGGAACAACAAAATGTGGAAGCTCTTGAAATCTGAGAAACACTTTGCCTAGGCGTTTCACAGTAGTTTGGCAATACAGAAAGAGTGAGAGATTCTGTTCTCTGGCTACAGCAATCAGCTGAGGGAGCTGAGGGTGTTCAACCTGGAGAAAAGGAGGCTCAGTGACTTTGTGGCTCTCTACAACCCCCTGAAAGGAGGCTGGCACTTTCTTTAAGAGCCACGTTCAGCACAGAAAACCAAGTTCAGAAGAGTCAAAAACTTAAAATCAAGGCTTTGTCTGAGATCTCACAGTCTCAATAAGTGGCAATCCCAGAAATCCCTACTGGAAAGGGCACATTCTGGGCGACCAAGTCCCAAACTGCAACACTCTTGAAACCATTTGAGCACCTAAAGCTCAGTGATACATTTGCTTTGAGAGCCAAGGGAGAAACAGGCAAGTGTTATGGCACATTCCTTCTAGTCCCAACATTCAAAACATTACAATGCTCACCAGCTAAGCAACCATGTTATTTGCTTTTGTGGCAGAGAGAAAAATCTGTGTTGCAGTGACAGTCCCCCCTTAACTGAAAAGACAACACTGGTGAAATACAGTTTACATGATTAATACATTTTACTTAGTATGTACACAGTTCTCCAGAGAAGTTGGGTCATCCAAAGGCAGTTTAAGAAGCTTTAAGTATCTCCCTTGCCAGCTGTTACACAGGCTGTGTTTTTGGCTTTGCTTCCTCCAGCTCAGCGTCCAACCAGCGGAACCTGCGGTGACGGCGCAGGACTTCGATGGCTTTTTGTTCCAGGGGCATTGGTTCAATCCCCAGCTCTTCAAAACCAGGGAGGTCAGGAAACGTCATGTCTGTTGTGTGAAACTTCAACAAGAATGGGAAGGGTAAGGAAAAAAAAAACAAAAAAATTCACTTGAAATGAACAGCTTTACACCCAATGCAATCATTCTCCTGCCAAAAAAAGTACAGGAAGAGGAAAGATTCAAGCAGAATTGTGGCGTAATTACACAAGGTCTTGAGTACCCAGAGCTTCAACAGGAGGTACAGGTATTCTGCATCCAGCAAAAAGTCCTTCAGGCTTTAATTCAGGAATAAATACCATGCAGGAAGTGCCTTCCTCTTCTCTCCACACTATCAGGGAGGTTACTACATTGCAACCACAAAATTAAGCAGAACTCCAAGGCTATACTTGAACTCCAATTATGGATATTCTCATTTGTCAAGAAAATGTTGTGTTGAATTATCACCTCTGGTAGATGGTTTTGCTCTGTTTATGGTTTAGAACATGGTTCTGTACAGGACAAATGCTTAATTCTACTACCATATACGCAACCTATATGACTTAAACCCTAAAAAACAGAGATTTCTCTTATGCTGGTGTTCCTTGAAAGGTCTTTTAAGTCAAACACATCTAATATTATACAGATTATTTAAGGAAGAAAAGCTTGGAAAGAGAAACCATCAGACCCAGAAGTGACATGGAGAAACTCCCTCTTATACTACCTATGCTACAGCTGACTTGCAGCAGTTTTAGTGATTTGGTGCAGGCCTATTTTATGAAATGTAACTCAAGAAACTACAAAAGCAGCTAGAAGAAGGGTTTGTGGAGATGTTAAAATTATATCCTGGGGGACAATCAGGTTAAGCAGGCTATTGATACTGTGTTATAGCAAAACAAAATATATTGAAATTCCAATGCTGCAAAGCTTTTCGGAGAGTCACTCCATAATTGAGAAAGCAGAAAGTTTAGGGAATTTACATGACTTTCTTTGCTAGCCTACACATATGCCAGATTTTGATACTAATACTTGCCAATTCCTACTTTTTCCTTGCTTGCAGTTGGTTTTTTGCAACTTATTTCTCCACCCCCAAGGAAACACTCTGAGAAGTGAGGAATAAACATGAAGTGGCAACATTCTCCCAAGAAAAGCACTTGGATATTAAGCGAGACTTTGGAACGTGTGCAGGGCGTCAGTTCAAGTTCAGTTGTTGAAAACACCATTCCCTGGATGAGGGAAGTGATTTTAGTGCATCTAGAGGTACATGAACTGACTGAGAGTGGGGAGCACTGCCCCCCTCACTTTGCTCATCCAACCTCTACTTTTGGCTGTTTTCAATTCCGTGTGGTTTTGGGGAATGCAAAACTACAAGTGGGAGTTACAAATGCACAATGAAACGTTTCCCAAGAGGGATTTTTGGCTGGTCCCACACTTACCCGATCCACCTTGTCCCGTGTCAACCACGGTTCAAACGGATTAATCTCAAAGAATCTTGCAACTAAACTGTGAACAGAAGAAATATTGCAGAAGTGCCGTCATTTATCCAGATAGACAGAAATCTGGTAAAAAATATTTCAGACTTAATAGACGGTGAGCAAGAGCTTGTTCTGAAGCTGTTCTTGCAAGCTCTGAGTTCATTAAAGCACTAGATGTGCCAGCCACCAAGTTCTTAGTTGTGTTTCTGGTAATTAACTGCTCCTGAGTTACTGGATCTTGTATTATTTTACTTTGGGTGGAATGGAGAAGCAGATCTCTAGAAGTTAAAATGAGCATTAGTGGGTGGGGAAAGTAAAGCCCACATCCAACTCCCCACACACCAGAGGGCTTAGTCTTGCCCCGCCTTTCATCCCAACCCTGTTCCCTGCCAGTGTAGGCAGCAATCCAATTAGTCACAAAGTTGGATTCAATGCCTCCAGGAGAAAAAACACTTGCTGACAACTAAAGGAGTTACCAGCAACACAAGCTGGTGGAATCTGGAGCAATCTATAAAAAGGGTGAGGACTGGGGTATCTGCAGCTTTCAGAAATGAAGTTTACCTTGAAAGAAAGGAAATCTGGCAGGGAAAAGAAAATCATGCTACAGTTCTTGCTCAGTGTCTCAGTAAGAGATTCTGCTGTTGGTCCTAACAGGTAGGACCTCTTGCTGAAGTGCTCACCTGGCAGATCAGGGTGTTACTGAGCCACTGCACATAAACACAGCCAGGCTCATCTACCTTTTAGGTGCATTCTTTTCTCAAAAATATGAACTATCACTTAGTTTAGCCCATAAATAAAAAAGAGTAACATGGACTGCAGCAAGTGGGAATTAAACTAAGAAGCACCCACACAGCACCTCTCTAACAAGCTGTTCTGTGTCACCAGAGCCATGTTATAACCTGGTGCCTCTTGCAGACAATACAGGAACAGCCACAACAGTTTAGGATGTTCTAAGCATTATCTATCAGCGCTTCCATGGATCCACTGCTGAGTCCTACTGGCAGGAGGGCTCTAACTCTGGTGACTGATTAAGCTTATTAATTTGCATTGTACTAAAAATGAGGAGGACCAAGATGCCAAATAACAGCCCCATCGTGCTGAGGGCAACTTCTGAAATGGCATTTACTGTTTGGGGTAGCTCTTCAAAAAGATGTGATTATTCCCTAAGGATCAGGCCCAGGCTCAGTAGCAGATCCTTAAGATTTTGCACAAAAATCTGTCAGGGCCTGCAGTCAGCAACACACACACAGATTTTTTCCCTGTGGTATTGTTAAAAATCATTTGGTTTGCTACTAATTTTATCGAATTAGGACCTTTTGCTACTTCTTGGCTCAGCAAAGCCATTCATTCACAGAATGACTTAGGTTGGAGAAGACCTCCAGGATGATCAACCTTCGCTGATCACGAGCAAAGGCTGTCAACCAGACCAGAGCACTGAGTGCCATGTCCACTTGTCTCTTCAACACCTCCCTGAGCAACCCATTCCAATGTTCAGCCACCCTTTCTGTGAAGAAATTTCTCCTGATGTCCAATCTGAGCATCCCCTGGGGCAGCTTGAGGCTATGTCCTCTCATCCTGTCCCCAGATGTCACGGAGAAATGACTCTGGAACGAACAGCTACGTTAAGCTCACTACAAGCATGCATTTAGTCTACCAGCTCATCAAATGCAGGCCTGGCCCCGAGCTGCAAAACTGGCTAACAAGTACCTCAGGAAAGGCAACTTCTGCAACCCCACCACGTTAGTAACAACTGGGCAGAGTAAATAACCCAGGAACAGGTATTTATGCTTCTGTGCTGCCAAGAGCTTACTGAATTCGGGTCCCACTTACTGGTAGAGAGGCCGTGGCAGTGGGTAGGGAATGAAGGGATGGTGGGCAACAGCATAGATGTACTCGACCATGTCGTACAGGAGGTACCGGTGGGGGCTGGAAGGGAAGGCAGCACACGTCACACCTCAGTCTCCTACACTTCAGTATTTGCAGCAAGAGAAAAAAAACTATTTTAAACCCTCCACCCCCAAGGCTACAAAAAGCCTGTTTCTTCAATCCAAATAATTTGCCAGCAGAGATTCCCCTGTGGCTCAAGGGGAGGAGGTTTATCCGGGGGAGTGCAGCCTGTGGAAGGCCCCATCCTGGAGCTGGGGAAAAGCATGGAAAAGATTTGGCAGAAAGAACACTGGGCATTTAGCTGCTGGCCAAGGCTAACCCACCACAACCACACTGGATGAAGTGTTTCTGTGTGGTTTGAAAGCACACCTGAATATGCCTCCTTCCATGCTGACTCCAATTCTGAACTCAAAGACTTCCAGCACTGTGACAGGAGTTTGTTCAAGCCCTCTTGGAAGCCAGAAAGCAAATGGAGAACTAAGGATGCTTTACTAACAAGATATCCCATCTTTGGTAGGAAATGGCTGCAAGGAAATTGATTCACTTGCCTTTACTTGACTAAGAATATCTTGTTCTACTTAAAGGCAAGATGAATCGTCCAAAAAATGCATCCCCCCTCTCTCAAGATGGAGAGAAGGAAGCAGTCAGTCTTACATCCACCTGCCTAAGAGTAACATAAACCACTGGGAATTCCCATTCCTTTCTTGTTCAGATCCTGCCTTGGCATTTTAGGCTCTCTGTATCTCCCTTGGCTCTCCAGGCAATCTGCTGCCATTCCAAAACATTCTGAAAAGCTCCATGACACCACAAGAGCACACTGCTGAGCAGTTTGATAAACCCAGGACCTCACAGATGCCAAGGTCTGAGGCTACAAGCATGAAAACTGAGCCTTCAACTCACATGCTCTCCAGAAAAGTTCCAAGAGATCAGAGAACCATAAAATGGTTTGGGTTGGAGGGGACCTTAAAAACCATCTCATTCCAGCCCCACTATCCCAGGCTGCTCAGAGCCCTGTCCAACCTGGCCTTGAACACTTCCAGGGATGGCACAGCCACAGCTTCCCTGGGCAACCTGTAAATCCAGTCTCTAACTGTAGAGCCACTGCCTCTAAGCCATTCTGATTCCAGGTGGTTTCCACACAGCTTCACCAGAATTTCCCCCAAATCCATGCTGTCTAGCATGTTTCCCAAGCTGCCTACTTTTTTGTGTGCACATACATCACAGGAAATGCACTGGGGCCCAGATTAGGATTTTCAGAGTACTCACAGTAAGAGCTTGAGCCATTTTTCCTCCCAAAAAGGAGGTGGAATTTATTGCAGCTCGAACTGTGTGCATGGATGGAGAAATCAAATGTACTGTGCAGCATGCCAAAAAATGACACCAAAAAGATGTACTACAGTTAATTAGAATCAGAAAAAGTGACCTACCCAGCCAAGGCATATGTTTTTCCTTTTGCATCAGGATCCTTAATTGCATTAATAATTGCCTTTGCTACATCAACCACCTGTGAGGAACAAATTCTGACAGTTACCAAGAGAAAACAGGAATACATGCACAAACTCTTCTTTCAGAGGTGGTTTACAGACCAAGACAGTCACCCACTGAGGATCTGGGATTGGGATTTCATGGAAAACTTACATAGACTGGTTGCTTGACTGTTTTTTTGCCCAGAGAAATAAGAGGCACACCACCAAACCAGCGCATGTCTGACGGAAAAAAAGAGAAAATTTGAGAATCCTTTCAGTACCAGAAGAACCAAGACATTTGACACCACACTGAGTGTGGATCTCTTCTGAAAATTGACTTCTCTTTAAAAAAAAAATAGGATTGGGAAGAATTCCCAGCCAATTGCAGCAGCACTTTTTTTCAAGACACATTTAGCTTTTGTATTAACAGCAATGAGAGGATTGCATTTGCTGTTTCCTTAGAGTGGCTCAGTACACACCCCCCCCCAAAATAAAATTATGACAAAAATAAAAACAAAGAGCAACATCTAACTAGACTGAGAGGTGAGAATTGTCAAGAGGTGAGAATTTAGTATGTTGCTATATATCCCACACATTCCTGATAAAAACACACCTGTCTGCTTTTCAGAAGGAAATCCCATTTTCTCTCTGTTCTCTACAGGCAGCTACCCAAATGATACATGGGTTTATTATTCCAAGAATACATACTTGCATAATGATTGAGGAATCGGTCCTCTCTCCCAAACATCTCAGAGGGCTTCAAAATTACAGCATCTGGAAATTCTTCCCTCACTGCCTCCTCTCCAACAGCCTATCAATTAAAACAAACACATTCATGGGATCCACGCTGAACCAAGCAGAAGTGGATGCCTTTCATAACAGAAGGCATCCTTGACTACAGAACTGAAAGAAATGATGCCATCAGTAGCACAAAAATTATTTATATCTAAGCCATTTGATCCTCAAGATGCTGCACCAAGATAAAGGTCTCACAGACAGCCCAAACATCTCTCAGCTGCAGAAAACTGCCTTTAGTAAATTCATACACTGATCTCCTTCAAACAGACCCAGCTGGGGGCAAAAACCAAACCCAAACCAAACACTAAGTATGGTCTCAGGAAATATATGATAATGGATTCCAGACTTACTTTGTTCCTGAGGTATTTGGAACGACTCTTCACGTTAGCATTCAGGTGAGAGATATGAATGAATTTTTCCACACCGGCTTCCTTACTTATCTGTGCGATACTTTGAGGAATATTTACAAACTCATCTTCAAATTTGAAGTTTCTAAAGCAAGGCAAAACCCAAATGTTACTTTAAGAGCAATCAACAAGGACTGCCACTCAGCCAAAAAGCAATTAGTACGTATTACTTGAATGTATTACCAAAAACAAAGTGAAATTGCAACTGTAATCTTCAATTTTATCTTCTCTGCCCTTTCACATGACAAGATTAAACTTGTATGAAAAAATACTCTTGCCCACTTGTCTGTGACAAACAGAAAACTCCCAGTGAAAGTGAAACGAGGTTATTTTTATTAAAAGAAGCACTCCTGCATCTTGAACTCTGAGAAAGGCTCCTTTTTTACAAATCCTGTTCCAAACTTGCCTTGATTTGACACACTTAATTACACTACAAAGCTCAAAATTTCTGAGCAGCACAAGTCAGGGCAGATGCGTGGCAGAGAGGAAGCAGACAAAAACAAAGCAGAGAACACAGCATGCAAATGGAAAAACAATTTGTCAGAGTATTTAGAACCATTTCAGAGCTGAAAGGGACTTCCAGGAGAAGCACAAGAAATCCTCCCCTCACTGTATGACATTCAAGGGGCGTAAATCAGGGGGTTATACTGTCAACCAGTTTGGTATCTGATCAAGAACAAGACAGACAGGAGCTCTGTCTCCACTCAGAACTGACTTACAGGCTGCCAACAATCCCAAAATTCTTTCCAACTATCCCAAGACTGCAAGAAAGAGAACTGGCTACTCATGTCGTTGTACTGTTCCTGTAAGCACCCCTGCATCTTGACCATTTGCTTTGGGTAACAAACATCTTAACCAAACACTTCCCTCTGTGTCCTTAGCTCCTCCCACAGCTCTTCAGATCCCACTGGAGTCCAAAGAAAGCCTTAAAAATACAAAGTTATTTTTGAGCCTTCAACAACTAATGTGATCCTGGGAACCATCACTCCTGTTCTGCTCACCAAAACAGATTTAGAAACACACAAGAATGAACAACATCTCTCCTGTAACCATGGAGTTCCAAACAACACGGTACACACAGAGGACCCTGGACACAAGCACAAGGCAAGGAGGAAAGTATCTCATGGCAGGCTTTGCTTTTTTTGACTGATCTCTCCATCTAATCTTACTTTTCTTCCTGCCCAAGTTTTTCACAGGCTCTGAGATGCTTACAATGGTTACTCTGACCTCGTGTTTAACAAACCAGAGAACTTGATCTCAGGGTTTCAGCACCACCACTGATACCCACATAAATAAAGCATGTGATTAAAACATTTGTGCCACACAGTGGTTAAGTTCTGTAATGTCTGAAAGTTTTAAACATGGACCAGGACTTGTCTGTTTCAATCTATTGAACCTGCACAGAGAACAAGGTTTGGGGATTTTTAAATATAATGAAACTCTCTGTTGTTGTCCTCACACTTCCTTTTAATAATAAAAGAAACTGTCTTTTCTATAAATCATACTTTTTACACAAGTCCAGAAATATTGAAAATCAAAGGGCTGTTCATTAAAAAAAAGAGCAACAAAAGCATTAGGTTTATAAACAGAGATGAAACTGATATCTACATTTGTTTCTGTCTACTACCAGAGCAAAAATTATGCACCATATAAAGGCAAATCTCACCACTAAATTTTTGTCTGGCAGTTCTGCACAAGGCTTTAAATAAAATGGACATAACTGCATGAACACACACACACACACACAGAAGGTGGCTGTTACAGGTTATTTTTAACCTAAAATATGGGAATTTTTAAATGGATTTCAAAAAGGAACTATTCTTAGAAATTATTATCAAAGAATGCTTCTGTAGCTAATATTGTCTGTACCAAAATTCTGGCAAGGAATGATGTTATTAGTCATAATCTTAGGGACTCTCCATCAGCTATTCCTGTTTGATCATGGCTTTTTCTAGCAGGCTACAACCCATCATTATGTCCAAGTTACAGGATGAAATCTTACTTCTTTATAATGTAAATACTTCATTATAATGTAAATACAAATATAATGCAAATACGAGTTAAATATAAAAACATGTCAATGTAAATATAAGAAATTGGCGAGGCTCTGTCATCTATAGGAAGGCATTCAGGGAACACCTATGAGGTATGTGAAAGTACCACATTTGAATTTTCTGACAGAACAAAAGTTGTACACTGGAAAACGTTGCAAAGAACGCACTTTTCCAAAGCAGATCACGAACAGGACTGGAGTTAACTATTTAAAGAAATTTTATATGCAAAATGTTGGGGTTGTCTTTTCACAGAAGCCAAGAACAATGGTAACATCACTGCACACACACGCTGTAAAACATGGCTACAATACCTGGTGTAAATCTATTATATATAGGAAAAGAAAAAAAAAGGAAAATTACTTTGTTTCCCATTCCTTTCCAATAAGATTAATGACCACATTGCTGTGTTCCACGGCTCTTCGGATGGAATCTTTGTCCCTACAGTCCCACTCCTGCAAGCAGAGCATCAAATGGGGAAAAGATGAGATAACGTGTCAACAGGCATCACCAAAGCAAGCTCTTTCACACCATTTCCATGTAGAGGCTAAACAAGAGGTGTGTCTTTGAGAGGGATTACCTGGCTGCCTTGTACAGCCAGGGGTTTGTGCTTGGTCTCAAGCCAGACTCACCATGAAGAGAAGCTGCCCCAGGTCACCCATGGGCCGCAGGTACATCAGGTCATACTGGTCACAGCGATAGGGGATGATGACTTGAGAGCCAATGCGACCTAAAGGGCCACCAAAACCCCAAAGTTTCAAACAAATACATCCCTTGAAGTAGATAAGCTTCCCAATAAACAAAGCTCCCTTTTTTCCCTGGCATTAAAGCACTACAATTAAGACACAGTTATTTTGAATGCATATCTGCAAAGCTAAAAGTAAAACAGAACTAAGGTTCTTCTTGAACCTATGTAATTCAAATTTTTAAACAGGATTCTTTCCTTAATATTGAGACTTGTAAGACAAAATGCCAAAGCTTGTTAACAAACAACAACAAAAATAGTGTGCCCTATAAACATAGCACAATACCTAAAAAATGGAACATATACAAGGATATTTACATTTTTAACCTGTGTGAAAAGGAGGGAAAAAAAAAAAGCATGGGTTATTTTCCAAAATTTAAATTCAAAAGAGCAACTTTAAAGAACTCCAATCAAACTCCTGCAAACCTTTCAGTAAAATGTCCTAATAAGACTAAAACCAGAAGAATCAAATACATGCTGTAGCTCTCCTCAGACTTGCATTCTACAGAGGAGTAGGACTTCTTTTAATGACTTTAACCTTCCAAAGCTCCAAAATTTCCTTGATCAAAACACTTTTTCCTGCTTGCCGCATGCTGGAACTTAAGCAGACTGCAAAACACTTTTAAGATCCAAAATGCCAGAGACTTCTCCATCACCATGCATACTGAAGACCAATTCATTTAAATGTTAAACGTTTTTTGGAGCAGTTTTTTTAATCAGCACTCCTGGTGAGCATTACCTAAGCGGTTGACAACGTATCGTCCCAGGAAACCTGTGGCTCCAAAGACAGTGGCCACGATGCCACTGACAGAGGATCTTCCACTTCTGCCATGAGGGATCACGGCGTGATGGACCTGCCGGTGCTGCTGCAACACCGACGGTGCTGCAGTCAGGACAGAAATTCCATGGCCTGCAACAGGGAACAGGAGAGAGCTCGGGACATTAATTGGGATTTGGCACTGCTAACTCGCAGCTTACGTAGGTTTTTCTCACCACAGAATCTTTTTCTCTAATATCCCATGCTGAGACTCCTGATGGGATGTTTCAGAGATATCTGGAGAGGTCAGAGGGGAGCAGGCCTGGGAAGTTGTTGGTAAAGTTAAGGATCAAACTGAGACCAGGAAGGAACAAACAAAGGTTATCAGTTCTTAAAGAGCAAATAAAGTTTATTGTGAGTTTAAGGTGAAGCAAGTAAAGAATACTCAATAGAAATATAAAATATAGCAGAGGACGCAATCCTCCTGTATCACAGCTCTGAAGCGAGGAGATAGGGAGAGATGCAAAGAGCCAGATCCATGATCTATGGAATACTGCCTCAAAGCTGTTCCTTTCCTCAAGGAGCTAGGAAAACATGGAGGCAGGATATCATTAGGATACTGATACACAAGAACATGTGGTGACAGGACAAGGGGGAATGGCTGCACACTGACAGAGAGGAGGTACAGGACGGGATATCAGGAAGGAATTGTTCCCTGTGAGGGTGGTGAGGCCCTGGCACAGGTTTCCCAGAGCAGCTGTGGCTGCCCCATCCCTGGCAGTGTCCAAGGCCAGGCTGGATGGGGCTCTGAGCAACCTGGGATAGGGGAAGGTGTCCCTGCCCATGCCAGGGGGTTGGAACCTGATGATCATTAAAGTCCCTTCCAGTCCAAATAATTCCGTCAACTCTATGCATTAAAGCTCAAATATCCACAGCAAACCCAAAGTGCCTTTTTCTCTACCTGGAAGTTTGTCTATCCCCATGCTCTCCTAACCCCACGAACTGGAAAAAGACACCACATCTCCAATTTTGTCCTGAGAGGCAGTGTGACAGCCACCTAGGTAAATAACGAATACACTGCTCCCATTAAAAGGATATTAAATTCCTCCTTGCCCTTTACCAACAAAACCCGTTTGCTATCTCCCATGTTAATCAAGAGTGTGGGCAGAATCAATTTAAACAGAATCAAAGACCCAAATACACGCTTTAAATGTAATATTGGTAGCTGAACTTTACCACAGATCATGGCCCAAAGGTCACAGCCACCTAAGAAATGACAAAAGGAACCCAAACTTTTAGCTTATAGGGCAGTGACAGCCGCAGCGCCACACCCGCAGCTCCATCCCGAGCCCTTAGTGCTCCAACCCCCAGCTCCCTCAGGAGAAGGGAGGCACAAACACGATCCTTTCCTCGCCCCCAGAAAAATCCTCGGCAGCTGCGGTGCGAGCTCCCCTCACGCAGAGCCGGGAGCGGAGCGTGTCCCGGGCCGGGGCAGAGCCGCACGGCCGGGCCGAGCTCGCTGGGGGCGGTGGGAGCGGCGGGGGCCGGGCGGGGGCCGTGAGGG